>KZ505815.1:457862-475767 GCA_002844005.1 Limosa lapponica baueri
ATCCCGTCGGAGGGGGGCCGCTCTTCGGCGGGGAGGGAGCTGGCCGCTCCGCTGCTTTTCCGATGCGCCACGGGATCATTTCTATATGTTTAATCGAGGAATGTAAATAAAACTCGATTTTCAGAAAAAATCTCCAAATGACAACAACGAAAATTCGTTTCCTCCTGGGGCTGGGCAGCCTCTGCCTTACCCCGCCGTGTCCACGGCACCGCGCCCGCTCCGAGCCGCCCTCCTTCCTCCCCCGCAGCGCCGGGGCCGGCGGAGCGCGGGCAGGACGGCTCCGGACCCCATCGAAACCGGCTCCATCGGCCGCCCGCGGTTTTGCGCATCCCGCGCTCCCAGACCCGCCTGTGCCCGCCGCCCTTCCGCGGCCTCCCGCGGCTGCGCCCGCTCCGCGCCCAGCTCTCCGCCGGCAGCTCGGGGGCAGCGCGGCGGCTTCTCCCCTTCCCGGCCGCCCAGCCCCCGCCTGGGGCCGGTGCGGGTGCGTGGGCCAGGTAGGCCCCGCGGAAAGCAGCCGGCCCTCCCCCGGGGCCGCGCAGACACCGGTCCGCCGGCGCGCCCTTTGCGCGGGCAGGCTTCGGCCGGGAGCCTCCACCGACCCGGGGAGACCGGGGCCCTGCCTGTCCCGTCCTCCCGAGCACCCACTCCCGAGGGGCCCGGCGGGCGGGGGGAGGCCTCTCCCCGGAGCCTCGGGCCCGGCGGGCCGCCGGTAGCTGAAATGTCCGTCCTCGGCGCGGTGCCGGGATGGACCGAGCCCCGCTCCCCCGGGGGTGGGGGGCGGCTGCTCTGCCCGGTGCTTCTTGAAGGGAGAAATGAAGAACAGAGAGTTTGGAGAGGAAGAGGAGAGGGCTTTGCCGCAAGGCCGTATCGCTTTTTACGTAAAGATATTAACAGTTGCAGAAAATGCAGCCGGTAGGTAATTGTGTTACAGGATCTGATTGGGCTTTTCTGCTGTGGCTCTCCCGACCTGCCTTCGTAAATACACAACGATCACGTAAAATGGGGAAATATCAGAAGTCGTGCAAATAAATAGTGCTGCAAACCTCGCCGGGCTGAGCCACTGCCTCCACCAGCGGAGCCGAGAGCTCCTTTCTGGTTTGTATTAGTGATTATTGCACTGTCATTAAGGAATGCAGGGGTGGAAATACTTGCTTCGGGACTCTAAGAACACGCGGTACAACAAGAGGGAAGCAAAACGCTGCAGCGTGCGGGCCGCACAGAGAGCGGAGTATCGCTCCCCAAACCCCGCCAACGTCCCCAGGCGGGAGAGCGGGGCGGGGAGGGCCCGGCGCCCCCGCTCCGCCGAGAGCCCCGGGCCCTGCGGGGCTGCTCCCGACCCAGCTTCCAGGCTCCTGCCTCCAGCTCCCTGGCACACGCCGGCGGCTCCTCAGGCAGCGTGGCGGCGGGATGCGTCTCCCCAGCAGGACGCGTCCCACCTGGTGCCAGCCCACCCCCAGGATGCTCGCGGAGCTGCGGGCTCTTCTGGCAGCCTTTCCTTGTCCTCGCTCTCCCTCGTCCCTGCGGTCCCACCCTGCGCGCCGGGGGCTGCCGAGAGGGGACCCGGCTCAGCCCCGGGAGGCTCCGCTCGCCCGGCCCCGGGGCTGCGGCCCCGCCGTGCTCCCCTCGGCTGCCCGCTCTGCCCGCAGCCCCCTCCCGCTCCGGGACACCGGCAGGCACGGAGGAACGCGGCTATTTTTAATCCCAGTATCAATAAAAGTCTACACAAAGTTTACTATTTCTAGCTATCTCGGAACGACCGTTACGTAAACTCCGTTGTGGCACCGGGCTGAGAGCGATCCCTTCCGATGGTGTTGTCCTAAAAGAAATCCTCTGATCCCGGGGCTCAAAGGTTATCACGAACAATAAACACTTTCACCCTCAGCCTCATTTAGACAATGACAGATGAGCCAATTGAACACCCCTCCCTGCACTACAGATCTGCTCCTCTAATTATTTTAGCATTTTTATTTTTGGTCAGAATGAGGGATCTGCATCATTTTCCCCGGAGCTGCGGTGCCCGGTTTTGCCTCTCTCGCACGTTCCGTAGCCCTGCCTGGGGAAAACGGGGGAGAGGAGTCAGGGGCGACGGAGCGGGTTCTCCCGCTTCTGACCCCAGTCTCGGTTTTGATCTTCCCGTAGAGATTCCCTGGGAATTTCTGCAGGTCAATATTTGCACAACACCCAGGGGAAAGGTTTTCCCCAAGAACGCTCAGGTTATCCGATAATCGTGAACCGAAACAGCCGCATTTGCCAGAGATTTGGAGCACCCTTTCAATCTGGGTGAAAAAGGACTATAAAGCAGATAAATGGAACAGGGGACGGAGAACTTCAAAGTCTGTTTTTCAATGGGATTCCTGCAGACGGAAACGCACTCGGTTGTAGTCTCGGTCACCTGAAAGCTTAAGGGACAGCATACCACCCCCGCAGCCCCCTCGGATGATGATCTTACACTTTTGAAGCAGCGAGTTTCATAGCATTAATTTTGATTTGATCTTATACTTTTGAAGCCGCGAGTTTCATAGCATAAATTCCGATTTGTCCAGTCCCTTGCCCGCACAGAGCGCCGGTTAAATTCCTGTTCAACCCATAGCGCTGTTTAAGCTCGATTTAAAAAATCAAACCCCGCACACAACCCGAGAAGTCCGCCATACAAACTAATCGACAAATGATTTACACGTCTGATTTGGGCTGCACCAGCACGGTCAGAGTACCCGGTTCTGACAGCGGAGCAGCCCCACAGCCCCGGGCGAGCGCTGCCCCCGCTAAAGGCCCGGCTCGGACCCCCCCGTTCCCCGCACCGCTCGGCGGTTCAGCCCGGCTGGGAGCGGCGCCGGTTCTCCCTCCGCGGCCGGTTCCGGGGGGAGAATCAGAAGGGAAGGGCAGGAGAGAGCGGCCCCCCCTTCCCCACGCGCGGGCTCCCGACCCCCGGGGTCCCCGGCAGCCCCGCCGGGCGCAGCCCCTCACCGGCCGCGGAGCCGGGATCTGCTGGGACAGACACCGAGGCTCAGGATCCTCAATACCAACAGCACACGAGCGCCCGGGTCTTAATTTTTACTGGTGTCAGGGAATAAACCCATTGCTCATAAAATTGGGGGAAGACTGAGTATGTTGATGTGTTGTTACACCGGTTTTTTATATGACAGGTTATAAGATTACTCAGGAGGCCAATACAGCACGTTAAAGGGGCTCTCACGTCCTGTTTTCCTCAGCTGTGAAAGTTGGTGAAGTGATAGGATTAGGGGTCATACACATTTAGACTCCCTCTATCACACGGAGGAATTTCACAGCAGAGCACAAGGAGAGCGTGACGCCTCAATGAGTTGATTTCCAGCTCTCATCAGACGCTGCACAACGTGCAGTACTTTTAAAATTTTGTTTCTGACACCCTTTACGCTAGAGATTCCTTTTCCTGCCTTTGTGTGGGAAGAAGGAGTTGCAATCAAAGATGCTAAAAAGAAGGGCGCTTAATTAGTAAAATATATTAAAATAAAATATTAATAAACTATATTAACAGCAGTTATTGACAAGATATCGAAACGCTGATGTTAAATGGGAAAAGACAGTTGTGAATCCTGTAAGGCTTTGGATTTTCAAGCTCAATTCACCAAAGAAGATGGAGGAACACTGCACAATGTTTAACATTTTGTTGTAAAATCCTAAAGTATCTCTGTTTCCAGAGCAGTCACGGCTCCCTGAAGCAACGGCTTCAACGGCTTAGTTTCAAACACCTCTGGGTCCATCACCCGGGGACAGGGATGGTGACCCTGGGACCACATGGCTCCTGGGAGGGAGGATGGCAGGGACGGGGACCGGGCTCTGGGCGGAGGGGCAGGACAAAGGCGGGCGGAAACTGCCCTCATGTAAACGCTGAAAGGGCTGGGAAGAGACAGATAACAGGATGGATGAAGGGCAAAACATGGTAAAGATGAAGAGGAATTTTCAGGGTGACATTTTGTTTCCTTTTGGCAGGTGAAAGACATGGGAAGCAGTTGTTATTAACGGCTAAACAGAGTTTTCAGTGCTCTGAGATACACAGCTGAAAAAATCATACGTCCACCAGCCAGAATGTATGCTTCTAAAATACAATTACCTTGGAAAAAAAGCATTTTAATTTCAATTACAATTGTTCTATGAGAGACAGATGTGAACTGCTAAAATGTTTATAACGTGGCTTAACAGTAAAAAAACAAATATTAATGAAATGTGCTTCACTGATGCGATTTGATTGCCATGCTGTATTAATTACAGGCCTTTCACCTCTGAAACTGCCGTTCTAATCCTGCCAGTGCCCAGGGAAAACAATTTAAAGCTTGTTTATATATTCTAAAATGATATAGAATCATACGGACATCTTAAAAAAAAAAAGGCTGAATTTCAGCCTTGGTTTCACTATAGTGAAATACTTAAAAAGGAGCATCTGCCAACAATACATTCTATTCATCATCCTACAACTGCAATACACCTAGAATATTTACAGACACTGCTACATTCAAATAATATCTGTTGGATCCATAATTTGGAATGAAAATTAAAATGGTAACCGAATTTTCTGTAGCATGACACAGCCGAGACCTGCAGGTCTCCAGCAGGTGGAGACAAGAGCACTGGCGTCCTTTATTTAAATAATAATAATAAAATAATCAATGAAGGGCAGCTGATTTCACTATCACTAACCCAAGGTGTTCGAAATCCATCATTTAGCTTTAAAAATATCCTAAGAGCAGTTTAAAAGCATGGAATCTTAATTCGTCCTTTATTTTTATTCCTAGAGGCTAAGGCAGAGGGTACCTTCTGGTCACATTTGTAAGTATTTCTTTGCAGCCAGACGAAGAAGGAACTTCCTTAACCTCCGAGGTAAAGCGCTGCCTGGGATGTGCCTGTATCCAGGTGTGGTGGTTTGTACTGGGGGTGGCATCCCGTGTGACAGAGACCCTCACAGGTGACACCGAGGGAGCAAACGTCCATCAGCTGCCTGCTGTGAAACCCCGTGTGGGACCTGAGGTGACCAGCATAACCTGTGGGCTGGCTTCGGTAAACGAAGATAATTAGTTTGCAAATAATAAGGATGCGTTTTTCTCTGTAGTAGAAACACTACGATTTAAAGCAACTTAGTCCCTGTGTCAAAATGGAAGTGGGAGGAAAAAGGAGCAGCAGGATAATGTTTTGAACTGTAAACCCCATTTTAGTCTATTCTACATGTTCTATGGCAGGGCATTTTATGTGATTTGGATACAACTCCACTAGCACATTAAAGTTTATTGTCCTTGAAAAAATGGATGCATCACTGATGATAGAAGACTTGGTGTTATATTGTCAATGCATATTTTATTTGATCTCTGTCTTAAATACAACTCAGACCTTTGGACTCCATACAGAGTTGGACTTTAGCCTTTTCCTGCAATTATTTGGTGTCTTGTTAACATTTTATGAGCATGTCTGTTTAAATAAACTTATTTGATGTGCATTTATTTTGGCTGTAGCCTGCTGTATAGGATGGATGTGCTTTTCTCTTTGTCTTTTAAAAGAAATCAAAATAAAGCTGAACAATAGAACTGCAAGGGGAGTAAATTTAAATATAGTGCTTTTTTCATTTAACAACAATACAATACAGTTGAAATCAAATAGACCTGACAACATTATTTATGAGGATTTAATATTTATATGCTAAGTGTAGAACATTTGGATAATTACAACTGTAAAGCATCAGTTTCCTTGCCAGTTGCATCGACTGACTTACATTTGAGCACTACAGGCATAATTTGTTTGCAGTAATGGACTGTAAAAAAGGCTGGAGTTTTAGAAGGCTTTGAAAACCACCCTTCTACTCTTTTTATTCACCTTCTGAACACTTTTAGAGATATAGAATATCTTTGGAATTTTTTCCTGTTTGCATGAAAAGATCTGACCTATTCATTCCTGTCCCTGACACTGTCTCAGCGCAGAGAAGAGGCACCGAGGCCAGGCCAGCCCTTCTCCATCACCTGCACGGCCTCCCCAGGATGGTGGGGAGCACAAGTGCATTCCTCCTCCCTGGAATGCCGGACCAATGGGCCAGCGATTCCACCCAAATGCTGCTTTAATCATTCACTATGCTGCATAGACTGTGCACTCTCTGTACCTCCTTAAAACATCTGATTCATCTCTTTTAGATCTGTTGGCACCGTTGGCCATATACTAAAGGCGTAAAAGTGTGTGGTGTGGGAATTCAGACACACCAGCTGCTGCCCTGGAACTCCCAGCCTGAGGAATGACACTGTCCTTGTCACCCCCAGTGCAGCCCCGGGAGGGGAGGACAGGAAACAGCAGGGGACACTTGGGATTACGTTAAGATATTTTGCTTTCTCTGTTCTTCACATGCCAAGTATTCCTGGTAAGGTTTTAAACTTCAAATGGTGAAAATAAAGCAAATGCAGGAACAGAAAGAACTGAATTAAACTACATCTCGCCTTTCTTTGTCACCTTTCACCACAGGCGTTCAAGAGAACTTGCAAACATGCAGAGATGTATTTGCTGACCACCAGAATGCAACCACTTCCAAAATGATCAATCTGCGTAGAGCAACATTCAGCAAGAGCTAAAAATAATTAAAGACATTAAACAAAGAAATATTCTCAGGTTCTTTGAACTGTGGGGAGGGTTCAATACTATCTCCTTTGTCCTTCACTACTTCAGCTCCACTGACAGCACCCTAAACGAGGTTCTGTGGGTTCTGGGAGGCTGATGGTGCCCTGCTCTGCCCTCTCCCCAACCATCCCCGCGCTCCCAGGGCTGGCACCAGTCCCTGGCACCAGGCCGGTGTGGAAATGCTGCTGTCGGTGTTACTGAGCTCTCACGGGCTTTCCCCGTCCCCGTCCCCTTCCCCAGGCTGGAGGAGCCGGCAGCGCAGAGCAGCCGGTGTGGGGCAGGGGCTGGGAGCAGCACGGCTGCTGCAGCTGGTGGCACGACCAGTCACCAACCTCCATTGGGTCAAACAGGAGGTTCCCAGAGCAAGCTTGTGCAATCCCACTGCAGAGGAAGGTTTCACCTTCCACACACCTCCTGCTATGGCTGGCAAGAAGAAACCTTCTCCGGGGAAGCTCTGTGGCAGTGGGTGATGGCACTGAGGCTGCACCTACTCTCTGACTCTGCTTCCCAGGCTTGTCACATCAGGAGTGCATCCCCTGAGATGCTGAGGGTAATTAATGCCCGGCTGAGTAACTTTCCAGGGCTCACTGATGAGGAACGAACATTTCAGTGCTCAAAAACCTATTGCCACCCCCACGGATTACTCTCCTCATCTCTCACTTCCCAGAAAAAGAATACAAGTATCCTCTTTCCCTTCCCCTGTATACTTCATCTCTCAGGCTAAACTGCCTCCAAGTCTTTACTTTTCCAAGTCACTCTTTTCCACTGGGTATTGTGCTGGCAGGGCTACACATAACTATTCCCTATATTACTTTCAAAGCATGAGGAACTAAATGAGAGATTTTTTTCCTAATCAGGTCAAATCAAGAGCTAAACCTGCACCGTGGGAGAAACACTCAAGCACTCAAATCTTCCTTTTCTCACTTAGCTCCATCTACTGATATTACAGCAGATTGCACAGTTGCAGAGCTGTGCTGCACATACCAGACATGCTCTGTCTTCCATCAATAGTAATTTTAAGGTTAATTCTTCAAGAGATTAGAAAAAAAACCTGCTATCAAGCAAAAGACAAGTGCTTGTGTATGCTTACCCCGCGGGGTTTTTACATCAGAAGTGTGAAGTGAATTACAGAGTACGATAACCCAGAGGAAAGTGAGCTGCTTCTTGGTGAAAAGCATTTTGGAGGCAGTTCAACAACCCACCGTGAGACCACACATCAGAAACGCACTTATTTAGGGAGCTAATTGAAATGGAGCCTGTAAGGAGGAGCCGACATCAGAGGCAAGATGCAGTTAAGATCTGAGAAAAGGCAGTGTTTGTGGGCAGGAATAGCGCGGGGTGTATCTGAGGCCAGAGCTGGTAGCCCTCGCCCGGGCCGCGTTCCCACTGGAGGGAGGGGGCTGGAGTCGGGAGGTGCTTTGCCAGGGAAAGGCTTGTTGGCTCAAGCCTCTGGGTAACTCCCAGGCTGTGGTGCTGCTGCTCTCACAGGCGCTGGCACTCGATCCGCCTCTCGGCTCTGCCCAGTCCCAGCTCCATTTTCCCAAGAATCCAACCACTGAGCCAAGCTGCGTCCCCCTCCCAGCGTGAGCCCCTCGGAGAGGTGATGGCGTTTCACATTTGGCCCAGTGCTATTGCCTGATTATCATTATTTTGTTGGTCTGTGCTGCAGGACATTCTAAGCTTGTTTTTTTACCAAAGGAAAAAAAAAAAAAGAATGTCAGACTGGAAAAGCCTGTCATCATTTAAACTTGAACAAACATTTTGGGGCAAAATGCTAAAATCCTTACTCAGAAAAAAGCTTCAAAATCAGGCTCTTAAAATCCACTCAGGTGGCTTTAAACTATTAAGATCAGTAAATAATGACTGAGTTTGTCTCCTGCTCTCGGAGTACCACAGTCACACTGTCAGCTCTTAGCTCTGAGCACAAGGACTAGAAACTCACACTGTAAAGTAAGCACTAGGAGTCCCGTATAGCCCGAGGGCTCCTGGATCTTTAAGGGCAACACTGAATCCCAGGACACCTATGATAACCCCCTAATATTATATAAAGGTGGGTCATAGTTACTCATTTAAGAAAAGGCTGAATAAAAGTATGGTGGGATCACTAACAGTTGCATTTTGCCTCTTATTTTCACTTTGGAGCAGCAGTTTGAGGGCTCATATTTTGCAGAATTTAGTTAGAAACCCCATAGTTGTTACTGGGGCAAACAGCTTCAGGGAGAAGCAGACACTGCCAACCGCTTTCCTCCGCTGTGGTGCCCTCCTCCTCCAACGGGGCATATGCTCCGAGGTAAAACTTGTTCTACTTATGTTAAACTGATAGTGTAAGTAGCAAAGTCTTTTCCCTTTTGGTTTAAATGAATCCTTGCCACTTAAGTTCATGTTTATTTTTATAATATGGACTCTTTGTCATTTATTGCTCCCAAAGGGACTCCAAATACCATGATGGTTATGAGTGAACCTGGGAATATACTTCTGAATTGCTTGTGATTTATCCTGTTTCTGATGCACATAATAACACAGCTCTTCCAAAGCCTGTTCAAGGCTTTTAATTATTAATTTCTGTACTTTGTGTGGCATCATGTGACAGTTATTGCTGCTGTGGGTGGGAATTACTGTGTGTGTGCTTTCTGGTAACAGCACTGTCACTGGGAATTTCATATTTCAGGCTAACTGCTGAATGGCTTTGGAACAGCTTGAACCTGTCCCCAGCAATAGAACAAACGTCGTTTAAAACAGGGCCCTTTGCAGCGGTGGGACGCTGGGGAGTGCAGAGCTCAAGGGGGGAGATGGGACCAAGAGGAACCGTGATGATACACAGTGGGAGCAGAAGGGCGACCTGCTCTGTAAACAGCACAACCTTCCCAGCCACCCAGACTTCTCTGTTCCTCTTACTAAAGATAATACTAGAATAGGATGACTCTACGTACATGCACATTTTTGTTCCTCAGAGCCTGTTGCCAACAGCTTTAGCCCCACGTAACTCTTTGCAAAAGCCAACAGACCCACGCAGGGACCACCTGAGGGTCCAGTGTGCCCAGGACAGCCGGTCCCCGCTGCCATCCCGGGCACTGGGTACCAGTGTCTGCACTGCCCTGTGTGCTGCAATGGGCCATGGCTTTGTCCCGCTCCATGCTCCCTTCCCTGCCTCCTGCACCCAGCTTTTCCCAGGAGAGAGGGAGATTTCGGCAGCTCAGGAAGGCAGTGAGCCCGGGCTGCGGGGACTGGACCCTCACGGCGGGTCCGTGCAGAGCAAGGACCTTCAGCAGCGACCAGAGGAGCAGCCCTCCCTCCCCCCCCTTCCTCCTCCGTTACTAAATCCGTTTAAACTAGGGGAGAGGGGTGAGGAAGTGAGACCTTTTTGAGAAGCCACATAGATGTTTGTTTTCCTTGGGGGTTTATATCAACATTGGTCTTGACATTTTGCCTCTTATTATGTGTGGCTCTTTAAAGGGTGAAATAATATTTTCTTTTGCTTGAGAAAAGGACAAAGTTCAGACAAAGCGCTCAACCCAAAATCATTTTCTTCTTTCCCAACAGTTTACACATTGTCTACACTACGGCTCTGTGTAAAGTACCACTCTGCAAACAAAAGGAGACTGGCAGGGGGACGGGGCTCTCCAGGCCCACCCAGCCCACGTGGACCCGGCGCTCCAGGCAGAGGGCACAGACCCGCCCTGGGACACTTCCTAGCCGCTGACTTTAATAGGGTTTGTAATTGGCAAAATGTGCTTTGAAGTTTGAAAACACAGTTTTTCTCTCTGCCAATCTAATCCCCCTTCATCTGGCAAAAGCCCGTTTCCAGCACAGGCTGAGGTCCCAGGTCAAAGCCCTTAGTACCAACCAGGGCAGCATCTTTTCTGCGGGCTGCCCAGAAAGAGCTTCCTCTGCCTTTTCCAGCGATGGCCTCGAGCTACGCGGGTCTGGAGGGGAATCAGCAGCGGGGACAGGGAAGGGTCAAGCACGAAGTTACTGCCTCTGAGCAGCAGCCAGAGGATCGGGAGGAAGCGTACCTTAGCCCATATTGATGTTTAATTAGGGTCAATCTAACTCATGTGACTCTTCACCTGTATCCCAAAGGGAGTAAAAGCAAAAGCTTAGGTAAAATGCAGGCTTTAAATTTATTTCTGTGCTGCCCCTCACAAAGAAAAGAAAGTCATCTGTGTAGGAAACCCTGGCAAAACATGTTAGTAATCACAGAGGCTCAGATACGATTGAGAAGCAAATCGAGTAACATGGGAAATACATATATATGGAAGACAAAGATGTGGGAAAACCACTGGGTTTGTAAAGTTGCCAGAATTTTCAGATAACTTCTCCAGGTGATTTTAAGTGAGCAGTTGATAACGCATCCTGTCACAGCTCCACATCTCACCCTGACCCCCAGTCTGGGATGTGGGAGCTGCCAGAGCAGGCTGGCAGGTCGGGGCTCCCCCTGCACCGAGCAAGTGTGGAGGAAAGGGAACGGGAGATCAAGATTAATTTGGTGGGGGAATTCGTAAGACAAAGATGCAAAGGGCCTAAGCCAGAGGAAAGGGAGTTTGGGAAGAAGGATGCTTCTGGGCTCAGTGCTGCTGGTCGTGGCAGGGACACAAGGACCAATTTCTCGGCTACCCCATAACGGTCAGTGTCAGGGCTGGGCGCTGCTGGGCCCGTCCCCTCCCCGCTCCCCCCAGCCTGCGAAGCAAAGGACTCCTGACACGTCAGGAAGGCGGGCGCTGGCGGTGAGAGCTGAGGCCCAGCAGATGCACCTCAGCACGAGGACCATCCTGCTGCCCCTCCAGCTGGGGATCGGGCGGGCGAAGGACCTCGGGTATCGCCACGGGGCAGGGGACGGGGCAGGGGGGGGAGGGCAGGAGGGGCGTGGGGGGACCCCGGGCCGAGGTGAAAGGGGCCGTGGCTGACAATGCAGTTGGGAAACCAAAGACGAAATCCCATCCTTGCCCTAACGTCCTCTGAAGAGGGATCACAGCACCTGTATCTGTTGGGGCACGCTGCCTCCCGCATGCTCGGAGCCTAAATAATGCCCTTTTGTTATGCACTTTCCCAGGTTTCTAGTGGCGTTGTGTCTGCTAACCCTAGAAGTGCTAATGCTTGGGGAGATAAAACATTTTCGACTTTGAAAAGCTGGGGTTGTTTCTTATTAGTGTAAAGCTGTAGTTCATTTTTGAATTAGATAAGGTTAGACACTTTATGGCCCTTTGTAGAGAGATTTCATTTTGTGAAAGATGCTGAAATTTGAGGCTGATAACATTCAGTAGAAAGCTAAATATAATACTGAAATTGCAACATACTAATTGCTATAGATACAGAGCATGGTGTTATAGACACAGCACATCACTCATTTGCAGAATTATTTAATTGTAACCTACTAAAACTGCATAGTGTGAAATCAAGTGAAAACAGACCCAAATAATAATCTGCAAACCTCTGGTAGTAAAATGGGATTTTTCTGTAACTCATGCATTTCTATTTCAGACATATTTTTTTTATTCAGTGTTCCCTTTAGGAATGTATTTCACAGACAGACAGTCTTCAAGCAATACAAGCCCATAAAATCTGTCTCAGCAGAAAGTCAGCAAGTGTTTCAGGGTCCCATAACCAGTCATGATAAGAGCCAAAGGCAGAGGGTACGTGGTGCTGGGGGGGGGACGGGCGGGTGGCCCCACGGGGGTCGCTCACGGTGGTGTAACCTGCCCGGGCGACTCGCAGCGCACGACGCGTTCCCAGCCCTGCTACCTCAAACCAGCTGTTCAAATGCTGTAGGACATGCAGCGGACCTCTGACCCGCAGGTGAAGAGGGAATGAATGCAAATCATAATTCCCCAATTATTTGGGGGTGAAATGTGACCCTGGAGTTAGTGCTCCCCAATCAGGTTAACAAGTTAGCTGAAACCTTATCTTTCTGTACTTAAATTACTGGGAAATCATCTTGCTGCCCTGATAGAAGAGATACCAACCACCCCTTGTTTTCAGAAGGGCTGCCGGGGTCGGATGCTGTCCCCGCCGGGCGCTCCGTGTCCCCCTCCCTGCGGCTCTGTGGGGCATGGCCCCAGTGCCCCGTCCCTCCCGTCCCCACTGCCCGCCGCAGCCACAACCGGGAACCTCGTGTGGTTTCTGTCCCACGCATGTGGGAGCTGGAGTGAACACCGCAACGCATCTCTGTCCTTGAACCTTCTCAGTGGCCACGTTCACTGGGCATTTAGCGACAGGCAACAGGAATAGCTTCCTGCAAAACAAGGAGCTCAGGAGCTCTCCGTGTCCCCAACACCTCCCCGCTGTCCCCAGCCTTGCTCGGGAAGGGGTGGGTGAGACCGGGAGCACCCGGCAGAGCCAGAGGCCGAGACACGGACCCTGCCCGTCCCACCAGGCGCAGGTCCAGGACGGAGCAGCACGGCGCAAACAGGGACGGCAGGAGCAGCCAGCGCCCGCAGAGCAAACCTCTCCTCCCCCCGATAGCGGCACAGTAATTCAAGAGCCCCGTTACAGCACTCATGCTATTCTGGGTGAAGGCTGACGCTCCTTTGAGTTTAACAGCTCATGGTAAGTATGGTGTATGTTGTCAGGATAAGATTTATCCTTCCCTTTCATTCTACCAGCTGTCAAATGTGTTTGATTTTTCTCAAGCTTTGAGTGTAGCAGGAATTTAGCCAATAAATACAACTGATGATGATTTTCACTTTGGTTTCAAGCATCTGCCATTCATAACGAAGCCTGATTAAAAATGTAAGAAGATTATTTTTAGTTTTAGAATGTGGCAGAGCCTCGCTGCAAAACATGGTGTGAGGCATGAATAATTAACTTTAAAAAAATCAAGGTATATCAAGCTCCATAAAGCACAGGAGTGGATCCTCCCCAGAGCACTGCTTTTGCTGTGATGCTCCCTGTGTGCAGAGCAGACGTGTCCCCTCTGCAGCAGCCAACTCTCCAGCTCCCCCTGAAATTTCTGTGCTTTTTTGTGTCTTACTGGCAGTGAGTTGCAAGTTAGCGACTCCCCGCCCATGAACAACTTCAGCGTGGTTTTAGAGCCTGTGAATCCTTCAGAAAGCGATGGGGGAAACGCAAGAGCAGCTCTCCAGGGGGTGGCAGGAGCAGATGGGACTGTTGAAATTCAGTTTTTCTTCTCTCCGTAGGGCTCGGTGGCCCTGTGCACGGAGAGAGGCTCCTCTCTCTGCTGAGCCAGGCCTGCGGAGATCTAGCCCTTGCGCTGCCCAAACCCCTGCCAGCAGCAGCACACACACACATCGTGTGTGTGCCCATGGGACCTGTTCTCTGAGCCCCCCGGGGTCTCCCCACAGCTGTACCGGGGCCCACGGCTGTGCCTCCAGCTCACTGCTGCTCAACCTGCTGCTGGAGCCTCTGCCTTTCTCCACATTCGCAGGGTGGATGTTAAAAAGAGCTTTTCCTAGAAACTGTGCAGCAGGTAGGAAGCCGTGGGGGGCTCTGCTACTCCCCATCTGTGCTGGGACCCAGTGGGTGATCCCGTGGGCGACACAGGAGATGCTGGGGAAAGAGGAAGGAAGGTGGTACAGCTGCGGGCGCCGATGCTGGCAGTGGTTGGTCTCATGCCTGTCCTACTGTTAACTCCTGAGTGTTTAGTATATGAAGATGTAAACAATGAGGATCGGTTGTTTTAGGGATTCACTTACTTTTACCCACGTTACAAAACCACCTCTAGTCTCTTGGAAGGAATTGACATTGACAGGACCGAATTGTCTGATAATAAATTTATCAAGATGTTAATGATCATCAGCTTCTCTGTGTACTACTTGGCAAAATCACTACAGGTCTTCCTATTAGCTGGAACTGCTACCCATTTAGGGCTTGCTTTGAAATTTTATCTTTCCATCTTGTTTTCTGTTTCCTCCTTTTTTTTTTCTTTTTTCAGAGACCTCATCTGTTTGCCAGCATTCTCTGATCAACATCTCTCATGTGGTTCCTATTAAGGCTATGATGTGTCTAGCCATTTTACTTCTCCTGCCCTTTTAAGTGGTGTCAGTCTTTTTGCTTTGCTACTAGTTGCCTTTTATCTCTGCAGTCTCCAATTCTCAGCGCACATCATTACCTAACTCTTGAACTATCTTTTTCTTACTCACTATGACAAATCTCAGAGGCCTGTGGCAAGCCCTTGCCAGGATGTAGCTAACGACGCCTGACCAGCCATCAGGAGAGGTGGCTTTCTGTGAAAAACCAGAAACTCCTGCTTTTGTGATCTCGGCTGTGGATATGGGTATCATCTAGGCACAAGATGCTCTGCCAAACTGGAGCAGATTCCCGTTGGGATGCAGCACAGAAACCTGCCTTCCTCCCGCTGGCGCGAGGTGCTGGTGGAGGCTGTGTCCCTCCGCAGGCGCCTGATCCCATCCTCGGATCCCTGGGATCTGGGGAATTAGCTGGGGAGTCTGAGACACCCCTGAGGGCTGGTGCCGGAGCCTTCAGAGGTTTGAGGACCTTCCTTAAAAAGGGAAAAACCCATCAAAGGTTATCCAGTATTGATCAGGGTGTTCCTCATGGCTCCGTGAGCTCTCTTTGAGTGTGAGAATTTGAGGTGTCTATTTCAGCTGGTCTCTGCTTTCATGATTATTGCTTTTCTTCCAGGCTTTTCTCCTTCTAGCTGTTTTCCCACATGGTACACTGTGTATGGTCACCTTAATATCTGGCTTATTTATTTGTACTTCATGCTGCATTTAATTCAAAAGTGGATGTCACTAATGATCCACAGACACCACCACAAAGCACCACATAACCTCAATCTGTAGCTAACTATGGATGGTGTTATCCTACACCGTTACTAAGAATAGCTTCTAAACATATAACCAAACCCCAGGCTCCAGGGCTCCCTCATCTCGAGTCACTGGTAATCCTTCCCTCCCAGCTGTCACAGCCCTTCTAGTGGCATCAGGCTCTGACGCTCTGCCAGGGACCGACCCCGAGCTTGCGGAGGGCTGTTCCAGGGGTAACGGATGCTGTCTGGTATCTGCACAGGCAAAATTATTACAACAGATTACAATTATTATATGAATTAAGACTGTAAAGTCTTAATCTATACTGGGCTGTGTTATAGAAAAGGTCCTGGATAGCACTTAGAATGAGCTAGAATTCAGCCAAAGTATTTTTTTTTTTTAATTCAAAAATAAGAAAATCTTCATTAGGGTAATTTCAGCAGAAACCCATTATAATTTTCACACTAAATTATGAATTCAGAAGTCATTTTAAATCCAAATGCACCCACAAGACACCCACCCACCTTGCCACCATGAGCTGGCAATGCCCCGTCACCCGTGGCCATGGTGGACACGGCCGTCCCACTCAGCAGCACGTGGGGAACCAAAGGCCTCGTCAGCGTCGGCACGGGCAGCGCTGGGGGGAGTGGGGCCGGAGCCCTCTGCGCGCCCACAGGCAGCACGATGGGACGGGATGGGTCCGTAATTACACCTCCCACACCGTCTGTGCTGGCGCTGGCGTTCCCAGCTTCCCAGAGCAGCATCATGATGTGCAGTGGCACCCTGTGCCCTGCGCTGCCCATGCCCTTCCCGTGACCTTGCCAAGCTCGTGCCGTAAGGATCCACAGATCACAGAATCATGGATACTGAATCACAGACACTGAAATGGTAATTGGAGTAAAAGCTCAGAGCTGCTTCTGCTCTTGCTGGAAGAAACTCTACCCACTACTCCTTGAAAAAACCCAAAGCTCTCTATTTTTGTAAGAACAGGAGTAAGTGAAGCAGAAGGCAGCGGACAGTGTCTCTGCACGGCGCTCTCTTTGGTGGGCAAGCGCTCTTGCTTTCGCCACGCACCTGGGCGTGCAAAGCCTCTGGCATTTCTCACAAAATGCCATGGAAAGGGCTGCACAGTGACACCGACAACGCTGAGAAATCACAAGACAGTCCTCATTTTTCAAGTGCAAAGTGAGTGATAATTGTTTAAGAATTCAGCCCCGTACGCTGAACCAGAAAGGTGTTCCAGCTCTGTTTTCCAGGGGGTATGAAAAGGATTTCCTGCAGTGTGGTTCGTTCAACTCACTTTTCATAAGCTAGTTTTCAACAACATCATCCAAAAGCCATTAGTTTCATTGTATGTATCATGCAGGGTTATTTAGTAGGTCAGAAGGAAAATTTAAATGGACAGGTGCTTTAAATTACAAGATGGTGGAGGTGGTTAATAAAAAAATACTAGAAAACATTGGTAACCTTATTTCGGGCTTGAAGTGGGTTCTGTAACTGATGGGCAAATGGCTTGGAGAAACACCGAGATCCGTCAGAAGTGGTAGGTTCAAAACGCATTCAGGAAATGGAGCTGCTCCCTGGAGATCAGAGCGCAGTGCATGCTTCCCAGACGTTATGCACCTTTAAAACTATTTATTTCCTCTTGGATATTTGCACCATGGGGACAATTAATTACATGACGCAAATGTCCTATGCGTGTGACACAGAGAGAAACCTCAAAACACTTGTTTTTCTTGTCAGGACCTGAAAGGTGTGAGAGCCGTGATGGGCTGCCTCAGGTATGCTGCGCTGACCTGGGAGAGATGGGAACGGCTCCACGCGTCCGTGTCTTGGGCTGCAGAGCCGTGACAAAGTGCGAGGGGACCATCCCGAGCTCGGGGGGCTTCAGCCTCAAGGCACAGCCTACCTCCCCCCGAGTCAGCCAGAACTACGCAAGGGCAGAGCAGGGCTGTGACACGCAGGAGACGGTCACGTGTGTGCAGCCAGTCCTGCCGCACACGCACAAGAGGCTGCAGTCACTCAGAAATCTACAGCACAGGAAGCTCAGGAGAAGAGGGACCAGCAGAAAGGAGAAAAACACGGGAAGGATTTAACAGGGAGATGAAGAGGATTTAATTACTTTATACATTGGAGGCTACTTATTAAGATGTCTACTGAAAGATCAGTCCGTGTAATGCATTGATGTATCCAGCGTGCAAGAAGGGCAAGTCTGGTTTGTATAAGCATTCCCCGACATCACCACGTCTTATCTGATTCCTTTGGCTGAGAGATCAGGCTGGAAATCTAACGGGAGTCAACTGCTTTCCAAGATGCTTGATATTTCCTAATTATTCCAGGTTGGAAACATGTCAACAGCTAGAGCAGAGATGCTTTAGTATCTATTAATTCCTGGCCAAACTCAGACTGTTCCTCTGCTCCTGAAGCTCAGGGCCCAGGAGGCAGGATGAAGGCAATTAAGTTGTAGGAACAAGCTACTCGTACAGCGGGCAGTGAGAGGGAACAGGCAGATCACCGAAGGCTTGACTGGCAGCCAGGAGAGCAAAAGCTTCGGGCTG
>KZ505815.1:483046-493592 GCA_002844005.1 Limosa lapponica baueri
AAGAAACAGACTAAGAGCAAAGCAGCGTTAGACACTTAATGCCCCTGTGATGCTTTTGAGAGCCTGTCCGTATGCTCGTCCTGCCGGCAGAAGCGGGTCCGAGTCCAGCCTCTCAGCAGCATAAATGTTGCTGAACAAAACTGAATCAAACTGATACAAAACCAGCGAGAGAAGCATCTGTGCCATGTCCACATGGGTCTCCCTCGAGGACATCCCGAACAGACCCATGCTGCATCCTGAGCGAGTGCAGCTTTCCCATGCTGTTGCTTTGCTCCCATTTTCTCCCTTTCATTCCCTTTCCCTCTACTTACCAGCAAAAGAGGCAGGGAGATTTCTCCCCAAAATAATAAAATGGCAATTTGCAAATGGTGCAAATGAGGGTGTAGTGGGCTACTGGCACGTGTATCCCACCAGCAGAGCCTCAGGGCTCCAGAGTCTTGACAGTGGGAAGTTCTGCCTTGGGGTGTCACAAACTGGGCTGAGCAACCTGGGCTGGGACCGGGATTTAACGCTCAGAAGAGAGTTCCCCGTGGTTTCTGTACTTCAGGTGAGTGTTTACTTTTGCAGGCCAGGCTGAGGGTCCGGGGGCCCGACACTAACCAAGAGCTCTGTTTACCACACAGCTGTATCACGGCCGGGAACAGCAAACCACCGAGAACTCTGCAGGGGAGCTGACTTTGTGGTGGGTTTCCAGGGAAAATCCCCCAGTCTCCGAGCATCAGATGCCAGAGCCGAGCCCCGGAGCCCTCTCTGATTTGGTGTGAGCAGGGATGGCTACAGAACCCGCATCGTCCTGCGGCGCCGGGTGATGTCTCTGTGTGTGCGAGACCCTGCGAGACGCCGGGGCCCTGCTGCTGCGGGAGAGCAGCGAGAGCGAGCCAGCAGCGAGCCGAGAGCGAGCCAAGAGCGGGGCTGTGCAGATCTCGGCTCTTTAATCTGCTCCCCTCCTTCTTGCAGTTATTTATGGCTGTTTAAAGCACCTATTGAGCCCTGTCTGTAAAAGGCCTGGGTGCTTTTTGATCATGCCGTGAATCTTTTCCTCGCAGACTTCTCCTGGACCTACGCAGTTTTCCTGAAGAGCTGCACACACTTGTGCTCCTTTCAGAGGAGGAGTCCCAGGCGGGGATTACGGAGCTATAAAAGCGGAAGCGGACTGCTTGGCAGAGCATTCCTTGAGATTTGCCAGCCTAAGCGCACAGATGTTTCTCAGATGGGCGCATTTGGAAATGAAGATCTACGTGGCATCTGTCAAAGGGCTAGTGTTTCTGATCTGTGACAAACACTGCGCAGGATCCTGTCTGTCCTGCCAGGCTAGGGCTGCACACAGCATCTACCCATCACTGGAGCTAATCCCCAGTAATTTATTAATCTTCTTGTGCGCACTCGTTTGTACCTCATAATTCTCTTGTCCATAATGAAAAATTATCCCTTGTTGCAGTTGTCCTTCCAGAGCCAAGCAGAGCTGCGGCAAAGGCACCCAAACGGTTTTTGGATGGTGGACCACCCTTAACTACATCTTTGCCACAGTAGTCCTCAAACGTGCCTGCAAACCCCCTTGGAGGGAGGCATTTCTGAACCACAACTGCAATTTCTTGCCAATTGCCTTCTTCAAGGAGCTGACCAGAGCAGAAGCGAGTCCCTGCGGCCTCCAGCACGGGATGGGGTGCTGGCAGCACCCCCAGTGCGGGTGCTGCAGGAGAGGGAGCTTGTTGGTCTCCAAACAGTCCCAAAATCTGTTTCTTGGTGAGAGCAGGACTTTCACCTGAGACAGCTCACGTGGTGGCCACACTCGAGGCTCACTTCCACCCCTGCTCGGGGCTGAGCTGGTGTTCAGGGACCAGCGCAAGGGCAAAATGGGCACAACTGCGGAGCCCCCCTGTGCTGGACCTGGGGTAGCGCTTCCCCTCGGTCCCAGCGCTGCCGAGCGGCCCCGCACCCCACACCCCCACCCTCCCACCCGCCAGGGTCTGCACCGAGCTCCCATCTGCGGCAGAGCCGGCCGGCCATGGGGACACCACCTCCTGCTGCAGAGGGGCCTGTGGCGTTTCACCTCGCAGGAGCCGTGGCCAATCTGCCTCGGCCGCGCTGGCCCCCGCAGACGGCAGGAGTTCCTTGCTCCGAGCGGGGGCAAGCGATAGGTGGGGGCAGAGAAGATGAAAAGGATGTACAAACACCAGAACACATTTGCTCATCGTGAATCCCGAATCATAATTCTTCACTTTGGAGTCTGCAATAAAAATCCAACTGCAAAGTGCTTACAGTTGTTGTAATATTCTGTAAATCACGAAAGAAAGAGAAAAGAATTAGGCTACAGGTTTCTGAGGAGTTATGAATAATGGATTGTCAGCCTCAGTTCAGACCCATGCTAAAAGTCTTTTTAACTAATGCATTAACTCTTTCACTGCCACTGCAGATGAAAGCGTCAGGGTCACAAGATGTTACAATTCCAACATCCTGCTCCAATTCACCCAGATATATTGTAGGTGCCTGTTGGACCCAACTCCCCTTTCCGCAGAGTGAGATTTCCCATTCAAAGCTGCTGAGAGTGTTAATTAATCATTAAAGCATTGCAGAAAACAGAGAGAACTCATGTGCCTACATAAAAGTCTGCCAAAAGTCATCAAAAGCAGCAGCCATGAAAAAGGGAGAAGGATTAGTGGTAATCCCTCATAAAGATACTCATCGCCCACAACATGCAATTCTTGCGCAGAGGCTAAGAAAAATATAATCATCTATAATTGTCATTCAATGCTTTTTCCTCAAACAGTGCTGCCACAGGACTCCTTGGGCTCCTGCGGTTCACTCCAAGGTGTCTTTACATCTGCTGCAGAGATAAATGCCCACAAGCAGAGGATCCCAGCCCTGGCCATTGTCCCCTGCCCCATCCCTGCCGGTGCAGCCCCCCGCGATGAGCCGTGCCAGCGGTGGGCACATCCCTGCGCTCGCTGGGTAAAGCCGGGGCAGATCCCACCCCGAGCACTCAGTTCTGCGCTCCTGGCTGCAGAGTGCACTTTATTTATTGACTTAATACCGTTCCTCTGCTCTGCTGCTTGGATGCACTTCACAGGGGCTTCTGCGATTCAACCTCCATCCCTCAGAGTGCGAGTTCCTCGTGGTGGCACACAGAGGGACAGGGCTGGCTGCCCTGACGGCTGCGTGGAGGACGCAGCTGGTTTAGGCACAAGGTCAGTAACACAGAGGCTTTGCAGAGGGGGCAAAGTGACACAAAGTGCATCACGCCCATTCCGCCACCTTGCGCTTCTCCCTGGGGTTGCTGCTCCCTTGCTGCCACTGACCTCTGTGGTCAGGGCACCCCCAGAGCCCCCTTCTCTGTGCCGAGGAGGGAGCGGGACCTGGCTGTACCTAAGCAGGGGCTCAGGAAGCAGGTGCTGGGGCCAACAGGAATTTCCAGCTGCAGGACAGCAGATGAGTGCTTTCTAAGGTGACCTTGCTTGGCTCCTCATTTCTCACTGCTGGAAACCTCATCAGACTCCTCGCGTCACTGCGTGCTGGTGTCCCACGCTGGAGACCTCGCCTGTTCCCGCCTGGAAGCCAAGAGGCGGCAGAGCAATCCCGGAGCAGGGGGAGCAGGTGGGCCCGCTGCCAGGCCAGCATACCAGACAGCACGTCTGACCTCGGGAATATTGATTAATATGAGGACATGACTGTCTGCAGAATGTCTAGCAAAGTGCAGAACTGAATTTCATTCATAAACATTTAAAAAAAGGCACAAATCCATCTGTGAGCCTACCAAGCCCCACGCTGTGATCGCTCCCCTTCCCCGGCAGTGAGCCCCAGTGCAGGCAGGCACCGGGCAGCAGAGGTGCCATCTGTGGTGACCCCACCACACGGTGACCCCCTCCTGCCACCGAGCACCGCAGCGTGGGCTGTGCTCCACAGTGTGCACTCAGCTGGGTCAGTATTACACAAAATATTAAAATAGCATAACGGTAACAGTAAATAATAATGCTTTGACCTCATGCACTCTTTGGTTTGGGATTAACAAACATTTACAAACAGAATTTAGTGAGGAACAGACCCTCCAGTGCCAACTGCCTCTGCTCTAGACCACCCTGACTCGCAGCTGAAGAAAGAGAGCAAACCTGCCACAGTATTAATTTTTTATTTCTACCTCTGACCTGCTAGAGTTCATTCTGCAAGTGTCGCCATGAACTACGCGGCTGGTGAGGAGAGATGCTCACAGCCCAGCGCTGTGGAAGACAGCTTGGAAAGGCCATTCCAGCTGGAGGGTGACACAGGACATTCACTTGCCCTCTCCAGCTGCAGGGAGAGCTGCAGGGTGAAGTAATGATTCAAGCTGAACGTCTGTCCCTGGTGCTAATTATAAAATAATTTCAGATTTGAGTCGTATTTGCACTACTGCTGTAAAGGCTGGGTAACTCCACACCTCCCACCCGCACCCCCCACTGACAGGTCATCCCTCCGCACAGCTCACAGCGGCTCGAAAGGGAGCAAAATTCTACAGTCTCTCTCATTGCGAGGAACGGGGATCCCAGCACAGGGATAAACTCATTAACTGGGCAGGGTGACAAAACGCGACTGGCGCTGCAATTGCTTTCAGCTGGTTCCCATCGCAGCAGCGCCAGCGACGGGACTCTGCTCCCGCTGCCAGACAAGCTCCGGGGAGCAATAAGGCCGTTCACACCACGCACTGACCGGGGAATCACCCTCCAGCTCCGGCCCGGAGGGAGTCACCGAGAGCCCGTCACGGAACCCGCGGAGGAGAGACCGGGGGACCCGCTCTGCTCGCCGCCGGGGCGCACCGCGTTCCCTATCGGAGCTGTCGTGACAGGGACGGTCCCTGCCCGCTCCCGGCGGGTGAGGCTGGACGCAGGACGTGTCACCCGGGGCTGGCAGAGCCGGAGCTGCCGGTCCCTTCCCGTCCCGTCCGGTCGGGGCCGCTGCGGGGCGCGTGTGTCCGTCCGTCCGTCCGTCTCCTCCGCCGGGTCCGGCCGCGCTGCAGCGCCCCCTGGCGGAGACCCCCCTCGCCCGGACACGCCGGCCCCGCACTGCCGGGGAGGGACCCGCTCCCGGATCCCTACGGACACCCCCCCCAGCACGCATTCCCGATAAAAGCGCCGCAGGAAAATGCCTCCCCGCCCCCCAAGTCCAGCTCCTGCCCGAAGAAGAAATAGAGCTGCCGTTTCTTTCCCCAAATCTTTCCCTTCCCACACCCGCCACCCCGCGGGCGTCCCGCCCGGTGGCCCCAGCATGAGAAAGGACTGCGAGTGAGGGATGAAAAGCACAAAATAATTCTCCAGAATAAAAAGTAACATTCATGGTAAATCAAAGACAAAACTAAGACCACCCAAAATGAAGATGCATGGAAAAATGTTCAATTCTTTTGTGTTTAAGGCAAAGTTCCCCTCCCGAGCGGGTGCACGGGTTGTGATATACGAGCAGAACGTAGGGAGATTTATGCACGTTCAACCCTCGCTTCTCTCCTTCTCCCTCCGTGGTTTTCGCAGCCCCAGAAGACCACCTCCAGCGGGCTGCGAGGTGTGTGTTATCAGAGAGCACCACCCTCTCCCAGGAACCAGACACAATTTGTAGGGGGCTTTAGGCTTTCACGGGCTCCAGGATGGCCCAGCCCTGGCCCGTGCTGGGTAACTGGCTGGAGGCAGCAGGTCCACGGTGCATCAAGCAGCGCGGGGGTCCTGGGGGGTGAGTGGGGATGGACACCCTGTGCAGGAGCTCACTCCACCAGTAGCACAGAGCAGAAACGGCCCATGAGCCAGCGAGGTCTGTCCTGTGCCACATGGGGTGGGACGGGCCAAAGTGGCCAGCACCCAGGCTGCTGGGCTACGGAGCCTGCACCCGCGCAGCTCTTCCTGGGAAGCACTAACGTTATGCTCCTATCTCTAGGTACAGAGGTGTTCCAAGCCATTATTCCCCATAAATACATCTGTTCCTGAGTGTCTACAAGCAGTCATCCCCCTGGTCGCATGAGCTCGATGGCACCGTGATCCTCCCCGAGCAGGACTGGGGCCCGTCTGGTATCTCACACTGGCCAAGACGGCTCTTGCTGTCTGTCTGTGCAGGCAGAGGCGGTGTTTCAGGCTGGAAGCCAACAGCTAACACAGAACTCCCAGCAACATCCGACACACAAACCCCAACGGATGTGATATTCCAAAATAAAGGCTGCACGGGTGAGTAGCTGACGGTGCGGAGTCGAACCCAGCCTGGCTGCTAATTGCCCAGTGACCCACTGGTCATTCTTATTCATTGTGATGTTCATTAGTATCTGGGGAATTCCTTACTAAACACATACAGGTTACCTGCGTTGTAGCTACTGGAAGAAACAGGCACTTCTGTCCTCAGTTGTATTTTACAACTGTAATGACATCAGTAAAAAGCATTTTTGGATTGGATTTAAAACCGAAAAGTCAAGGCAAAGCTCAGATGCCGCAGTTGCGGGGAACTGCCACAAATACTTTCAGCAGAGCTGGATATTAAAACCCGTGAGCTTGTTTGGTCAGAGCAAAGTAATAAACCACTATGTTCAATCACATTGGAATGCAGGGGCTGTGGAGCGCGGCGATGCCTCTGCGCTGCCGTGCCCTTTGCAGCAGATGCTTCATGCAAACTTTGCAAAAATTCTGAAGGAGAAGTCAATTCTGATGCAGAGAATACACAAAACAATATTGCAAAGAGCAGCAGTGACCAAAAACTAATCATTGTGACACTTCAGCATGTAGGACCGAAGAACAAGAGACCTGTTGCTGAGAGGCAAAGGGCAGCTGGGCTAAATTAGCTGAGCAAGTTTGAGTCTGGATAGTGTCATTAGGAGAAAAGCAGAACTATGCCATAAACTCTAATGAATGCATTAATGGATGGCTTGTGCCTCTCAAAAGGGGAAAAAACGGTTTAAATAAAGTTATTAACACAGCCCACCTGTGTTTGGCTCTTGGACTATGTTGTTTAAATAGCCCATTAACTCTTGGAGTAACTAATCTTGAAAGTGAATATAGCCTTTCTGAAGTAGACATTTAACTGCATTCATATAATTCAATTAGATTGAGCATTCTTAGGCCAAAGCCAGTATTCTGTGCTTTCATCTCTAATAATGGTGCACAGACAAGCTTGGTTAATATGGTGTTAAAAAAAGAATTTGCATTTGTAATGGTAACCAAAAATAAATTGCTGGACTGAACCCTAAAATATAACATGTAATTTAAGTGGTATGAGTTAGCATTATTATAATAATACAGAATTTAAAGGTTATATTTAATTTTAAAATCAGTATTATAAGAGTGAGCTGAGTTTTATGGCTCTGCCTTAAACTCACAAGGGAAAATTAATGATTTTTTTAAGAAACTGATACTGAGATAGAATTTCTTCTCTGGGTACCAGAGTTCACATCAGTTAACAGACAATACCCTGGACTGCTTCTGCTTGGGTTTTTGGGAGGCAGGGGTGAAGGGGAGGGGGTAAGGAAGAAGAAAAACAAGTCATGGCCTGAACAAGTTCATCCAGTTAATAAATAGTTAAAGCAAATTCATTAGGAAACAGGAATTTTATAGATTTAGTTAAAGGTTTCTTCCTATTTATGTCACTGAGAAATGATAAAATTCCTTTTATCACTCTACAACTTGTTAATGTTTTACCCCAGGACCACTTCATCTGTAATAAACATCTTAACAAAATATGCATCCCTAGGGAGGAACCGTTAATTTCCTTAAGGCCTCACACATGTAATAGGTTTTTATTGCATGCAGGTGCTTTGTGAAATTGCATTGACTTGTAATAAACGTCCAGTAAAGAGCAGGTAGCACCTAGAAGGGGGAAGTGTTTGTGCACCTGTCTGGAGGGAGGCTCCGCACACCCTAATCCTCCACGGGCTTCTCCGCCGCGCGAGACACGGCCCCGCGCCTCGCTGCCTCTAAGCACAGCAAGGTAAACGCCTGCTTTTTTACAGTTGGGTTCGACTGGCTTCGCAAATAAATGCTAGGTGAATTTAAGAGATATTCAAATATATTTATTGCTGCTTTGGCTAAAATTGCAGAGTAAACTACAATCAATTCAACACACTAAAGGCCAGGGAGAATAATGCATGGCAGATTTTCCTTCTCTTCTGTAGAAGTTATCTGTGTAAGACTCTTCATGGGATTAATATATTTTGTTAATCTGTTTAGAATTAAGTAGAAAGAAAGTTCCACATAATTCTTACCAGTAATAGCATACCTTAGGTATTTCAATATGGATAGCTTTGCCTTAAGTGTTTAATGTTGAAAATTTATTTTTTAAAAACCATTTGAACAAAGATGTATCTATAGTTTTCTGTGAACGTTCACTGAAGAGAGCTATTTTGCTCGTCACAGTAATTAATGGGAATGAAAACTCTGCATTTCAAGAGACTCCCCGTGGAGCAGCAGCACTGCACAGATATGTCAAAGCTCTTTGTTGCTCAAGGAGCCGATTCCCGTGTTCTGTTCTGTCGGACACTCGCAAGGAGCGAGCAAAGAGCTGCTGCCCCCCCAGGGGAGCACGGGGGTATGTCTGAAGAACAACCTTTGCAGAAAACCTGGTAGTTAATGTTCTGTGTTGCCGTTCGAGGCAATACTACAGAGCTTGTAACTGTGAAGAGTTTCTAAGTTTAGTTGCAAAGTCCAGAATTTAACAAAAATTCTTCAGTAAAGCCTCTGTGTATTTCCCTCCTCTCCTCCCATTTTTTTTTTTCTTTCTAAACACTATTTCCCAGTGAAGGGGTATCCAGGCAAAATTGCAGCTGGAAGCCAAATAAATGGTTCTGGAGACCCTGAGTAGCTCAGGGTAAGAATCTGTGGGACGAGGGTGGATCAGATGCCGCGGTGAGAGGCTGCCCAGGGCACCAGGAGCAGCTTTGCTCGGGGCAGTCGTCCCACGGGCCCCCGGGGGGAGCGCGGGGCAAACTCCGTCAGACGCTTCTGTGAGGCTTCAAAATCTGAGTTTGCTTAAAATTTTTACCCAAGTGCATGGGAGTCCCTTTAAGAGGACTATCACTAAAACACCTAAGATGCTTTTTCATTTCACATTTGGGCATTTTTGAAAACTGTAACCATATGTAAGATAAAGAACTTAAATGTTTTGGCTACAGACAGAGGGACATACACTCTATAGTCCAAAGCATCACCCGAAATATTTGTTATAGACTGAAGTGTTTAAGCTCAGCAGAAGCCTGTAAGAATCTGAGAAGTATTTTAGGTGTGTGTTTAATTAAAAAAGTGATTTACTTTTCACTGACACCTTCCTGAACTGGGTACATAATGTAAAAACTCAGCTGTGATGTTACTGAAGTCAAGAATAACAACAAACGAATATATTAAAACGAATCCTGACTTTTTGGGGAGGGAAAAATGTAAATTTACTCATTACTGAGTTATAAGAAAACTATTTTTATCGAAGTGAGAGAAAGAGACAAATTTAAAGTCCTGTGTGAACAAATATTAAATAGTAGGAAAAAAAGGACTGAATAAAAGGATTTAAGAGCAAAGACTAAAATGGTGAATTCTGAAGAAAATCTCCCTGAATTTAAAAGGCAGAGGAAAAAGAAACAATAAGTAACCTCACACCTGAGCTAAGATGGCAAAGAAATGAATAACACCGCAAAAAATCAGGAAAGCATTTAAGGACATAAGTCAGTGGTGTGCGGCCCCGTGATGCCCGAGGGGCTGCACGCACCCGGGGGGCTCTGCAGGGCCAGCCCCGGCCCTGACCCCCGTGGGACGCACATGTCCCCGGGGGCTGATGGATCGCACACGGCAGCTAGGAGGGCTCATTAGAACCTGTTGTGGGGGGCTGGGGAGGAGGGAGGAGGACCCAGGGCATGGGGGGACACTGAGGGGGTGCCTGGGGGCTTTGGGGTCTCCTGCAGCAGGAGATGCCAGGGATGGGGCCATGGGCAGGAGCAGGAAGGCTGTTCCCTCCGCACCCCGACACACGGGGGGCACCGATCCCATCCCGTGCTGCCCCGTCCCCAGGCTCAGCCAGGCACAGTGGGGAGAGCCAACAAAAGGCAGCTTTTCTGGGCTTTTAGCCAGGAAAACCCACCAGCCTTGGTGATGGGGCTGGGGAAGGGGCAGCACTCTGCTGGGGGTCCCATCCCGGCCTGGGAGTGGATGGGTTGTGGGGTTGCTGGACGGGTGGGGGTGTAGGGGGTGCTGGGGGGGATCCTGCTGTCCCCAACCCAGATGGAAGACAGGAGAAAACTCCCAGGACCACAGTCATGATCAGTGGGCGCCTGCTCTGGGTACAACAAGAGCCAGTGACACAGACAGGGACCCCTGTCCCCCTCGGGCAAGAGCTGGAGCACAGTGTGGGAGCAGCAGAGCTCACTCACTGCCCTCCTCTTCCTCCCAGACTCCGGGCGAGCCCTGCTCCGGTGCCAAGGCCTGACGTGGGGAGCTGAACCACCAACGGGCCGGTAGGACTCAACGATAGAAGGAAAAAGCTTATAGTTGTCAGGAGGCAGCATTTGAGCAATTTTTCCCCGTAACAGCCATACAAGTATCTCCGTCAGCTGCTGGCAGCATCCCCAGGCGGTGCT
>KZ505815.1:494337-511507 GCA_002844005.1 Limosa lapponica baueri
CCCCAACCAATAGACAACAAAAACAAACCAAGAAACGCAGTCAGCCCCTCGGTACCGGGGAAAAAAATAGAGACAGGAGTCGTGGAGGCAAATGTAATTAGGAAACATATGAGAAGATTCAAAAAAGTTCAAAAGAATATGAGAAAGGAAATGTATAAAAAGTAAATAAAACACATTGTTTAAAAATGTTTCATATTAGACTTCCCCTATAAACGTTTTACTTTTTATTTTATAGATTTCATGCTATTCTAATCAACTTTATTTTTGTAACTTCACAACTGAAACTGCAAACCTTACAGCCTGTTTTCACATTTCTGGTGTGTCCTGTCAGTCTTTTATATCTCTCTAGATGGGGGGAAAATAAAGTCAATGAAGTGAGCCAAAAAATTCTAATTTCAAAACTTTTATAGAAATTTCTCCTGAAGAAACTCAGGCACCACATCATGGAAAGATCATAAAGATTTGGTGAAAACAGTTCCAACTCCCAGACAAATCAAAGACTAAATAGTTTAGTATTGCTTATGAAGAGTATGTAAACTCGTAAAGGATATTAATGAAGGTGTAAACTCTTACTGAGGAAAAACAAACCTTTGCTGTAGAGGACTGGGGCATTAAATAAAGCAAACACAACACCTCATCTGCCATCCCTTAAACTGCGCCAGAACATTGGAATTAGAGAAGCCAGGTAATCTAAAAAACAATTTAGAGATGCAAGGCTTTTGCTGGCCTGCAGTCATCTGGATGAAGGTTCCATCTCATCTTTACAATCAAAGAGTTAACTCTGATGTCCCAGCACACAAATAAGTAAATGTGGGATAATTAGGAAACAAATTCTGCAAACATCTTGAAAGGGGCTGGAGACCTTTGATCTTTATAGAAAAGAAAACATTACAATACAGTCTAGCTTTTGGGGTCTGCACACATTTTATACCAAGGCAGAGGATGGTATCTTTCTTAAAAATCAAGTAACACCTAATTCCATCATACCCTAATTATCTTAACTGATTTCATATGTCTAAAGGTATTTCACCAAAAGATTAGAGTAGAAAGAGGGACTGACAAAATAATTAAATATGCAATTTGCCAAGCTTGGGCAATATGGCTTTGAAATCACCTTTTCAGGAAGTTTTACAGCTTGTTCATTGACATATATATTGCAGCCTTCAGATTCTTATTTAAGCTCTTTTGATTACTTTAATGGATTAATACCCGAGTACCATCAATGTAAAGTCCAATATTCAAGCCTGTTTTTAATTTGCCAAAAGTTGCACAAGTTTCCTTTTGGTGTTATGATAAGAAAAAAAAATAATCTGTATTTTGATACATTTTTTTTAAATCATAAAATTCCCTCTTTCAGAATAGTTCTGTGGATACAGAAACAGGCCTGTGCCCAGCGTCCCTGCTGGTTACATGGAGCGCTTATGCGTTTACTGAGGTTTTGGTGACCCAACCAACATACACACAACCATCAGCGACGGGGCGGGGAGGGGCTGTGTTTTACCAGAGGAGTGCAGAACTGCCACTTTAATCCTTTCAGATTTATTTTGGGTGAAAAAACTTGTAAAGAATTCATGTCTGGAGCCTCGCTGTGGGCCCAGGTCTGTCTTCCAGCGAGACACAGGGAGGACATTTCTGTGCCCACAGCAATAACAACCTTCCTGCTTCTCCCTCCTGCTCTGCATCTGTCACGATGCAAAGTTTGCAGGAAAAACTTCCCACCTCCAGTCTGTGACCCACTAATGGAAACCATGAGAGGAACCGCCAGAGGCCAAAGCAAGCCTTGTCCGACCAAGACTCTGACACTGGCCGGGAGCAAACTCCTGAAGCAGAGTGGTGTGTCCTGTGGAAGCTCCTCCAACACTCCATGGCCGAGGAGTTTCCTGAGACATGGGTGGTGTCTGTGTCCAGCAGCCCTCCATGAACTTCCCTCCCAGCTCTCATCACAACCCGCGGTAACACGTTTCACCGTACAATGACACGCTGGGGGAAGAACCACCTCCCTTGGCTCGTTTACACAACTCAACACAGAAATGGCAGACTTGAGCTATACACAAATACACACACAGAGCTCATCCGCCTTCCCACTATTTAAAGTGCCAGGTGTGGCTCTTTCACCCAAATGAGATGTGTGAGGAACACTGCTGAAGTTGAAAGACATTTTAAAAAATAAAACATATCTGAAGAGTTAAACGATTTGGCCACGTTCACCCAGAAGCATCACTACTCAAACGCAATCAGGCGTGAACCAAGCAAGCAATTGTGCACAGGGAAAAGGCTGAAACACACGAAGCCCTAACACTCACTTTTCCTCACCCAATTCACCTACCGAGGTTTCTTGCTCTGCCCTGTTCAGAGACAACCAACCACCCAAAATTTCTTAGGAAACGAGCCTTCTTCTCATACTCGTTTGACCAACCTTCCTGGGCTACTCGCTCACTGGCCGGGCACAGGTACGTGTTGGTGCAGCCAAAGCCCGTGCAACCAGAGCTAACCTGGCTTCTGCTCCCACAGCACCACCTCTACGGTTCAGTTTTTGTGACACCAAACAGAAAGACAAGCTTCAAATATTTAAACAGAAAAGAAATGCATGAGACTGGATACCAGAAAGGGGAGACGTCTTCTGCCATTTCTCGGGAAGCCAACACACATTCTTTAATGAAGAACAGTTTTTCCTTGAGATTTAACAAAACAATCTAACCCAAACCAGCACGGCCTTTGCCTCTTCCTGAAGAATTCCAGTCTAATTATAAACTTCCTCTGAAAGATGAAAAAATATAGCTGGTACTCACAGTTTGGAAGAAGGTGCAGCCGGCAGCAGCTCCCATGCAGCCATTCTGCAAATGGCCACTAATTGGCTCTCACCTGGCAGATCTGATGAGAAGGGGCTCCGCAGCTGCCCCCACAGGCAGAGCCCCTCGTGTTCCTCCTTTCAGGGCTTGCACCTGGGGCACTTTCTCTGCGTGTGGTCACACTGGGCTTCAGGGGGCTCCTGGTGGCCGGTGCCCTTCGTCCTCCTCCACAAACAGACCCAGCTCTGGACCGCTGGGCTTGTTTTCCTACTGAATTTTTTCAGGTTTATTATTTCTCTGTTACACATTATCATGTGAAGCCATCAGAAATGACCCGGGATGGAGAAAGGGCACTTGCTGACCACAAACACGTGTGCGATGTTCTCGGTCAGAGGGGCGGCTGTGGGTTAGGTGAGGGTCTCAGCGTGGGACGGAGAACCGGCGCTGCCTGCGCGACACCCGGCCATGGCTGCGGCACGGCGCGGGCTCCAAAGGGAGACTCGGCACTGGGGAAGGTGCCGGGGGCTGGGAAAGCAGGAAAAGAACAGCGCTGCTTTGCTGCCGAGACGTAATTCAGGGCCTGTTTGTTTATTTGTGTCCATAAAGTTCCACCAGGTGACACACGTCAGGATTGAAAATATAGGTAATGTCAGAAATGTTCCCTGGAAGCCACAGTTCAGCAGATGCCTTTAAAAATAACTAATTGAACCACCACAGAGAGACACCAAACTGACCCAATCCTTTCTGTCTTTAAAATCATGTACATACACTATATTTCAGGGTCAATTTATCACAACATGCCCCTTCCTCAGTGGTGCATAGCAAAAGGGAGTGCACAGGCATATTTATAGCAGTCGCTGCTTATCAGATGGTATAAATATGTCCGTGCTAAAATAAATCAAGACATGGATGTGAAGCTCAGTCACCCACAGCCATGAGGAAGTGTTGATGAGCACCTGGAGTGGAGCCTCTCCTGCGGCGAGGGCCGGTGGGGACGGCCGAACGCCCGGCGCTTCCGTGGGGGTTCGCCTCGTTTTCTTTCCTACTTGCACCAAGGAGCAGACGGAGAGGATTAAAAGGAGCCTATTCTGTATTCTCTTTGTCTGACCGTTCCTCTGTAGCTGTTTACCTAATTGCAGTTTGGGTATAATGAAGCTCCTCAAGACAAGGGTTTGTCTCGGCTTATCCCAGCCCGGGCTTGGACCTGCCTCTCGTGGTGCCGGTGGAAAGGCACCGTTAAGGCACATCGTGCTCCTCTGCTGAGCTACAGAAATAATAAATGGTTTTCCTAAACTTTTAGCTGTTACCAATTTGCCATTGTTTTTAGGAGAAGAGTCAGAGTCTCTAGTGCATCCCCGGACACAGAAACAGGCTCAGGGGGAGTCAGTGCACAGGAGAGGTGCTGGGGATCTTTGATTCAGTGTCATTTCTTACTCACTTGTGCATCTTGTATCTCCTGCAGCCTTGGGAGACAGCTGAGATTTAAGGTTTGCCAAACTGAGGATACAAACACATTGACAGGAAAATCAATTTAACTTTCAAACAGCAAAACATAATAATTCACAAATCAGCAGAAGTCTTGGGTCAGAGCTGCTGGCAGCGATGCACAAAGTATTCAAAAAGAATTACAGAACCTGGACAGAAGTGGCTTGTTAAGAAGATTACTTAGCAAGCAAAAATGCCAGCAAACACTACCAAAATAGAGCTGCAATGTTTCCTTCCAGGGACCATTTAGGATAACGCCCACTCCTGTGCCTGGATGGTTAGAGCCTTCTAAGAATAAACTGATTAAAGAACATTTTGCAACCTATAAACCTGGTGCAGTTTAAAAGAAGTCTTTTAACCTTGGAGGTCTTATTTTCCTTAATAAGAAGTTGGGAAAGCCCTTGCTTTCCCCAGTTTGATCAGCTCATTAACGGACTGACAATATCTCAGGAGCTGCTGATACTCAATGCTTTAATAATAACATCTGCTGACTTCCTCAGGGCCCATTTCAGCAGAAATTAGGTACAGGTTTGCGTGCCAAAGCAAGCAGGGATGTCATGAATCTGCACCCAGCTGGGAAAAGCAGACAGGCTGCAGGGTCGCTGCAAACCCCGGCCGGAGGAGGCAGGGTTTGTTCCCTCGCCCACCCTTCCACGGAGCACACGCAGCCGGAGACCCCGCTCCGCTCCCCGCCCCGCGCAAGGCCGAGGGGGTGCCACCGACGGGGCTGGCAACTGCTGTGGGATTTTTTTAATCTAGTTTCCTATGAAAACAAGGTTCCTGTGATCCCTGTATGCTTGTCTGTCTGCCTGTCCTGCCCAATAACTTTGAACTCTTTTCTTTACTGATTTAAACCAGATTTCACAGAGAGGTAGAAGTCTCAAGGATAATTAAGTTCCTAAAAGTTTCATATAAGCAGGCATTTGGGCAGAAAAAGGAATTTAGAGTTAGAACAGGCAAAAAGTTTGCATTAAGGGCTTTGACTCCAATGACTGGCTTCTGCCAACCGTGACAGGTCAGTGCTGGGAGACTGTGGGAAAAGTTGTAGGTGGGAAGAGCAGAAAATCTTTGTGTAATTCAGATAAACGTCAGTCACAGGAAACCCCCTCAGTTACCTCCCCTGCTCCTGGAACAAACGGACTCTCATGTACCCCCAAAGTTTGTACTTGGTGTTTGCCGGCGGCGTGGCCCAGCTCATGGCCACGATGACTTTGCCCTGCTCAGTGGTGAACTCGTGAGTCACTTTAAAATAACAAAAGCTGTTGGCCCATTCACTGCTTCCCTGGTTCATCACAATTTCTCGCGGCTCAGCCCTGCTGTGGGCCTGGCGCTTTCCTTCGGCGTCCCAGCGCGGGGGACGCCATCGGGCGGCCGTGACACCGCGCTGGCTGCCGGCCTGGGGCTGCCCACGGGTCCCGTCCTGCCTCGTGCCGCTGCTGGGGCAGGTGGGGGTCGTGGTGCCGTGGGTTCTGTGCGGTGGGTTCTGTGCCACGTGGCCGGGGGCAACGCAGGCTGTTTGTGATCTGGGGATGGAGGGGAATTTCGTACATGGGGCTTCTTATACAAGTAAGAAAACTGTTGTTCCACGAGTGAAACGATTCCAGTTCAGCAGCACGTGTCGGGGGCTGTTGCTGGGTCTTTGTGCAGAGCATCTTGCCGTGCAGCCAGCACCCGGAGCATCGCCACATCCCTGCTTTGGGGCTGGGCAGGCAGCGTGGGCGAGGGGCCGCCCCGGTTGCCATCACTGTCCCCTCTCCTGCCCCTCGCTCACCTGATGCCCTCTGCTTTTTGCCTAACGCATCCCGACCGAGCCCTCAGGTGCTCCTGCAGGACACGCCACAGGGAACAGCAATAACGGGCTTCTTGCCTAGTTTTTGAAGCCCAACTGTGCTCAGACACTCCTGCTGGGAGCGTTTCCCTGGCAGGGAAATGACCTGAAATGACCTTGCGGCACGTCGGCTCCTCGGGCTCCCTGTTTTCTTGACACTTCAGTGACTTTGTAGGCACCCTCCCCCCGCTTCCAGCAAACCCAAACAACCCAAATCCCAACCCTTTGCCATGACCGTGGGAACAGCCCACTGGTGTGCTCCCAGAGGAAGGGCAGTGCTGCTCCCCCTCCCCACAGAGCCCGGCTCTGCCTCCGCCGCTCCCAACCAGCGTTGAGCAAGGACCTGGTGATGGAGACTATACGGCCCTCCCGGCCTGGTCTCTCCCCCTCTTTCTTAATATCCATATGAATTTTCCTTGTTACCATTTAAACCCGGCACTTTTGGTGCTCTCTGCCAAAGGAGAGGAGACCCACAGAGGGTCGTGGGTCCCTCCCCAAGGAATCGTGTCCCTCCTCAGCCCCAATGTCTCTGCCGGCTGCAGCGTGTCCAGCACCCTCCGGTGGCCGGGGTGTCCCTGGGCCAGCAGTGCCAAATCTGCCACAAACCCGCCCAAACACGCCCTCATCTACAGCACAACCTGCTCTTGGAAACAGTCTGGTAAAAGTTTATACAAGGTTGAAAATAAGATTTTCTTTCTTTGCCCAGCTGACAGCACAGTTCAATTTGGTGGAAACACCATTCTGGACAATTAGTACGTTTATTGTTCCATGCCAGATTAGTTTAAATTATAAAACTATAAACTATAAGCAAACCAGTGGTCAGACTCACCGGTCTGACATAGGTGTGAATCTCTGCTAAGAGGAGGACACAGCCTGCTCCTCCCGGCTTCTGTCTCTGCCCAGCAAGGGCCCGGCAGCCCCAGGCGATGCCAGGGAGCGGGAACCCCGAGCCAGGCACCACCGCCGCCGACCGGGGGGCTCTGCCACCTCGGGGAGCACCGGCACCCAGAGCAAAGTCCTCCTGTCTCTCCCCTCCCTCCTCCATTTTCCCTCCTCCATTTCCCAAATGGCAGCAGAAACAACCAGTTTGCTAAATTTTTCAGTGACAACCAACAGTGAATTCCCGCTTATGATTTAATGTATTTTCTTGAATTGACGCTGCTCTCGCCTGAACCGATGGCTTCTCCTTCCCGCAGAGCTCATGCTCTCGAAGCCTTGATGGGCTGCTACTGGGGACAAGTGTGTCCCGCTGCCACCACCACGGGGAGCCCGGGGCGGTGGTGGCAGCGGTGGCAGCAGTGGTGGTGGTGGCAGCGGTGGCAGCAGCAGTGGTGGCAGCCCCGGGCAGCGCGGCTGGTGAGTCCCCGCTCCGCCTGCGTGTGAAGGCGCCTGGCATCAGTTCTCCCTCCCTGGGATAGCCCCCAGCCCTCTCTGAAGCACCGGCAGTTCTGGACTTTGGGCGAGGACATGCCCCAAGGTTATTTATTTCAGGTTTCTTCACTCCCTCATGTTCGTTTTGGAAGAACTCCCAAGGATCTGCATCGCTCCTGCTGAACGATGGATGTTAAATTGGGGCCTTAAACTCTGTAACTTTCACTAACCTCTCTGAGATACACTCAGCTGAGCATATAGCATGTAAAGCCCTGTTCCCGTAAAAGCCCCTCCGAGAGGATTACCCGGAGCTTGGTTTGGAGGGTTTCTATCAGCAGCCCGTGCTGGGGAGGGAGCTCAGCATGCCCTGCTCCGTGGGCAGGAACAGGCTGGGGAGCGTCGGGCCGGGCTGGTCCCCGGCGCAGGAGTCGGTGGGAAGACCATAAAATAAAATCTGGCAGAGCAGCTGGATGAATACTCAGTTTAATTTAAGATCCAACACTCCCAAGTCAAACTACAAAGTGGTCCCACTTGGGGTATTTTCGCAGTTTTTGGTTTAATCGAGCAAAATTCTAGAGGTCAAATTTCACCCTCAGTAGAAGTATGTCATGAGACTTCCAGTGTTTCTGGTGGGAAAACCCCAGCCTAGAACCTGTTTCCTCCGGAGAATTGCACCACGGTTTGATCAGGCTTTTTCTTCTTGACATGTCGCCTGTTTTATTAACTTCTGCTTTGCTTTAAAAAGAGGTATCTACCGTTTTGCTTCCCTGAAGAAGCTCATAATGTTATAATTCAAGTGTCAGGACAGATTAGGTTAAATGTACTGTGTGATTCCCAAAGGAAAACAAACTTCCAAACATACTCTATTTGCCTTGTTACATGTCATGGATTGCATTAGAGCTGAACATGTAATTCTGTCGCCTAATGTGTTAAAGTTGGCATGAATTTTATTCTCTGTGCAAGGTGAGAAATTACTTAGCTAACAAAACATTTCGTTTCCCCCTCTTTGCGTTCCTTCTTTATGAGATTCTGAATGTGACATTTTCACAAAAAATCCCTGCACTTATTTGTGAAAAATGTATATTAAAACCAAAACACATCAAATGGAAAGAAATCACAGATGGTTTTATTCACAAGCAGTAGAATTAATGGCCTTCTCTACTCTTTATAAATATTGGAAGCAGATGAGTTCATTACTATTTCACTCTAATAAAGAAAACCTGCTTTATTTTGACAAGACATCTACTTATCTAGTGTTTCTACTGAATAATAAATCTATTTTCATTGGAAAATAAAAGAAAGGTTATTGATAAACAAAAAACCTGCCCAGAAAATTTGTCAGTCAAAAAAACCCCAAAGATCTTTGTTTCTGATAGTGCAGAAATGGAATTCAAGGGATTTCGAAAATGTCACTAATTTTCGGAATAGAAAGTTTTGAAATGTTTACTTTGTGGTTGTCTTAAATTTTTACATCTTTCAACAAAGCAAGCAGAAAAGTGAAAACATCTGAAAAGGCTTTTGAAAAGAAAAGAGTCAGCACAAGCTGGATAAAGCTGTGGGCTCCTTTATCTTGGAGAGATCCGCACACATGGAGCGGAGTTTGGGAGGGTTTTTTTTAACCACGCATTCAAACACTTCCCAGTTCCCAATCCCGGCCAGGCCGCGTTTGCCAGACCTTCAAAGTGCTGTTGGCAGCTTTTCCTGCGCTGGGATAAAACATCTTACCCTGGGGAGGCAAAAGCTGAGTCATTTTTAACCCCAAACAACATTCACTGATGTGGTCATCTTGTTAGTCATGGAAATCCTGTGTTATTGCTATTTATGCTTCTTTCAACACTTATTAACCAAGAAGTGAGGAGGTTTTATTTTAAACTGCAGAAGATGTTTATCCTCTCCAGGGCCATGACAATCAGTTACATGGCTTATCCATCACTTTAGAGAAAGGAAAAGGGTTTGGGAAACTCCCCAGGCAAGTTAATTTTTAAAGCTGTAGGAGGGAGAGGAGAAAAGAAAACAAACACCACCAAAGGCAGAGGCTCACAAAGCCCAGCGCGACCGTCCCGCTCCGCAGGGACCGCGGCCGGCTCCTTCCAGCCCTCGCCCCTGCTGCTCCCCCATGACGGAAAGAGGATTTCTGTGGAGCAGGAATGGCCAGGAGATGCCTCGTGGAGACAAATGGCCGCTCCTGGTGCCGGGAGCATGGAGCAGAGCAGGAGAAATTAGGAATTTTCCTTAGAAAACAAACTCCGTGGATGACAGATGACGTAAACCAGCTCTGGTCTCACCCACACCCCTGGGAGGGTCGGTCCTCACAGCCCCACGGGAACCTGGGATGGAGGTGCCACACGGAGGGGCCGTATCAAGGAAACACCAAGTGCCTGGAGGAGGCGATGGCCCGTCGGGTCGGTGCTGTCAACAGCCCAGACCCTGCACTGAGGCACGAGCACCGGCTGGGTCCCTGCACAGGGCGATGGCGACGGCCCCTCTCGGCACCAGCTGAGCTCTCGCTTGGCATCAAAAACCCCTTTGCAGGCAAATCTAAATTTAGTTTGTCCAACAAGGGACAAATGCAGGAGAAGAAACAAGTATCACAGAATATTGTTCTAGCTGAGGGGGGAAAATTGCTTCAATGGACAGAGGTTTACGTTTTCATAACAAATGCTGTTCGGGAACAGGGTTGATGGCACTGAGGGATGCGGCAGGTGAGGCTCTGGGTTTGCTTTTTGTCTGTTTTTATCATCTCCGCCAATTTGTGCTTCTGAACCCTGTGTCCACGCTCCAGCCTTGGCCCATGAGCAAATACCCCTGGCCAGTGTCACTCGGTGTCTAGAGGGGCAGAAAGGGAAGGGGGAGGAGGATGCCATCGAAGGGAAGGGGCTGTCGCTTCCCCCGGCTCTGAGCGTCGCTGCTGCTCCCATCGGTGATCCCCTCCCAGCGCATCACCGCCAGAACAGCCGCTCTTTAGATATCGGCTCTTTCAGAAGAAACGATGCAGAAATGGCAGAGAGATTTGGTGAAGAATTAATATGTTTTTAAAACATTCAATAATTACCCCAAAATCCTGAGCATCTGAATTAGGAAATGCAAAGATCAGAGGCTGGGCAGAAATACTGGGATTTCGGTCAAGTCTGGAGTATTTCATCAGCAGAGCGACCCCAGAGGCCTGGCTGGGGAGGAGTGACCTTACAGCCGCGGGAGGAAGGGCAGCTCCTGCCACAGGTCCTGGGTCCAGCCACAGACAAAACCCAGGGCAGGGGGCGAGGGTCCTGCCTGGAAGCTCAGCCCAACTTCCAAGCAGCGGATTCCTGTGCCACGGACCAGAGCCCACGTTGGTGGCAACAGCTAATTAGGCAGAGGTGGCTTCGGTGTTGGCAGGCACCACCTGCCCAGCGATGGCTCCGAGGCGGCTCCCGTCCCTGCCCATTGCACGCCGACACGGGGGGATGCCAGCAGGCGTGGGACGGGCCCGCTCTGGTTTATGTCCCCCCCGCGCCGCCTCCTCCCCGGCCGGGACATTCAATCAGGTGCCGGTGACGGCTCCCACAGCAGCTCCAAGACACAGTTTCTTAGTTTTTGGTGGAACAAGTGGTACTCGCTTTCCAAAGGAGGTTATAAAAACAAGTGCCTGAAGAGAATGTCGGGAACTGGGGTATTAATCTCCTTTAATTCAAAGACCACTCAAAATAAGCGAGACAGAAATATTGGCTGGGGTGAGAGAAGATGCCAGAGGTCGTACTGTGCACCACCAGCTCGGGTCAAGTTCAGGAGAATAATTTAGCAAAAAAATAACAATTTTCTGTGTTAGGGTTAGCCTCTCCCCACCTGAGAGGGTCCCTTCTGAGGACAGTGCTGGGAACACCACCGGAGGGTGTCAGGCCGACCCCGACCACTCGCCTTCCTCCACCAGCCCCCCAGCACCACACACACCTGTAACCACACCAGGTGCCACAGCTACAACCGCTGCAGGGCGACCCCTCCAGAATAATCTGGATGGTTTTAACCCCTTCCAAAGCATCCAGGTTTGGGCTCTGAAGCAGCCAACGCAACGACGGTGCAGAGGGAAAGAACGGCTGGTCCCAAGGGCCCCCCTTCACCCCCACAAGTCAGAGCTGCAGCGTTTCAAACTTCTCAAACTCCACATTTATAACACAAAGCACATAGAATAAACTGATTAAAACAAGTTTTATTTAACAAATTATATTAAGAATACAGACTAAGTTATCACACAATGAAACTTCCCTTTGTAAAATACAGGAGGGTCATCTAAAATAAATATAAAACGTAGTAACATTCGTAAGATTAATGCACAGTAAATTCACTTTCAATAACCCAACAAAATGCATAGCATCTTAGAAAAACATTTTGCAACTGCATAAAAGGTTTCTCTCTTCCATTTGCATGATGACATTTAAAACCATTGCTGTTAGGAAACAATTTCACAATAAACAACCGGAATATCCAAACTGTTTGGTTTCCCTGTACTGAGTGAATTGAGCAGCACCTTAGTGAGCTTTTCGGTGGGCAGGGGAGCCCCCTCCCCGCTGCCAGGCTGTTGGGTGGCTCAGGGTGACACCGCTGCCGCTCGGCTGCCCCGCTGCCAGGAGAAGTTCCATGTGTTCGTCAAGGCTCCGAGGCTGAGGTAATTATCTGAGGGCAGCGGGACACGCGTGCCCTCCAGGAGCGGCTCTCGGTGAGCTGCCTATGGGGCATCCCCGCTGCCACCCAGCCGGGCTCTGGGGCTGGAGAGCAGCCGGTGGGCAGGTCTGGGGACAAACCCCGTGTCACCCCAGGGCAGTGGGGGGGTGAAGGCCAACGTGGGACCCATGGGACCCCTCCGAAGGTGCCGCACCCTGTTTTCCCTCCCCAAGGAGGTTGTTAGGGCCCCACACCATGCCCAGGGCAGGGCCCTCCCCGGCCCCATGGGTTTTCAGGCTGGGGAGCTCGGGAAACCAGGGGGGACAGGGGCGGGTGTGAAACCAAACAAGCCCAAAGCTACAGACTATCACAACCTCTACTACACGGGGGGACTCCGGGGATCCTCCCCTACAACACCGCGGCAAATGCAGGGACAGTCAGAGGAGAGGAGTTTGACAAAGGTTATTCCTACATAACTACAGCTACGAGATGCTCCCACGGGGAAGACACCTGCTACGTCTGTCCACACTTGAATTTTACCACAAAGTTCACACTCTACATTACTTTCTGGACTAATTTCTTGCCTTTCCATCGTTAACACATCAGACAGCACAGCCTGGCCTGGATAGCCCACGGGTCACCTCGGAAGCTACCTGCTCGTGCCGTGAGAAATCCAGGAGGCAGCATGTCACTACTAATTCACATCAGAAGGTGTATTTTACAGTAAGCAAACCCCTCACTGCTGCTTTTCTGTCTCTGTCGCAGACATATGATAATTTGGCAAACTAATTTCTCCATCAGCCACAAGACTGAGCTACCTAGAGACTAGTTCTGTCCTAGAAATAGAGGCAAGGCAGCCAAGCACATCTGGCAAAGCTCTGCAAACCCACTTCTGTTGCTTTCCATTGACTCATCCCCTCCCCTCCCGCTCCACAAGGCTCCTCCGCAGCCAGACACCAACATCAGGCTCCCAGAATATTTACTGCCTGGGCCAACGCTGCCACAGTGGCCTTTTGGACAGGGAGGGAGGGAGATGCGGAGATGCAGAGATGCTGCTACCAGCTGTGGCACAGGCCAGCGGGGAGGACCTGCTGCACGGATGCAAGGACCAGCCTTGCAATGAGCAGTTGTGAGCACAGAAGTTATGGAAGAGCGAATAAAGCCTGCCTGTGGAAATGCTGACCTGATGCCCAAGATCTTGGGAATTCAGAGCTGCAATAAAGAAGCTTCTCATAATCGGTGGACTGAGGACACTCCCAGTCAGCCCCCCCGCACAGGGTCTTGCTGTGCTTCTGAGCGCCGGCTCTGAGCCCTCTGCCCCATGGGAATGCCCAGTTCTCCAGCCTTCGGGCAGCGGGTCCGAGCTCAGCTGGATCCCAGCACCTGCAGCTCCTGCAGAGAACACCTCGATCTCGTCTGTACCACGAGAACTGTGTCTGCGCTGTTCGGTACAGGGTATTCCCACCGCGCAGAGACACGCTGTGAGCATCCAGCTGATCTCCAGTTTCTCTGGGGTTCAGTCCTGCAGCAGCCTGGCTAGGTCAGCGTCAGAGGGGGAAGAGTAAGAACCAACTATACAAATATACCCCAAAGATTTCTTAGATGCTGTCCCAGCTGCAGCATTTTGAGCCGTCCAGTGTTTCTTGTAGGTCACTGAAGAGAAAGCTGAGCTCACTCTCTCCAAGAAGGCTGAGCAAACGCGACTGTTTGCTAGAAATATTAAAGCACCAATTTTAGCTACTGCTGCCCTCTAAGCTAAACCTTGCAGGAAGGGACTCGAAGCTAGACATGCCTGTTTTTCTGAGACATATCCAGGAGCGTCCCACTGGATGAGGGTCAGGTCTCTGCAGCCCCTTCATCCCCGAGCGATGAGGAGGCACCGCCGCATACGGCAGTGTCCTACCTGCAGTGTCCACCGAGCCGCGGGAGAAGGCTGCCACGGGAGAAGGGTGCCACAGGAAACCACACAACAAATGACAAGCAGAAAACCAGAAAGACAAGAGATGGATGAGATGGGCACAGAACTGCAGCATGGAGTGGATTTGAACTTCAAGTGAACCTGAGCCGAATGACCAGGCTGCCACGGAGTGTTCATTTGTCGATGTCGGCATCATCAATCTCGCCTTTGTGAGCCTTGGCAGCGAGGTCTGGCTTTGCTTTCCTGCAGGATAAATAACAACTACAAATGGTGCTGCAACCTCCAAGTAAACGAGCACTTCCAGGGGGTCACCCGAACCTCCGGAGCTGGTGCAAATGGCAGAGCTTTAATTCTTTTGCCCAAATATGACACATCTGCAACAAAATCAGCTTCTGCTTTCCCAAAACACAGCCTTGCTTTCCAGAGGCAGCTTTACCAAATGATTTACTCGACTGGAAGAAGTTGAAGCAAAGACTTGGAATCAGTCTGTCCTGAATGTTACGGTGTTTTGTGCTCATTTTCCCAGGAATATGCTATGGTGTTTTAAGACCAGAAATGAATCTTTGGACAAGAAATATTTTACATATGTACAAATAAAAACACAAGCTGACAGTACAAAACCTACTGTTAGTCATCATTCTGTCCAGCTAGAAAACGCAAGATCAATCAAAAGCAGTGCAAAGCAGGTCAGGGCGCTCGTACAACCCAGACTGAGAGGGCCAATACTGGTATTTGTTACTATGGCAATTGCATTTCAATAGGGTTAGGTAATCAGTATTTTACAATATAAAAACTTGTATGTTTTAACACTTACTTAAAATTTGCCATTTTGCTGCCGTGATGTAGCTTTGTTCTACAGCAGAGATTGAAAGAGCAGCACAGAGTCAGATGGGCACTTCTAAATAACTTATTACAGCAACAGACTTCTCCAAGACATGCATTGGGCTCAGGAGCGAGCGAAGGTCAGTGATCATGGGGAGGGGGAGGTCAGGGTTTAACACATCCCGCTCTCCTCCTGCGCCACGTCAGAGTCCAGCGCTTCCCCAGCAGCGCAGGAGGGAACGGGCACATCTCCTGGTTTAGCAGCCAGCGGGGCAAACACTGGGACAGTGCCCGCAGTGAGGGCAGGGGACAGCATCCCCCTTGTCAGCAGGGCCCTGGCTCCACCGGCATCCAGCCCGCAGGGAAACAGGGGCCGTTTGTCGCGCCGGGTGCTGAGGGGCACAGGGACACCCCGTGCAGGAGCTCAGTGCAGCCGGTGCTCCCTGTGCCCTCGCCCTGGCAGTGCCTGGGGACAGGGAGGCCCTGGCAGGTCTGAGCGAGCAGCCCTGGCCCTGACAGCAGAAACAAGGGATGGCAGCTGGCGGGGAGCCCGGCCGCGGTGGAGCTGCTCTGTGCCTGGGCCTCGGCGGAGGCAGATGAGGTGTCCGCCGCGGCTCGAGAAGAGGCCATTGCGCCGTGAGGCACAGAGACCCCATCAGCAGCTCCACACCAGCTCGGGCAGGATGCATGGGGGCTGGTGGATTAACCCGCTCTATCTTTTGCTCTTCCTTACTTTTAGGGCTTGCTGCTGGGCATTTCTCGATGGTCTGTGAGCTCAGGGCTTGCTGTTGGCAGCAGTTTGTGACAGCTCTGGTTTTTGGGACTGTCCTGCAGCAGGGTTACCAAGTCGGGACACCGAGGGGCTGCCATCAGGGTCTCGGTCACGTACTCACTTGGAGAGGTGGTCGCAGCAGCGAGGGGGGTGGGTGCAGCTGCTGAGGGGTGCGCAGTCCCGAGGCGTGGAGCGGGGTGTGCAGGAGGAGGCGGTGCAGCGCAGGGCGGGTGGCACGGCTGGCAGAGCGCAGGTCTGTGGGGAGGGCCCTGGCGCCGCGTCCCGCTCAGTAGTATCAGGCACACGCCTGCTCCGGCGCCGCGGCCCCTCTCAGGACTGCGGAAGCGGCGGGCAGCGCGTGGGGCTGGGCGGCAGGCGGGCGGCCGCGCTCTGCTCCGTCCGGAAGCTGTAGTCGTACTGTGGGGAGAGACAGAGGGAACCGTGGGGCTCTGCCCGATGGCAGCCCAGGCCACAGCGCGTGGCCATGCAGCCCCGCAGCCACATAGCCCTACAGCCACGCTCCCTGGCCCGTGCCCAATGGCTAGCAGAAAAATGAGGTAAGAGCTGGGGCTGACAGCGGCCTGAGCTGTGCTCTCGTCCCCCTGCCCCAGGCAGGGCCATGCTGGGTGACCCTGCTGGCACTGCCCAACCCCACGTTGGCAACTGTCCCGGGAAGGAGCCACCCCCCACGCCTAAACCAGCGTTAACATAAACATGACCACGCTCATCCTGCACAGAAAGCAGCCAGTCACAAAGATTCCCCTTTGCAGGCCTCATTTACACAACCTGGTACCGTCATAACTAACATTTTTGGTTTGGCAAGGTGGGTGAAAACACCTGTCCCCCCTGCACCCCACAGACCTCACTGCAGCTGGCTGGACACCGCTGCGGCCCAAGGGACATCCCTGCCGCGGCTGGATGCAGCGGTGCAGGCCTGGCTCCGCAGCGCGCACGGAGCGTGCCGTAGCAGTGCCATCTCGTGGCACGCCGTGGGCCCCACCCAACAGCCCCAGGCCACCCTGGACGCTGCTGCGGCCCCTTGCTGTGCCACGGCCCCCCCAGGAGAGGCCGGGGCTGTGGTGGCTCTCCCACGGCGGGCGGTGCAGCTGGAGCAACGCGCTGGGGCTGCTCGGGCCCGTTTGCCACCACCTCCTGCCAGCCAGCCCGGGCGCGGGACGTGCTGCCGGCGAGGTGGCCCCGGGACTCTGCGCCTTTGCTGGCACCTGACCCCAGCCACGCGCACGGGGACAGGGCCACGGTGCCGGTGCGCTGGCTGTGCCAGGGCTGCCACCGACTTGTCCCGGGCACCACGGCCCCTCGGAGCCGCGCGAGGGCTCTGTGCAGAGAGGAGCTGGCACTGCTCCTCCAGCCGGCGGCCAGCGGATGTCGCCTTGGCCACCTCTGCTCCGACACCGAGGCCTCCTCGCCGTCCCACGGGCGCCCAGCAGCCGTGCCAGCCGGCGAGGCCACCGCCGCCGTCCCCACCGAGGCCACAGCTGCCCCCGGCCGCAGGGACGCGGCACCCACCCGCTCAGCCGACCCCGGGCGGA
>KZ505815.1:513715-529767 GCA_002844005.1 Limosa lapponica baueri
GGAAGTTTTCTAACTCTTTGCCTTAACCCAGCTGGCTGGCACAAGAGAAGATGTTTGTGCCCAACGGTGCCCAGAAACGCACACGCTGCTGGGAGAATTTCTGCTTTTCCTGGTAACAAGTCACCAGCACCATCAAGCTGGAAAATGAAGGAGTAGTTTACCTGACACTGCTTAATCGAGTTCATTTGCTTCCCTGAGATACAAGAGGCAACTTACCACAAACAGCGTGTTGCACGTAACATGTTTTGTTAATAAATGAGAAAGGGTAAATGATAAAGACATCTGGAACTAAACAGAGGGCAGCAGACTTTGCCATTAGATTCAACACCTAAAGCATCTCCACCCAGCACAGATCACAGAGGACATCCCCAGTTCTGAGCTCACTCTTTGACTCTGCATTGACTTTATCCACCAGCAATGACTTAGGATCGACAAGAGAGGCCTTTTCCATATGGGAAGGGATCTTACAGCAAAGCAAACACAGCTCTTGCGACACTTCTGCTTGGTGCCTGGCTGGGTACTTACCTCCTTCTCGATTTCTGCAAGGGTTTTGATTGTGATGCCCAAGAGATCAACTGGCTGCATCTGGTGAGGAAAAAAAAAAAGTGAAATTTAGAGGTTTTTTTGTTTTGGTTTTGTTTGTCTCAAGTCAGCAAATACTCTGCACCAGAAGTTTAGAGACACCATCTGTAAACACACGCGTTAATCCTGTTTCTCGGGCCACTCCAAGAGTGAAGAAGCAGAAGGTGGGATAGGGATACCAGCTCTCACGCCCTTCTCCCCGAGCGCGGACAGCTGACACTCATCTCGGTGTCACTTTGCACAGGTAGATCTTTACCACCTGCCTGCCGCAGGCCGGCTGTTACTGCAACGTGCTCTGCAACACCCTGTGGACTTCGTGTGGCCGCAGCACGAAGGTGTGAGTGGCGCCGGCTGCGGGAAGCCCCGACCAAACTGACCATATGGTGGCAATGGTGTCTAAAGGATCCGAGGGGAGGATTAGCACCACCTAATCTCTCTGCATTCGTCCTCGCAGCAGGGACTCTGGCTTTCTGGGAATAACGGCCCATAAACAACCCTTCCAGAAAGCAATGGTTGTGAAAAACCTCGTCCGGCTGCACACGCACGTTGTGTCAGCAGGAAGAAGAAAGCACAAAGCGGGAGCACGATGTGAAAAATCAGATACAGCCAATGGCTCGGTATTTGCTGTAACAGCTTCTTGTAAACTGATTTTTAAAGAGATACTATTTTAGGACAGGAGGGATTAGGGAACTGGCAATGGGATGCTGAGCCTTTGAGTTCTGGATCACCAATTCAAATTAGCGCTAGGCCAGTGACACTCTAAAGTCACTCTGAATCGGTACCGGGGTTCCTGCCATGCCCGGGCTGCGGGTGGCACGCTCTGCTGGCCCCGCAGCGCTCGGCACCCAGCAGCATCCTCGCCTCCCTGCCGATGCCCCCTCTGCCCGCACAGGGCCGCAGGAGCCTGGCGGCAGCGGCCAGTGCCAGGGAGCACCATGCCGTGACCGTGGCCTTCAACTTCTGGGGGGCAAAAGCAAAGTGACAAAGCTGAGCGCCCTACGGCAGCTCCACAACATGTTAAATCCAGGAGAGCTGCACATTTGCAGCTTTTGTTACAATCTACACTTAGAAATAAGAAAGGCTTCCAGCACCAGAGTCCCTCTGCCCTTCCTATTTCTGATAGTGATGAACCTTCACCTCCCGGGAGAATCCAGTTTTAGATGAGATCTGGCAAAAGCCATTCCCACCCTAGGGGACAGTGCTGTGAAGCACAACCCTGGGGCATCCCAAGCACTGGGTATACATTAGGCCCCACAAAAGAAAAGCTCCCAGAAGCAGGTAATTTGTGCTGATGCTTTGTGATCGCTCTCCACACAAAGATGGATTTCAGACAGTGGGAGAACAAGGAAGGCAACTCACCCCTTCAGGAGCGCAGGCAAACTTCTCCGAAATCATAAAAGGCACTCCATCCATTGCTGAAAGGGACAAAACGAGCAGACACGTCACATTTCCAGCTGACTGCTGCCATGCAACTTCCCACACTCCCAGTGACAGATCGAGTACTCGTGGCATTGACACATGACTGAGAGCTCAGTTATTGCCAGCCTCTTCCTCCCTTTGCCCTGCCAGGGGTTTCCCTCTGCTCCAGACACAGCTGGGCCAGTCCCTCCCAGATCAGGGGTTGGATGAACGCTCCCTGCTCTACCCAAACACAATTCCGGGGTCTCAATGTCGAGTCTCCCAGTTTGGCTCAGCTGCCAGCTGTTTGCCTTTACACCGTCTTGTGTATTCTTCCTGGAGAGCCGATGATGGTCAGTGTTTCTGCCCTGCCATCACCACCTCGCACACTGCACAGAAAGCCTCCCACGTGTCACTACAAGCCAGACACTTATTTTTAAAACATGTAACTCAGCAATTCCGACACAAGACTGAAAAGGGCACGTTTCCGAGGCTGAGCGCAGCCCCAAACACACCCGCTTCATTTCAGTTACACCTTTAACATTTTAAGTCTTTAAAATTCAGTTCTGAAAGAAATCAAAACTTCAAACTAGAGCAAATTTAAGCCCTGAAATGCCCTCAAGTAATCCTCAAATAGGGTTTTCTTTCACGAAGCATCTGCCCCCACGAACCCAGCATTTCTCTGCTCACTGTTTGTAACTTCCCCCAGCAGCAGTGAGGTACCAGGTTAGTGATTTAACAAGGGTTATTTAACAATACTTAGCATTTTACATTTGCTTTGTATATTTTTGATGTAAGCCCCTTCCTCCAGAGTCACTCCATCACCAAAGGTGCTGTGTGGCAGCCACAGCGCTATGCGAAACAAAAGGAAACAGACGAAAAGCAGCATCACCAAATCCAGGAAGTTTTGAACCTGAAAGACCATCTGCGTTTGTTATCCCGACAGAAACCCGCTTTGATCAGTCGCACGCCGGCTTTTGTAAAGTAATTTAAGACTAAGGCGTGATGAGCGTGCCGGTTCCCCGCGGCCCCCCCGGCCAGCCGCCCCCCAGCCCCGGTCCCGGTCCCCAGCCCTGCCGCAGCTCACAACCACCGAGCGCAGCAGCAGATGAAGGCAGGGTGTGCCAAAGGCTCAGCAGCGCAATTAGCACTCTCCTAAACAAACGAGCTTCAACAGAGCTGTAATTAAGCAGGCCTGTAATTAAGTATATGCCCTTTATCATAACGATCATGCTTAAAAATGGCATGATGCATGGAAGTGTGTTATTAATGCTGCACTCCCAACGCGCGGGAGCGTGCAGAGGAGCCAGCGTGTCAGCCCCGTCACTGGGCCGGGGTAAAATGCATTAAAGGGAGAAATCGGGAAACAACGCACTCATTCACCGGCTCCTTCCACAGCCAGGCACCGGGAGTCACGAGGATTTAAATACCCACCACAATTCAGGAAACTTTACAGAAACACAGCAGCAGGCTGCCACTGCCGGCCCCCCCAGCCCTGGCAGCCCCATGCCCCATCCCCGCATCGTGGCTGGGCTCTGGCGGCCGCGGCACCAGCCTGGGTGGGAGCCGGTTGGGCTCATGAGGGGCTGCAGGCCAGCAGTGGGGACCCCTGGGACACGCGGGGAGCAGCCCCTCACCCCTCGCCTCTGCTTCCAGGCTGAACCATGGCCCTGGACAAAGTAAACACTGCGCAGGAAGGACACCCCCGTGTCCCCACTGCGCCCTCAGAGATGCTGCCACGGGAAGAGAGAGATTCCAAGCTACCGCTGCCTGAGAAGGGCTTTTTCATGTTCATGAGGACTCCAAGGGTGAGGCACTTGGTGAGGCTAAGCCGTCACAAGCACTGCTCACCGCAGAGCAGCTCACCGGGACGGGCAGCAGAGGGAAGGCAGGATCCGTGGGAAGCCATCTCCAGGGCCAGGCATGTCTCCAGGGCTGGGCAGGACCAAGCTCCCAGTGCTGCCCACAGTCTGCTGGTGTGTCCAGCACCAGGGCCCGGCCACGGGTGCCATTGCTCCCACCATGCACCATGAGGCAGTACACAACTGCCGTTTACAGCAGCCCGTTAATTTCATAATAAAATTAAATGAAACCAGAACTGTAGGAGGCTTTTAATTCCATGTCTCTTGTTCTGATCTTGTGCTGTAAATAAACAACTGCAGCAGCCTCTGATTCCTCTTTTTCCCTTTTTTCCCCCCCTTCTTTTGAAGCATTCCTGGCAGTCTCTGATGAGCAAAGCACTGTGCTGTGATTCCGCCCGGTGTCACCATTTCCATGGGCAGCAGCAAGACCCACCGGCCAGGCTGTGGCCTGGACCTGCAGCTCTCGTGTCAGTCTGGCCAAGAGCTAGTCAAGGCTCCTCCATGTGCATTTGTGCCACGCTGGAGACCAGCAGACAGTAACTCAAAGGGATAAAAAGAACTGGTGCTGGGGAATGCTAAAGTACAGCTCTCCTTCCAAAGGCAACGCGCTGATTCAGAACAACAAACAAGGTGGGCAAGGTCCCGTTTTCACAGCATTGCCCCCAGCAGCGTTACTCGTGCCACCCCATGAGTAAGCTCAGGCATTGACCCACCTTGGTTTCAACATCTTCAAATGGCTGTAACTTTGAAGTATTTTTAAAGACCTATGAAGTGTTTGCACCTCGCACACTTCACTGAAAGCCTCTTTGCACAGGTTGGCGAAGCTGCTCTTGCCCTGCACAGCTCCCAGTGGGGCCAGTGGCAGGGCCAGCAGGGCCAGCACCTCTGCCAGTGCCTCACGGCCACCACCTCCGGTGGCACCTCATAGCCACCACCTCCGCCGGGACCTCAGGCAGTCACGGCTGCCAGCCCTGCCGGTGGAAGAGCCACGCACCCGCAGAGCCTCACCCGCAGCAACCGGTGAGTCCAGGCGGCAGCAGGTCCTCCCTGCACACCTGCACCCACAGCACCTGCAGCAGACGAGGGAGGTGCCTGTGCTCTTCTCCCTCAAAACTGAACGAAATAAAATGGGATTTCTAAATGAAAAATGTTTCCAACGGCTGTTTGCTGCCTCCCAGGAGCAGCTCCTCCCCGAGGGTCACATCCAATTAGCTCAGTCGCTGCAATTAGATAAAAGAGCCAAAAGCAGCCAGCAGCCAGAACCGCGCTCCCAAAACCAAACCCCGAAGGACAGTGTCCCCGTGAGTCCCCAACGGCAGGATGAGGGGCACTCGAAAGGGCACCAGAGCCACCCGCTCAGTTGGTGCAGGACCACCAAAACCCATGACCAACTTCTAACCGGTGGCTACTTCTTCTTTGTAATTTACCAAGACTTACTCTCAGCCCTTAAAGAGCAGGCCGTAGACCCCTGCTCTATAAATACAACTTGTGAGCTCGCTTAGAAATTCTCCCTTTAATCTGAAAAAGTACTGTCACCCTCCTCTCAGCACACCAGAGAAGCTGCCTTCTGTGCTCTAGACTCCAACTAAATCTCAGTTGTCAAATTAGTAATTCATCTTTCTTGAATAACTATATTTTTAGCAAAGCTACCAGATTTAAATAATCAGACCTGCCAATGCTACCCTAATTTAAACATGCTGACGAACTTTCACAGGCAGCATCAGCTAACATAATGAGTTTCTGGATGACAAAGAACTTCAGCCTGTAGTTCTCTACACTACCCAGGGTAATAAGCACTTGTTCTTTTCTACAATGCGCACATAAAAGAGGAATCTAAATAATAATTGCTGTAATTATCTTGAAAAATATGTGGTGATTAATGGTGATTATGAAAATCTGTATAATTGTTCATTGAAATCTCCAACGATCAGATGCCTTCTTGAAACAGCCATTAATGAAGAACTCTAGAAGACAAAAAGCATCAAGACTCAAGCCAAGCTCCCGCCCGTCTGCAGCGGGAGGACAGGGCTGCCCGCTCCCGCCAGCGCTCCCCAGAGGGTCCAGGTGTCCGTGGTGTGACGCGCGTGTCACTGCGGTTCAGAGCACCAAGTTCAACCTGTTATTTATGCAAATAATTAATTACTCCTGTATCCAACCAGCAGTTTGTCATGACACATTAATGACTTGATAGACTTCTATGAACTAGTGAACACAGGACAGCAGAGCGCTTTTATCGTCATTTAATTTAAAAACGATCCTGTGTGAAATTATCTAGTCGTGAGTGATGGAAGCATAAAGAACAGACTCAGCAAAGCTTCTTTTGGATCATTGCTTTATTAATGGTAACGTCAGGGAAATGAAAAATGCTAACATTGTCATATTTAGCTCCTGGGTATAGATGAATGGCTGCCTCGGTGCCTGGCGGGTTCAGTTTGCACACTGCAGTGAGCGCTAATTCTTCACACCACCATTGTGGGGATACACAGCCACGGAGCAGTGTACACACCTCAACTCCCACAGAAATAACAGCTGGTTCTGCGTTTAAATTCTCACCATAAGCTTTTATAGCTTTGGATTTCTTTATTGCTATTTTTGCATGGCCTTTTACACTTGAATTTTCAACTGCTAATATTAAAAATATTTAAATAAATCAATCCCTTGCAAAACATTTTCCTCCATGACTTTGAAAACTAAGCATTGCTAATCCAAGCCAACCAAACAACCCCAACACTGAATGTACTATCGCCACCTTTAAAATTTAAATATAATCTTAGATTTTAGAAAGAGCTTTCTGTAATACTGCAAAAGTCTTCAGATTTTCCCCAGACTGAAACGCTGCAGAGTGCTTATGTTTTACCAAGATGAATATCTCATAAACCAGCCTACAGCAATACCGTAAAACCAGCAAAGCTCACCTCTTCAGAGGAAACCTAATTTTCAGCTAAATGACACCAGAGGAACTTGGGAGTGGGTCTGAAGCAGGGGCCTGGCAGGTGGCCAGGCCTGGTGACCTTCCAAGGAACAGGACAGGGACTTCCCAAGCCCTTGCAGGGCACGTAGGGCTGCTGGATCCAACACCCGCCGGCCTGCCCAGCGGGGCTGCTCCTGCCCACGCCACAGCCCTTCCCGGCCACCAGCACGCCAGGACCGGCGCTGGGTCCCCCGACTGGCCACAGGGGGCTGGTGGGACAGCACCACGCTGGCCCAGCAGGAACAGGACACCTGCATCAACCTGGCACATTGTGTGACCTCGGGACAGGGGGAAGTCATTCTGAAGTATGGAAAAAAAGTTTTACAACAGTCTGCAAAGCATCAAGAGCAGGATGCAAGCTTTCCAAAACAAACGGCGCTCTCTGTGATGTAGAGCTAAGCCTCCTACTTCTGTATTTCTGTACACGGCCATTTAAACAGTGTCTGAATACTAAACATGTGTTGTGCTCCCTGCGCTACCGTGCGCCGTCCCAGCTGGAACCCCACCGCTCTGCAGCTCCAAATCACTAATGAGAGCAGAACCTCGGGGGGAAAACAAGAGCAAACCCTCCCGCGAGCTCTTGCCAAACCGGCTGTGATGGGGAACGCTGCCACCGCCCCGGGCCACGCTCTCCAGCTGCAGCCACCGCCCTCATGATGCACACATGTCTCTCAAAAAGAAAAGTACCCAAATATTAAGACACTGACTCCTTTTCCTCTGGCTCCTCTCTGGTCCCTTTTCAGCCCACCCAGAGCAGCTCCACAGGCAGGGACCCCCAGATGGGGGGCAGGGGAAGGCAGGGCCGCCCCCAGCCCAGCAGAGCACGGCCACACGGCAAACCCGCCGCAGCCACTGGCTCCCAGACATATTGCTGTGTGCGCTGCCGCTCAGGCTGCCATCTGTGCTGCTCCCACAGAGCCCGCCGTCGCCACCTGTGCCGAGGGGATCCGGGGGTTGCCAGCCCTGCACGGCCCCTCGTTAGTCCAACGTGCTGACAAGAGGAGACCAGAGCAGCCGGGATGGTCCCACACTCCGCTCGAGCCATCAGCGGGCTCGGCTGGCGGGCTCTGCCCATGCTCCCAGCCCTGGAGGTGCCTCCAGCAGCCCCCGGCTGGCCCATGGCCACCTCGGCCCTCGCTCAGCTCCTCCAGACCTCGGCACACGCCAAGGAAGTGGCCCCGTGGCCCCATGCCCGGGGCTGGGGCAGGCATGGGGACAGCGGCAGCATCGACCCATGGGATGCCGGTGCCGGGAGCGGGAGAGCAGCAGCCTCCCGCGCTGTGGAAGGAAACCTCTGCGATGGGAAAGGTTTACAGCTTTCCTGTTCGTCTTGAAACAACTTTGATTAAAAAAACAGACCTGGACTAAATTTTCATTTTTGCTAATTTGATTGTCAGCCTTGATTTTCTCTGTTTCCTGCATAGCTCACGACACGGCACAATTAGTTCTTTACTGCTAGATCAAGCCACGAAAACACTTGAGAAATACTCCTGGTTTTGATTATTTTCTTTTTTAAATAAAGTGAAGGTTAAGTACTGCATGGTGACGGCTCAGGAGTACCTCAGCGCCGCGGCCGTATCAGCACCAGAGAACATGGAGAGACTTCAAACAAGCGCTTCAAATTGCAAGTGTTTAGGAGCTCTTGATTTTATTATTTTTTAATAAAATGTCCCCTTTGAAGTCTCCGCACCACACTAAACTTCAAAGATCACACCTAAGCATGTGCTACTTCCAAGCAACAACCCTTAATTAATTATAGCGGAGCAGATAGGGCGCAGGGCCGGGGCAGGGCCCGCTCGGGACGGGGGGAAGCGCAGGCCCCGCTCCAGCCCGCGCACGGACAAACCGTGCTGAGGAGAAACACAGACGCTTTTCAATTACTTTCAGCTCTAGCTGTAATGACAGACAGACTCCTTGGAAGTCATTAAACATGTAATGTCTGTCTGCGCAGGGCAGGGAGGCGCGGGCAGGGCCAGGCTGGAGCAGGCGGCTGGAACTGCGTCTGGGGAAGCACCCACAATGGCCGCAGTGTTCCCGGCTGTAAATCCTCCCTCTTGATGAGAGAAACATCCTGCTGGGGAACGGCTGCTTCCTCCCCGCACTGGTGGGGTTTGCACTCCAGTCATTCCAGTACTGCAGGTTGGGAGCAGGGTACGTTAAAGAAACACACTGCATTTTCTTACCATTTCTGGCCCTGGAAGCTCTGATTTTCTCTTGCTGAGACGCCCCCGGAGGGGTGACTGTGTACAACGGGCTGGGAGGTTGTCACTGCGAGGGTACCGGGCTCCCCGACTCGGAAACCTCTCGGGACGGGTCCAGGGCAGTGGCAGATGCTCACATTTCCAACGATGGCTGTGGACTGGCACAGCACCAGCCCCGGGTGACCTCCAGCCACCACTGGGCCACCAACAGCTGTCCGCACATCTGGGGAGGTAGGGGTGTGCAGCACCCTCTCTTACCCTGGCTTTGGTTTAAAGGACTTGTTTTAAACACAGAGGCAGCTTTTTGCTTCCAGTAAGAGCAGGGATGGAAGAGGAGCAGCTGTCCTGAAAGGCCTGTGCTCTCCCCACCACGGGCAACCCTAAACGTGAAGGGAAAGCAGAAACTCACCACGAGCATGGTCCTGGGACCCCCTTGGTGACACACAGAACTTGTGTCCCCACCACCCAGGGGTGTGACACCCACCCAGCCAGAGCAGCCCTGACACAGCCCCAAAGCCGCGGTCTCCAGCACAGGAGGGGATGGCAGCACAGCCAGGGCGAGCGCGGGAGGGGATGGCGGTGTGGCGAGGACGATGGCCATCTGTGGGAGACGGCACCCAACACCGGGGCCTGGGGAGCCCATGGGGCTCCTCAGCCTCCCGAAGCCAGACCACGGAGCCACGGCCCCGCAGAGCCACAGGCTCTCCTGCAGGAGGAGATCCACTGTGCCTGGCATAGCAACTCGGGATCCAGATCTCCTAATGTAATTTAATTTTTAAGTGCTCAGAGTCATTAGTGTAGCCACATATTTCTATCAGGTAAATTTCATTTGCATATGCAAATTATATCTAAATACACTGCACCATTAATATGATCACTAATTACATAATAATAGTCACCAATCTCCACACAGATCAAACTTACAGTTTTGTAGCTATTAAGGAAATTGTGCTTTGTAATTAAGATAATCCTCATTTCCAGATGCTAATTAAGTATATAATAATTAGCTTCTTTTGCTAATGCAAATTAAGTATTTTCATCCTTATTGGTAAAAGAGTTGCTTATCACTTAAAAAAGAGGCAACCTAGAAATAATCCCTCCTCCCCCTTAAAGGTGAAAAGGTAACTCCATTTTTATCAGTCTCATTTGCGAATGCAAATTAGCCCTGATTAATCAAGTCACAGATAAATGCACCCATCTCACAGCATGGACGGCCGCCCGGAGCTTCTCTCCTGCCCTCGGAGGAGAAGGACCACTGATGGCCACAGGGTCACTGGCCAACGCACAGCTCCTCTCCTGGTGGTGCCACCGAGCCCCCGCCTGGCACGTGGTGGGGAGCAGCCGCGAGCCCTGCCCGGGCCAGCCCACGGCGTGCCTGCTGGCCGCCATGCGGAGCTGCGACGGTGCATGGCTCGTGCCGGGTGTGGGGCAGGCAGTGGGTGACGCAGGAGCCCTCCCTGGCACCCAGCAGCCGCTGAGGGCCAGCCCGGCTGCCTTGGCAGAGCCCAGCCTCGGCCGCAGCGCATTCATCATCCGCTAAACCAATCCACCCGCTCCGCACCACCATTTGTCATTAATTATGCTAATCAGCAAACCATTACTCTCTGATGACACCACAGCACTTATTAGCTAGTTATGGCTTTTCAAAAGCACAGCTTATTGTGTATGCAAGTGCCGCGCATACATTAGCCTACAGGGAAGAAATGTCCAATTATGAAAAGAAGAAATTTGCTATTATCTCCTTCTAACAAACCAATTTAGTAATTATAAAAGTCTCTGAACTCAGAAGGATTTTTTAAGAAGAGCTGAGTGATGAAACCGGAGAATTTTGTTTGCAATAACTTTCTGAGTTGGAACTAACGTGACAATAGGGGAATGAACAGTTTTTATTATCATAATTATAATTCTTACATCTTAACTTCAGATGATCAAAAAGCAGAATCTATCTAAAAGGGCGACTGTATTCACCTCTTTCCTTAAAGTATCTTAAAGTCTTTCCTTAAAGTATTTTAGTAGATAGACAACCAAATTTGCATAACTTGTTACAGATATTTTCGCAGGTCTGGGCTATTCCCAAGCTGCAGCGTTACCATCTCGGGGGTTCCCCTGCGTGCCCCAGGGACGATGCGCTGGCAGCGGGACCGACCATCCTGGCCGGGGCACAGGGACCGCGTGTCCCAGGGATGCAGCGGGGACACAGCCCAGACCTACGGCACCACAGTCACAGGAGAGGGTATCTGAGGGCTGGGCTGAAAACCAGCCTTGTTGGAGCATCCAGTTCATTTCCCATCCCCAAGCTGTTTTGCTCACTGTGAGAGTGATACCACTAGTTTTAGGAGCTTAATATGTGTTAAGAGCTCATTAATATCATCAGAGTAAATGGGCCTATTAAAACATCTTTAAGCAATATCTGAACATAAATCTCCCTAAACTATATTTAATGACTGTACTTAAGATACATTATATGCAAGTCTTAATGAGACATTAGATAGCATTTTGAAGATTAAAATTAGAGAATCCATATAAAGTCTGTCCACTTAATGTAGCCTTAAGCTACACTGATGAAAAGCATTACTACCAAATTATTACTTCATTAGAACAAATATTTTCTAATCATTTCTGATTTATGCCATTAGTCGTCTCCATATATATTATTTGTATATGTATAAGAGTATACACAAAACAATTTTCTAGTTCCACAGGAGACGGGAGAAATTTTGAGCTTTCTAATGGCTGAGTTAATTACTTGTCTTTTTTCTACTGAGTTAAAAATAAGCACTCTTTATAAAAGTCCATTTACTGTATCCCCACTTTTCTAATTTAATTGGAGATTTTAATTCCATTAACCACAAGGTCATTTTTTAAGCACTTGCTGGTTTGCTTTGCAAAGATCAGCAAGAGGGTTTCATGGTGGGTTTGGCAGCGTTGGGTTGATGGTTGGACTCGATGATCTGAAAGGTTCCTTCCAACCTCGAGGATTCTATGACTCCATAAGATGTCCTGGACTCCTGACTGGGCTGAGTCACAGAATCATCATTCTGTGATTCTGTGACTCAGCCTCTGACTGTCCCTTCAGCCCCTCCCGGGGTCTAAGTGTGGGGCAGAGACCCTGGGACAAAGCCCGTGGGACAAAGGACCCCCACACTGCGTGGCCTCTCGTTGGTGATGGCGCAGGCTGACACGAGCCTCCATGGGGAGGAAGGGCAGGACAGCACCACAAGGTATGGGACACACCACCAGAATTAACCGGGACCCACAGCAACACATGAACAGCCATCATGGTGTCCCACCTGCACCTGGAACCCCTGCCCACGGCATGGCCACGGGATGGGCACCAGTCACTAGGACACCGCACGGCACAGCACCACCAGGACAGCACAGCGTGGCAGCGGGACACAGCGTGGCACCACCAGGACAGCACAGCACGGCAGCGGGACACAGCGTGGCACCACCGGGACAGTACAGCGCGGCAGCGGGACACAGCGTGGCACCACCAGGACAGCACAGCGTGGCAGCGGGACACAGCGTGGCACCACCGGGACAGCACAGCGCGGCAGCGGGACACAGCGTGGCACCACCGGGACAGCACAGCGTGGCAGCGGGACACAGCGTGGCACCACCGGGACAGCACAGCGCGGCAGCGGGACACCTCCTCCCGCTACTGAGTCACCGCCAAAACGAATGGCAATAACCTTATTAGCAAGAGGGCTTTATGTGTGGTTTATTTTGTATAAACAGCTTTTCATTAGATAAATGAAGCCCAACAACCTTTATAAATGTTTTCAATTATGAAATTATGCCATTGAGATATCTGGATGGGGATAATCAGGGAAAACACCAGTGACACCTCTTGATGGGAGCCGGAGCGTGCCGCCTGGATGACTGCTCCTCCCAATAAAACACAGCCCAGCCACACCACTCACTTAAAAAAATCCTGCCTTATTAGATGAAATCTGTGGCAATAAGACTATTTTCATTTGTTCTGGCCAAGTCTTCTATCCAAAAGAGAGAACATCTCATTGTAACAATTTTGCATTTTTAACTGTGCAAATTAAGCATTCTTCATAAATAACAGCCTGGTTTTCTGCACTAGAACTCCTTTTTATTAGCAGCACAGTAACGAACAATGAGCAATGTGTTCTATTATTCTTTGTCAAATCACAGAATGCTACATTAGAATAACTCTGCTGGTCAATGTAATATAGTAGATTAAATTCAACTTCTGTGCAAAAACCACTGTAAAACAGCATGATAAGAAGGCTATAAAAAATTTAATTTTACTCCAAACTCCATCAGAAAAAAAAAATGGTGTGAAAAGTAATTTTGCATAATCAGTACACGCCATCTGGAACAATTAACCGATTTCTATAGAACTATGAGGATCAGTCATATCTGCTTATTAAAGATCAGAAATTATACAAGTAATAAATCCTTGAAAAAACTAAGCATACTCCCGCCTGTCAACGCTATTTTAACTTCAAATACTGAAGAACGCCTGATAAGGCTGAAAAGAAGAGATTAATATATGCAAATTACATCCAGCATTTAAAATCCCCAACAACTGTCTCCGGTTTTCTGTCCCTTATTGCTGCCTTTATGTTTTATTCATACACCAACTCACCTGTCACTTCATAAGCTATAATATTATGGGGGTATTATTAAACAGCATAAAGCCGTGCTTTAATTGGAAAGCTTCATTGCATTTTCCAATTATTTGGAGTAAATTAAAAGCAGATGCACATAGTTTAATAAGGAGTCTAATATCAGTTCCGGGAAATCAAAATTCATTGTCATTACTATGCCGTGATAGTTTTGCAAACTGTACTCAATTTCAGAGGTTTTGAAAAGAAAAATCTGTCTGTGCAATCTGTTAATTGTCATTCGGTTAATAACTGTTTAAATAGCCAAACCACAGAGCGCCTTCCTGTTTCAAAAAAATTAAACTATGGCACTCTGAGAAGCAAAACAAACGCAGGGCGGCCCAAAGGCTGTGCTCCCCGCGCAGCCACTGCCCGTCCCGCCACAGGCAGGGTCCCGCCAGGAGCGCGGGGCTGAGCGGGGCTGCCCCGCATCAGGGTCCCCCACCATCTCCTCCCGACACGGCCCCGCTGCGCCCCACATGTCCCACGGCATCGACGCCTGCGCCACCGCCCGTGGGACGGACCGGATGTCCCTGTCCGTACCCCCGCTCATGCACAACTCGGGGCTCGGGGACAGCGGGCGGATGATCCTCCCGGCAGAGAGCAGCTCCCCGGGAAGGTGGCGCGTGAGCTGAGGAACGGGGGTGACGGGAGGTGCAGCGGGAGAAGGCAGGACGTGCCCTGCCAGCCTCGTGGGACATGGAGGAACACAGCGCCACGGCCAGAGCTGTCGCACTCTGGTACACGTAGGGAAGAGTGAGAGGATGAAGATGATGAAGGACGCCACTTTGGACGACAGCAGGTTAATCAGAAAATCACTTGTCTGAAAAATTCCACAGGCGGGAGGACTTGGGGCTTCATCCTTCACCGTTTGGGCTGAGCCAAACCCCGGCGGTGCATGGCAGAGAACATGAGGATCTGCACACCCTGGATGAGCTAATTTAATAAGAAATATACTTTTTTGAATCTTGTTAAATATAGTATTAAGTAACACTTAGATTTCCCTTTCTGAAATACGCAGCTGCAGCATTTCACACGAGACTTCAGTCTCCCTGAACTGCTGGATATTAATAGAGCCTTTTATATTTTGAAGATTATCCAGGTCTCTCAGTCCAAATTGGAAATTGCAATAGGGCAAAGAAGAGGCTGACTTTAATCTCAGCCTCAGTAAAGAGGTTTCAGTGCAGAATAAAGCTCGTGTCACAACTTGTCTGCTTTTTGGACCGTCCTGATTAAAATTCAGTGTCACAAAAAATAACTTTAGTTCCGCTTCTATTCTTAAGAAGCGCAAAGAACACACACGTGGGGTTGGGATCAGCAGTGCAATGCAGCACGGGGCCTCCCCCTTCGGAGAGCGGAGCATTCCAAACCGCTCCAACATAGGAGGGTATCGCAGAACCACCAGAAACTCTGCTGGAAGATGAAGATAAAAGCAATTCTTGTGCAGTGATCCAAAAAATAGCATCTTCCTTTTTTTCAAAATTACCTGTTTTAATAAAGCAGACACACTGTGCCAAGTGAACCATTTAATTATCTGCAAAAATGATGAAGCAAAACAATAGTTTGCAAAAATAAATGACTAACCTCTGATTAAAACGTCTGTCCTCATTACATACAGATAAAAGATACAATATCTTTTAAAAGAAAATGTACATTGAAGAGAAGTAAGTGGCAGTTGTGGCACAGATAACCTGACATTTTGCAACAAGAAAGGAGTTGACATATGGGCACTGAAATGTAACAAAATCTTCATTTTTCTTCCATTTCTTAATCGAGAAAGACCTCGGAAAGATTTCTTTTGTAATTTAAAAAAGAAAAAAAGAAGGGTACCTGCAATGAGGCACTGAGTCCCTCTCCGAGCGGTGGTCACACACAGTGGCACCCCCAGCGGGGCCACCCTCCAGCCCCCAGGCAGCCCCGGCCCCGCTGAGCACGTGGAGGGAGCTCGGGGAGGGAGGAAGGGACCTGGAAGGGAAGGGCTGCTGTAGGAGCAGCCTGTGAAACCAACGCTTCCCCCAAAGCTGCCCAGACGCATTACAGCCGCCCCCCGCCAGGACCCGCATCATCCCATACGGAAAAGCAACTCCCTTTCCTTCTCAGGAGCCCACTGCCTCTGATGTTTTTCCAGATCATTACCAGCAGTTTCCACTCTCTCTGCTGCCTCCAGAGATCGGGTTATAAACCAGCATGGCATGAACACCAAACCCTGCTGGGTTTCCTACAGAGCTAAGGAGCAGCCCCTCTTCCTACAGCGGCTGTGGGGGGACCGGCCCCAGGGCACAGAGCCCCTCCGCCCCCTCCCTGGGAGGCTCCCGGAGTGGCCCAGGGGGTCCCACTGGAACCTACAATTCCAAACGCTTCCCTCGTGCAACTGCAGCCCAAGCTCCCGCTTCAGGAC
>KZ505815.1:529929-565759 GCA_002844005.1 Limosa lapponica baueri
TACAGAGCACACAAACCCATCCTGCAGCTCATCGGGTCACAGAGTTCATTCTGACCTTGCTACAAAGTGTCTTAAGAAGGAAAATAAATATTCAAATATAATAAAAATATAAATATTTGAAATAGAATAATAAATAAACATTTAAATAAATATTTACCTCTTTAAGGTAAATATTTAAAGTAATAAATATCAGTGCACAGTTCCAAAACAAACAAGCTGGAGATGAGCAGACGGTGCTACCTCCAAGAGCTGCCCACAAAAACACCACCCTTCCTCGGGGCGAGCTGGCAACGACGCCATGGCCAATGCCACGCGGCAACTGGCTGCCTTCCCCTTCCTTGATGCTCAGTCCAGTTTCTCTGGGAAAAATACTTCCCACCAGTGACTGCTCTGATAACACGGTTACAGACAATCACAAAGCAGTACTTTTAAGACAAGAAGTATTCACAAAGGCATTCCTGCATGAAATCACTGCTCTGGGAACCCTCCGCTCCGAAGCAAGCGGACGGCAGAAGTCACAGCCCTGTTCACAACCAGGAACGTTGCTCCATCAGTGGATAACGCGTGTGACACGTCCTGGGATGTGACACCTCAGGTCCAGCCCAGAGGACACGGCACTTTTCCTCTGAAAGAGAATGAAAACCTTCGCATTCAGCCCAGTCAAAACCTAAGCATGCTGGCAGCTTCAGAAGACAGCAGCCATAATCATGGATGGTCTGAACTCAAAGGAAGGAATGAAAAGAAGCGAGAAGGGGCGCTGGAGTGGGGCACAGCCCCATGGCAGTGGGGACAGGCGGTGGTGAGGTGCAGGGTGACCAGCTCTGCTGTCCCTGCTCCGGCCGAGAGCCCCCAGGGCTGCTCCACCGCTGCAGCCCACAAACACATCTACCTGCACCTGACTCAAAGTTGGGGACAGCAAGATTTCAGGGCAAAAGACGAGAACCCTCCCCAGCAGCGAAGCCAGCACTGGCTCTGCCCACCTGCCTTCAGCGGGGAAAGCCCACGCTGCGGGGCAGCGCGGAGCTTGGACCACCCCGTGATGTCCCCGGAACCGCAGCTGAGACCGTAAAACTCCCACCTGGCAAACTCGGTCACTAGTTTCCAATGCAACATCCAGCCACACGCTCTGGAAGGTGCAGGAAGCCTTTTTTCCACCCCTAATCCTCTCCCTGAGCTTGGACCACCCCGTGATGTCCCCGGAACCGCAGCTGAGACCGTAAAACTCCCACCTGGCAAACTCGGTCACTAGTTTCCAACGCAACATCCAGCCACACGCTCTGGAAGGTGCAGGAAGCCTTTTTTCCACCCCTAATCCTCTCCCTGAGCCGAGTGGGTAGAGCAGGTCTCAGACTGGCAGGATGAAGGTGTTCTGGAGGCGCAGTCCCAGCCAGAGCAGGCGGTCGGCATGGTCCCCCATGGCTGGGGGTGCATCATCCCCGGCACAGCCAGCTCACAGCAGCTGTTATCGGAACTTGGAGGGGGCTTCCAAGGGAAGATGTTGTGATTCGGAAGGTTTACGTTTCAGTGGCACTTACACAGCAGAAAACTGATCGGAGGCAGGATCCCCAGGAGGCACCAGCATCCTGGGCCGGAACACGCTGTTCATTAACTTCAGGGAGCTACAGGAGTATCTGAGCCCATCCAATTAGCGAGGCCTGCAGGAGTATGTGCACTCCTAAATCTCCTGGTTTCTGAAAGGGTTAAAGCTTATTATTAGCATATAATTTACAGGTCCTTTCTCCCAGGAAAGAAATAATGCACAGTAAATGCCACATTCATTTTAATAATACATGTTACAGTCTGTGCCCAACATCTGCACAAAGGTAAAGCAGACAGATTTTTTTGACATGTCCCACTCTGCCATCCAAACACAGGCTTTTTGTTTCTTAAGTGACGGAAGGTTTAATCAAGAAAGCAGGCAATTCATCAATCGGAACAAGGCTGCTCACACCGCCCTGACAGCACACACATGGTTTCATACTGAAGAAACCTGGCCACCTGTCAGCAGCACCTTTTACATCAGGATATACAAATACACCGGGTGATCAATCCTCCAGCTCTTCCCATTCGTTTCTTCCTTTTCTTATTATATTTTTCTTTATGCTAGATGTTGCGCTCATTCTCTGCTGGGATAGATGGGAGACAAGGCAAGCTATGGCTGTTTATACACTATCATAAAAATTTATATACCCTTAGAGTGACTTATTTCCCTTCTATTTGAGTACCATTATTATAAATAATTTTTCACTTCATTCAGGAATTTTCCCTGCACGTTATTATCTGTGGCTGCCTGAGAGGGCTCCCTCTCTCCCTCACTGTCCTTGTGGCTCTGATAAGGCAAAGCAATATGCAGCCAGGAGACGCTGAAGGCTGAAATGAAGGCAGTATGTAGTCACAACAACATCTTAATTAAGCTGAAGGCCATGAAGAGAGACTACGCCGTGAAATATGGAGCAGTGGCTGCCAACAGGTCTGTCTGGAACACAGCATTCTTCTTCCCGCTGCCGCCCGGTCCAAGGCATGCACCAAACCCATCAGCTCCTCGGCACCATGCTCCCAGCGCCCACACCCCTTCTTCGCATCCACCGAGGAGGAATCCTGCCTTTTGGTCCTGCACGGGGTGGGACGGGAGCCCCCAGGCGCGGGGCTGTGGGGCCCGGGCAATGGTGTCCCACACCACCCTCCGAAGACTGATTCGTTAGTTACTGCGCAGAGAGGGGTCTCGCTGACTTTCAACTTTTCATTGCCAAGACTGGAAATGGCAAAAGGCTGGTTAAGAACTGTCATTACTACTTTCAGGACCAATTTTTCCTCGACTCCAGCTTTGTAATAATAATGACATTACACACCCCAAGGGGACAGTTCCAGTGGGGATCTGGCAACTTCTGCCAAAATGTATTTTGAGACACAGAGTAGGTTCAGCAGCGAAAATTCACTTCACCTTCCATAGACAGGCTGCACCCCAGATGGAGGCATCCTTTTCACCTACTACTGAGAAAATCTGGGGTGTCTACGACAGAGAACCAAGACCGTGCTGCAGCTCTTCGTTTCACCCTCCGTTACAGCCCACTCTGTGCCCCCCAGAACTCAGACTGGAGCGGTACCAAAATTGGAAGAGATGAGATGGTTCGTAACGGCTTTTGTTTCCCTGCGCCAGCACCAGGAACCCTCCCATTTTGCCAAGAGAGGGAGCTCGGCCGCACGCGGCAGGGCTGGAGGACTCCTGCGCCCCGGTGCCCTTGCCACCTGCTCGCCACCACGGCCCCACATGTTCCCCGGCACCACAGCCCCAGCACAGCGCAGCCAGGACCCACCGCGCACACCACGTCCCGGCAGAGCAATTAGGGACGGCAGTGGAAGTGCGTTAATAAATTTCCCGTTGCCATGGCACTGCAGCGAGGCGCTCGCACTGCGGCGCAGCTACAACCGACAGGCTGCAAACTGCACCGCCGCAACGGGAAACTTGGGAATGGTTTCCACAGCACGTCTGGGGGCTAATCCACCTCGGCAAGGAGTAAGCACGCGAAGGGAATTGTCCCAGCACCTCATCAGAGCCGCTGGAGAGGCAGCAGCAGTCGGGAGCCACGCATGAGGATCCCTGCCAAGGCACAGGATGCTTCCCGTGAGGAGAGCCTTTCCTCAGAAAGGGCTGGCGGCTGCAATAGCCATTACAGCACAGGCAGCACAGCAGCCTGTACGGCAACGTGGCTGGAGGAGAACGTGCAGCGGAGGAGAAAGAGAGTCATATACTATGACTGAAATGTGCTTGTGCAAACGTGGAGGAGTGACACCATGCCCAGTTTTGAGGCCTGTGTTCTGCTTTGCCCGTAATTCTCTGGTAAAGTGATCAGGCTCTTCGCAGAATGGTCACCTCTCCGGGCCACGCTGCCGTTCCCGGTCCCGTCCACGGAGCCGCTGCCTCCCTGTCTGTGCAGCCGATGCTCTCTCAGGAGGGAAGGCGCAGTCTTCCCTCCCCGTCCTCCCAGCAGGACCGGCTCCTGCGAACACCAGAGCACGCCTTCCCTTACATTTCTGAATCTATTAGGGCAGGAGAGTAACAAGAAAAACGAGTACTGACAAGAATTATGCAATTGTTATATTCCATCTATTTAGGGACCCGAAGCTGCAGTTTCAGTCAGAGATTACCTTTTAAATAACCCTTTGATTATGGTACATGAATTAATGCCATGTTCCCATGTTAGAAGTGTCACTCACTATTAATAGCAAGAACCTGTGAATGGCACATTTTTGCCATCTTCTCTTCCCTGATTATGCACAAGCACTACCTATTGTGCAGCCCACTGCATCCACGGCTGCTTTTTCTGGGTCTCCAACCTGTCCTGAAATTCTCCTTCAGCCGGATGAAGGGACTGCACTTTCATTAGGTTTTGACAGTAAGGTTTAAAGCCAATATTTTTCTCCTCTTGCAAAAATGACATAACAGAGAGAAAACTGGCTAAGTGTGATTCTACCATGCCTATCATAATATTTGTTCAGGTGTAACATTACTCCAAAAAAAATAATTCTAAGGAAAAGCCTCTTGCACCCAGCGCTGCTCAGCAGAGCCCAGACCAGCAGCCAGCCCCACCAGAGGCAGGTGAAACACGCTGTCGGACCCCAGCTGCACCTCACGTTTTTCTGTAGTTCACGGAACCAAAAGCCCTTTTTCTGTGGTTCATGAACAGTTTCCAGACCACACAGCTCTGGCACACCCAGAGTGACAGACTCCACGGGGTACAGGGCTGTAAAACCCCCTGCCTCTCCCTGGCCCAGAGCACCAGGCCACATCCCTTTTCAGCTCGCTCCTCCTTCCAGGAAGCGAGTGCTGGGAGGCAGGACCTGCTGCAGAGGAGCAGAGCTGCCGGGGACAGCCCACGGGGACCTCAGCTCCACACCGAACCCACCGCCTGCTCCTGGAGCGCACCACCAAGTGCTTGTACCTGCACGGGTGAAGGAACGGGCTTGACCCTCACCGCTCCAGTTAAACACACACTTTCCTGCTGACTAGTACTAGTTAAAAATATAAAATAGCTACAATATTCACTGGCAGGTTTTTTCCACGTTGACATCTGGAAACCATCACCAGCTCTAGTGCTTGTGCACTCGCCTGGAATGGTGAGCAGAGAGAAAGCCGCAGCCAGAAAGACCAAGGGCGCACGTGCAAGCGCATGCTGCTCAAAAATAACGCAGAACCTCTCCAAATCCTAACATCCACTTTCAAATTTGCCCTAATGCTGGGAAATATAATGCCCTGCTAGTATTCAGAATACAGAAATGGGAAAGAGTAAAGATCTCATGTTTTTAAGGTGTATGTTGAGTGTAGCAAAGAACAGTGTGTGTGACGCTCATCCTTGCCAAGCAGGACAGGGCTCCCTGCGCAGGGGGCAGAGATCTCATCTCTTATGACTCACCTGAGAAGACCAATAAAAAGATGAGGAGCAAAGCTTGTGTCAGTGCTGTCTCCCATCAGAGCTCTCACCCAGCACCTCTGTGGGCATCAGCATCCTTCCCTGAGGGCTACCATCAGTGACCAGTACCGTTTGCTGCCGATAACACGTGTGCCAGGGCACTCGGGGGGCTCTCTGCACCCCTTCTGCTCTCCACGCTCAAACAGGGCTGAGGAAAAGCTGGGGGTGTTCCGTGTTCCGCACACGGGGCTGACGTGGGAGCAGGGCTGCTTTGCTTGGTTACACCTCTGGGTGCAGAGCAGAGGAACCTCCGTGCGCGCAGCTCACCTGATATGGCGTATAGATTTGAGTGCTGGTGCTCCAAGTCCAGGCGCGTGCTGTGACTTTTCCCTCGGAAGCTGGCGGGAAGCGTCAGTGAGATATGTCTGAGGAAGAGATGAGGAACAAAGACCATGTTACTACAGAGCGGGAGGTGCTGCTGCCGTCAGCTCGCTCCTGCCGGACCATTCCGGTCGGGTTAAGCAGCAAACATCACTTTTACCAAACACCGAGCGGAGACCGAGGTGGTGATCCAGCCATTTCAACCCAAGCCAGTTTAACTGCTTTACCAGCTCCTCACTCCAGCTGTGAGCGGGACCATCTACACCCTGGGGCAAGCTCCCTCCACCCCATCAAACACTGGACCCGGCCAACAACCAAAGGGCCAGAGGTGACCACCACCCTCTGGGGGGGGGCCAGGGCAGCTCCCCATGAGTCCCAGGCACAGCCTAGGCAGTGGCTGGCGAGAACGATCCCCCTCTGCAAAAACCAGTCTCAGACGGCATCGAGAGCGCGGCCAAACGCCCTGTGGGACTCGGACGGGCTTCCTTCACGGCAGAAAGCGCCAACAGCAAGTGCTCTGGATTTATCTGTGCCAAAAAATTCTAAGTACATTCATAAATACAATCTCTGAAACTCTCTTGATGACGAAGGCCTGCTCCGACCTACCCAGCGCCTGCTGCAGCTCCCGTGCTCCCAAGGCGGGGGTGACGCACACGCCGAGCTCCCGACACCAGCCCCTGAGCAAAGGGAAGCCAAATTTCACTCGTCACCTCCAGCTGCAGCCCAGCGCCCGCCCTCCCAACATCGCCCTGCTCAGCATTCCTGCAGCAGAGAGAGTTTTACATCTTCCATTAAACCTTCCTATAAATAGGAAAACACAGAGCTCATGGAAGTGAAGCTGAAACTATTTTCAGTGGGTCGGAGCTTATTCAAAGGAAAACCCAGCACATGGCAAGCCCGGACAGGGGCTAGAAGATGAGGTGGGCAACCGACCTGCCCAGGACCAGCTGGTGTGGGAGGGCAGGAGGTGGCACCCAGCAAGTCCCGCTCCCGAAGGGCCCTGAGACGGAGCGGGGGCTCCACATGGAGCTGCCGGAGCCTCTCTGTGCCTGCCTTGGCACCAGAGGACCCGCCGGTGGGACACAGCCTGGGAGAGCCCAAGCAGGGCTGCTCGCTGCCCGTCCATGGTGCCCAGCCAGCCCCTGGGCTCAGCTGAGACATCTGCTGCTAGAAAAGGCTTTTTGCTAGCAACGGCTACTGATAGCCCACAGATTTCTGTGCTTTGATGACAGAGCCGGGCTTTTCCCTTTTAGTTCAAACCCATATTTTTCTAACACTGATCCCAGTCTGTGTGAATTTTTATGTACCGTTGTCATTAATCTCGTGGAGCCCATTGCCACAGGTAATGAAGGTGCTCCCTTCTCACGGAAGCCGCAGTGTGCGAGAGCTGCGGCAACAGCGACCATTGCCCACCAGCAAGAGCTACTGGTCACGGCCAGGCCCCGGCCATCGCCATCCTGCCAGGACAACCCTGTGTCCCCTCCCGAACGCCCCACCTGGGGGAAAGGGGCTGCGCGTTCTCCAGCAAGGCGCCACATCCACGGCCTCAGCCAGCAGGTTTTATCTATCGAGCAAATCATCTGGACATTATCTGCCTTTAAGAACAGCACACGTTTTGTGAAGAGCTACGTATTTTTAGATCGTGATGCAGCTGATGGCGAACAGCACGAATAAAATAAGAAAAAGCAAACATCAGTTTGAGTTTGCTTGTGCTTCCCAAAGCCATTTCTAACCAAAAAAAGATGGTGTGAAAATATTTTCGAATTTGGCTTACAGTTTGCTGTTTAAAACACAATCCATATGAGACTGTCTGCGAGCAGAGGCAGGTTTGTCATGAACACACTTTAAAACAGAAGACCACTGCCTGTAGGCATTACATGCTTTTCATTTGTTTTTTAATAGCAGTATCCAAAAATACTTTCTGAGGCACCAAAACAGCTAAACAGAAAGACTTTTGAATTTCTCTTCCTTGTACATGGAACCGCTTCCTTCATCCCAAACAAAACAGCAGGAATTGTTTTGGAAATAAACAAAGAAAATCTACATAAAAAGCCAATTGCTGAGCAGAGCATTTTAAAAGTTTCCACCAGCTTCTGCTGCAGGAGAGACTGACCCTCTTCCCCCCAGCAGCCCTTTTCTGCAGCCCACCACTGAGCCCGTGCAGGCTTTGAGGGAGGGGACAGTCCCACGGGAGGGCACCGCATCAGGGCCACCAAGGGGCATGGCAGCAGCCCTTCCAGCAAAGCTCCGAACCCTTCGTTTGCCAAAGACCCCCAGAAGCGGGTCCCCGGTGCCCAGAGCTCACCCACTCCGGGTTTCAGGAGCACCATATGCCAAGCCGCGTGCACGTTCCACACGTGTAATTAAAATGAATCGCCCCGTCCCAGGGACTGTGACCACACGCAGGAACCCGCAGCAGCAGATGACGCCTGCAGACCGCGCTGCCCAGCTCTGCGGGTGTCCCTCCCGCTCGCCCAGACGTACCAACGCTGAAGACACGCCGAGGCGTCCCCTCGCAGCAGGGAACCTCAGTGCCACGCGTGTGGATGCTCCCAGAGACCTGCTCCTGGGGGACCCGCACTCCTGCCACTGCTCCTGGGGCTGCCGAGCCCGACGCGCCGGCTCAGCTGCTGCCGACAGCGGCCCTGCAGCCCCGGGGGCTGAAGGTGGGATGTTACGAGGGCATTGGGAAACAACAGCCCCGTCCCCCCTCCACGGCCACTTCCATCTCCGAGGCAGTGCTGTGCCCAGCAGAGCCAGGTCTCTCCAAGGAGGACACTCAGCTGCAGGACCACAGGAGAGAGGGCAGTGACCACTGGGAGGAGATCAGCTCTGGTCGTCCCCCTTCCCACTTTTAAAAGCATGACATTGTAGGGAAAAATAGGAAACAAAGTCTAATTTGTTTTAAATTAATGCAAACTTTGGCCAGGATCGATATAATTCATACCTACTAAGTTGATTGCATAATGCATTTTCCTTATGCCTTGTGAAAGCCAAATCATTTTGCATTGTGGAAGACAAAAAAAAGAGAGGCTGCCGTTGAAACGCAAGAAAATCCCAATTACAAAGTCCCCAAGTTCCTAAACACATATCGTGAAAGTATGTGCAGCTCTGCGGCATATGGCAAATCAATTACTAGTTTAAATTTTAAAACAAAAACATGGTAAATGTGTTGCAGAAATAATCAAGAACAACGGTTTGGTTTAGATTACAGCGGCCACTAGAGTTTTGAATACAATTAATCATCATTCCAGGCAATGGGAAGCCATATTGACACTTATTCCTAATTTGAATATTTAATTAGGGTGAAGTTCTTCATCAAATTATCACAGAACTGGGAGGAAAGCCTAAAAGATTTAAACAATTACTACTTTAACCCTTCACCAACTGTTCACCTGTGAGCACAAGGATCTTTTCCCTGTTCTGCAAAGCAAGCACACGCTCCGGTAGTAGGCAGAGACTTATCCAAAAGATGCTACGAATTCCCTGGGAAAGGTACAGGGCTCCTGCCGGACCCACAGGGGCTGCTGCCCACCCACCTCCTCCACCTGTGGCAGAGCGAAGCTTTCAGGGCAGGTCTCCCTTTCAGCATCAAGTCTGGCTCCTGCCAGGGCTTCTGTCTTTTGGGTTTGTTTGGGTTTTCTTGTTTGTCTTTGTTTTGGTGTTTTGTTTTTTGGGTTTTTTTACCTGAAGAGCCTGTCCAGCACCCTCCGCCCGGTTCATGTGCCAAAGGACAGACCCTCTCCCGAGGGTACCACAGCAGCCGCCGGCCCCGGGGGGTCTCCCAGCCCCTGGCCGCAGCGGGAGCCAACGGGACGGGACCCACCGTGGGCACCCTCCCTCCGCACAGCTCTGCCGCAGGGCGCTCACACATCCCTCTACGTGCTGTATTAATCCATATAAGAAAATCTCTTTTAATGAGGAGTGATACAGTTATGAACTCTCTAGAGCCATAATTAGAGCAAACTAATTGAAGTTGTGTTTTGACACACTTTCCAAATTCACGGGTACTGCATGACATATTCACAACACTACTGCTGCACAGCCATGGCGACAGCAAAATCATTAGGCTAATAACGCTTATTTGCATTCTTATCATGCCAGCAGCACGCCGTTAAATAGTGCTTCAACCACTGCTCCTTTACTCTGAAACTTTCCACTGAAAGATATTAACAGTAATTATTAGTACTTTAGTGGAATCTCTGATGTTAAGGAATGGCAACTCACATTAACTATCCCCATGCCAATTATTTTCCTTTTGAACTGTCACAAAAAGCAGCTTTCTGCCTCCCCAAGGGATGACAGCAGCGAGGCAGATCTGGCACTGCTGGGACGGACGGACGCCAGCCCCAGCCCTCCCTCCGACGCCGAAACCACACCGTTCCAGCACCGCTTAAACACAAAAGATATTTTTCCCCAGCAGACGATAATTTCCAGGCAACTTAGGATGAAACAACTGCAACAGCACAGCTCAGGACAGGGTAGATTTAATTACTCTCTTAACTTCCGCTTTTCTTTTAGTCACTAAATCTAGGGAACAAGCCTACGTACGACAGCGCCAGAAGCAGCTCGTGCCAAGAGAGCCCCTGCACACAACAGCAAAGGTGGTTTGAGGTCTGTGCACATTATGGCCACTTTCTGAAAGTTTCTGGAGAGAAACTCGCATAAAACAGGCCCAGGAATGCCCGACAGCTCCAATGGCTTATTAAGAACTGTCTGCAGGAAGGTGATGAACTGCTTTTGAAGTTAGGGGGCAAGTACTCATAAAAAGTAACAGAGGATCCTAAGGGGAAGCGCCAGATATCAAAGGATGCTTCATAATTCATATAAAAATATCAACAACACACAGCCAAAAGAGCGGTACGTTTTTGCTTTTCAACTGGATTGAATGAGCGTGGTGGAGAAATCGGGCAAAACTTTTAAGAAGTGCCCCACATGATGACATAGCGCAGGAACCACACTGCAGGGGGAGGAGGACTGGCCTGATCTTTGATGTACCACTGTCAGGGCTGCCATCTATTGTAACCAAACCTCAGGACAGTGCTGTGGGAACTGCAAGAAACACCTTCAAATAAAACGAATCTTATCTTCCCTAATCAATGGCTTATGCAAAGATCATGCCTCAGGAAAACCGAGGACAGAACGATTAAATTCCAAGCTGTAGGAGGTGCACGCACACCTACACCACGTTAGCATCGGGCTGCAGCTCTGGGGAAACGTAACCCAACTGAAGGCGCTGCCCGAGGAGGGAGGAACAAGCCCATTCCCCAGAGAGGAGCTGCCCGAGGAGGGAGGAACAAGCCCATTCCCCAGAGAGGAGCTGCCCGAGGAGGGAGGAACAAGCCCATTCCCCAGAGAGGAGCTGCCCGAGGAGGGAGGAACAAGCCCATTCCCCAGAGAGGAGCTGCCCGAGCTTCACCGAGAGACGGAGGGCTGTGAGCAGCCGCTCGCGCTCCAGAAGGCACCTCCCAAACCGCAGCTCACAGCCAGCGCAGACACCCCCGGCCCCATCCCAGCCCTGCTGCAGTCCCCAGCGCTGCCACGCCAGAACACCTACCTCATACTCCAAAGAACTGCAATGAAAAACAAAACTGTGAGGCAAGAATCACCTCGGGTAATGGACTTCATTCCAGACAATCTATTCTAATCGTGTAAACCAAATATTTAAATACTTTCTACAACCTTCCTGACCCTTTCCCTAAAACAAGCAACATATGGCCTTTGCAAGCATTTCATCTCATTCCAAGCTACTAAAATATCCTGTTTCCCAAAAATCAATGAGAGCTGGTGGTGCCAGATTCAGATTTTATAAAAGCCCAAACACATGAGAGAATGAAAAAGGGAGTGAGTGATTCTTTCCACTTTTAGATTTACCCGTTTAATTTTCCCAGCTGTAGGGAGGGAAGAAGGCCTGTCCGCAGCACGTGTACCCGATGCACCGCATCCTGCATCCCCCCAACACCCCGCCCCCGGGAGAGGGGAAACGATGCTGCGCTGCTCTGTCAAACCAAGGCCATCCCCGCCTGAAGGGAACAAGCCCCGATGATGCCAACGAGGCAGCATGGTCTGCTGCAGCCCAGAACGCAAGGCTTGGTGCAGAACGAAGCTCCTGCAGCTTCCTCTGTGCAGGGATTAATTTAGATCAAGAGGACTTCAGTGACCCGGACAGAGCTGCTGCCAAACAAGAGCAGAAACCAACAAGTTTAATTTGCACTGCTGCAAGTCTGAGCTGAGCCCGGGAAGCTGTTACAAGAGCTCAGAGCTGGCGGTGTGAGCACCGAGGGCTGGTGAAGCGGCTGTGGGAGCCGAGCAGCGCCGCGTCCCCGAGGGCTGCAGCGGGAGAGCACAGCTCTCCGCATCCCCCCCTCCCGGAGCCAGGAGTTTGCAGATAATGAAGCAGTCGGGAAAAATTGCCAAACAGCAGAAATACTCCAGAAAGATAAATTACACACGGCGTGAGCTTCCTCAGTTAGGATTTTAAATTCTGTCAAATTAATCAGCACCACAAAGCCTGGGCTCCCACATCCGAGGAGACCCATCCCTGCGAGGGGAGCACAGGGGGCCTGCCCGGGACGCCCCTGCGGCACCGGGGGCTGCAGGCACAGCCCAACCTTCGGGGAGCAGCAATACCCCCTGCAAAACCTGCTAAACAAATATTCCACATAAAGACTCATTTGGGAAGAGCACGTTGTCAGCACTTTGCCAGTAATAAATAATGACAGTCCAAACACTTTACTAAAAGCAATAAACTCAAGAAGTGTTTTGGAAAATGGTGAAAGTGATTGATTTAAAGAAGGAAATATCTGAACACAACCACATGCACTTCAGGGTGAAAGCACAGATTACAAATCAACAGTGGCAGAGATCATATTAAATAGCAGACAACACAGAAGTTTTAGGGAAAAAACGCTCAATTTCCCTGCAGGGCTTATTTAACAAGTGAGTACACAGCTCCCTCGAATGAACACCTTCAGTCTGTACTTAATGACCTCACGCTACACCCTGAAGAAAATGTGCCTCCAGGAATATTACTATACCAGGAACAGGGCTCTATAAAGAAAAATGACTCTAAGGATATCGAACCCTCTTCACTCAGAGCACTCCACAAATTTTCCAATGCATCCTCAAAATCAGTTAAATCAATCAAACTTCTTCTAACTACAGCTAATGCCTCTCTCTCTCGGCTGCTGCAGGGGACTCTTGTGCCTGGAAACCACTCGTATTATTTAAACATTTTTTCCTAATCATCATTTTCTACCACTAAAACATACTGGACTGTGACCAATTTTTGCACGTCTTCACGCAGCTGAGCTGGATGAGAGCCATGCGGTCAGTGCAGCCTCATAACACATTCCTGATGGGAAACAGCCCTGGATAAGCGGATGCCAGCACCCCGGGCCCGCTCAAACCATCCTGTTCGGATTTGCACACGCACCACGGACATTTCATCCTCAAACTGCGCTTTGTACCGTACCCTCCGGAATGGGTCTGTGGAGACACTTCCCCCAAGCTTTAACTTATTGTTTCAATCTCATTGATTTTTTTAAACCACAGCTCCTGTGACGTGAGCCCAGCCCTCGTACCATCCTTGGCCTCTTGTAGGGTTTAAAAACTAGGAATATTGGGCTGCATCTCACAATACAAGTGATTTGAGCACTCAAGCCAAGGAATCTGTTTTATGAGTTGTAAATCAGAAGGCAGTTTTACTTTAGAGCTCTTTTGATGAAACAGATTAGAAAACGCATCTCCACCAAGAAGGAAGCATTTGGTAGAAAAGATCAGACTGTCAGGAGATCCCACTGCAAACCAGAAACATCCAGCCCAAAGTACTCCCGATTTGGCAGCATCTGGTTCCGATGAGGGCCCTGAAGGCAGACCCCCCCACCCTGCGAAAGCATCCTGGCCATCAGGCTCCCAGTGCCTCCAGTCCCCAGCAGCACTCTCCAGTCCAGGCTTTCAGGCTTTGCTCCCCGCCAGAGCAGAAAAGCATCAAAACCCTGGAACCTCTTCCTCTACAGGCTCTCCATAAAATCTATTTTAAATATCTTAAAGAAAAAAGATAAGGTAGTTATTTATAAGTAATATTGCTGCTACTTAAAAACCAGGGCAGGTACGAGCTTCCCTTCACTCACCCCACTGCTCAGAGCCAGCCCGGCTGAGGGGCAGCGTGTCCCGGCCCCAGCAGAGCGGGCTGGGGGGGCTGCTTCACCCCGTGCCCCCCACCGCACACCCTCAGCCTCCTGCAGAAACCCACACGCTGGTCACCTTCCAGGCTTACACGACAAAGTTCAAACACCGTTAATAAATCAATTTGAAAAATCAGACTTCTCGGCCCAGAAAGGAAATTCTTACATTCCTTAACATGAAGCTCCGCTGGGAGCTGAGAACGGGAGCAAATCATTTCCCGTTTGTAAGGGGGGGCAGCTCAGCTACTTAAAAAGTAATTGGGAGCACGGGAGGAAAATTTACACATCCTGCTCTTATTTCAGGAGTTTAAGTAGGGCAGTTGTTATCTTCTTATCAAAGCCAGAGCAGCTCTTCCCCCGTGCAGTGCTCCTGCCAGATCGGCGTTTCAAGACCCGAGCACTTGGTGGCACAGACCACGCCGGTGCTGCCGCAGGGCCACCACCCCACCTGCGGCCCCCCCACCCCCTGCCTTTCCCAGCACAGCAGCCCGGTCCCCCACATCCTACTGCCCGGCTGGGCACAGACCCCTGCAGCCGGGGGGCTTTGCCCAACTCCCCCCAACCAGCTGCCACGCTCCTGCTCACGTGTCACGGTTTAACCAGAGAAAACTGTGCCCTCTCCATCCGGCCGGCTTGTGCCAACTCCGGCTGGCCCCGTGGCCTCGCGCGGGAGCCGTGCCGCACCAGCACTGTGCCACTCTTGGGAGCAGCCACCCCGCTCCCATCATCCCTCCAGCTGGCTCTGCAAACCGGTGCCTCCTTCTGCCGGTACCTGTGACGGCTCGTGCCCAGAAACCTGACTGAGCTGCTCAGCATTCCCAACTGCCACCCACCAGGATGGCAACTCCCTCTGCCTGTGCCGCTGGCCCCCCCTGGGCACCGGGCCGGGTGTCCCACCAGCTCTGCCGCCGCCTCTGGGCACCGGGCACGCTTGGAGGCGCAGCACTCGGGGCTGACATGGTTTTCTCACCCGTGCGCCTTTCTGGCCAACTCGTGGCTCTGTCTCCCAGACGGCAGTGGGCACCGCAAGCCCCACTGAGACCTACAGCTGGGGCTGACCCCCGCCCCAGCGCTGCCCTGCCCTCTCCCCTGCCCCACATCTCTGGTCTCCATCAGAACAGCCATGGAGACGTGCCACAGGCACCCCAGAAAGGCAGCCGGAGGGCGTCTCAGTTTGGAAGGGCAGAACCCGAGTGCCCAGCCAGGCTAACGCGTGATGTGAATACGAGCGGACTGCAGCAGGCTCTGCCTCCTCCCCAGCAAGCCATTAACCTTTCAGATGACAGCCCTGCAAACTAAATGACTGAACGATTCCCAGGGTCAGCACGAATCTACATTTTCAAAACCTGACATCAACAAGTAAAAGTTGTGACTGAATCCCGGTCTCTCCGAGAGGAAGATTAAACGTCTGTGACACATCATCTGCAATCAGAGCGCTCCATTTCCCAAAGTATCCGTCACAGATTGATAACATCCACGCAAAAAGTTAAGTGCAATTATGTCTGTCACTGTAAAACACACTTCAGCAGTGCTGACTGACATCTTGCTCGCAGCTGACAAGCTGTGAGAGGGCTGTGCGGATGATGGCGGTGGAGACTCCCGCAGCACCTCGGGGAGGGATGCGAAACGTGTTCCCCACCCCCAGGAGCCCCAGGGGGGCTCAGGAAGCTCCGTGGCTTCTGTGGCTGTGACAGGAGCCATCGTGTAGGGCAGCCACAGGGCAAAATGGCTTGAGGTTGGCTCTGGGGACATTCATGGAGTCAGGGACTTGCTCCCAAACGGCTGAAGCTGGACTCGCAGAGAGGAGAACGTCACACACCAACCCTGCTCCAGCAACAGGGCCTGAGCCAGGGAAGGGCTGAGCCCCGAGACGCTGCTCAAACACCCATGATGTCCCCAGCCACACACTGGCAGTGGCCGCCCCACAGGCTGGGTAAGCACAGGCAGACCCAGGGCCAGGAGATCCCCATTCCCAGCACCAGTTTTTGGGGAGGATCACCTCCCCTTGCAGCACCCCAGAGCGCAGGCACCGAGGAAAGTCACATCAAACTCCCAGCAGTGACTCAAGTCAACAAAAGCGGTTCTTTAGAAGCAGCCTTCTAGGATGGGAAACGGCAAGTACATTTCTCCAGGCTGCCATTAGTGCCAAGAAGCTGTCGCGGAATTTGGAGAGAGAAAACAGTAAAGCAGCTTGACGCTCTGCACAATGGCAGGGCTGTGCTCTGCAGCGCAGCATGCCATCCTCCCCGGGATGTGCAAGGGCTGCGCGAGGGACCATTAAGCCAGATGCCTGCAGTAGGAAGCACCAAGGAGAAGAAATGGCTGAAAAAAACCCCATATGCAGTCCAGCAGGAATACCAGGCAGAGCCTCCACTCGTGCAGCTCTGTAACCCCGCCACGCGAGCGGTGGGAGCACTGCTGACGTGCGCACACTGCGGAGGTCAGACCCAACACACACACAGCTCCAGGTGCCACCATCCGCTGCCATTGGCCACGGACACCACGTGGCAGAGGAGGAAACACAGCTGGTGCAGAAATAAACATCTCCCGCAGTAAAAAGTCCTTCCATTTAGGAAGGTTTTGCTGTGCAGAAGGTCACTGGTGTGTTTTACTGGTTTAGTTTATATCCAGTGTTAGCAATTGCTCTGGAGCACCCAAGCATACACTCCTGATCTAAAATTATTTTATAACGCTAGGCAGCAAGTGAAGAGAATCACTTAAATACCTGGCCAGCCTGAGGGCAGAGTCTCCACACTGCTCTGCTCGGCACTGCTCACCCGTTTTCTCTTAGCACTTACAGCAGCATCAGAATAACTCACTGCTCTTCCTGTCAGGATATATCCACACAGAATAAAACTGCAAACTGGCTACCAGTGTAATCTCATCTCTCCACGGTGACGTAAAAATAAGAGGCTACTTGTGACTCCAATCTTCCACAAATGTTAAATGTTGAGTAACTCACCACATTGCTGATAAAGTACTAGAAAAGACTTTCAAGTAGTATGTGTTCCCCGTAATAATGAAATATTTGCAGGATGCACCTTTATATACATTTCTATTTCTTAAAAAATATATTGGATAATAAATAATCAGAGTAAAAAAACAGACATGAAAGATGCTTTGAATGATCAGGCTGGTGGTGTAAGAGTTACCTGTAAATCACACCCCGGGCAGGAGAGCAGAGCTGGCTACAGACAGGTGGTTTTTACTAGGAGGCATTAATGTAACATTCAATTATTCCACTGCATACTGGCTGGTTTAACTCAGCCAAATTAGAATACATTTTATATTGACTATTTTGACATTTGCTTTATTTGGCAAGTAAAACAAAACTGATCCAATTTCCTTGCAGCCATTGTAAACCATAAACTGTACAACAAGAGGTTATAAAATATATAAGCCTTGTAAACACTTCTTTTCAGACTGTCGCTGATGCTCTCAGCTCTAATTCTGGCCCCGTTCCCAACAGCTCAGACGCTGCTCTGCAGCCTTCCCTGCTCGGCCATAAAGTGACCCTTCCACACTTAGTGATTAAGGGCCGCCATTGACATTCTCTTGCTATGATAATTTTTTTCTCTTTATTGTGGAAATCTGCCCAGGCAGGAATTTCTTGAGGACAGAAAATGAAGATCTGTGCTCTAAAATCAAGACCTCTCTTTCTCTATCTGGCACGGCCTGCGCCAGCATGTCGCTTATGTCCAGCGGAGCTTCCGAGCACCGTTCCAGCTCCCGGAGGGCCAGGCTGAGCTCTCCCACAGGCTGCTGGCTTCTCCCCACTTCTGCCTCCACCTCTGCTCCAGGAGCAGGATGGCATCTCTGCCTGCAGCACACCCGCCAGCACAGCAGTGTGCCATGCTGTGGCAGGCAAAACTCTCGGTGAAAGGAAGACCCAAAAGCTTTGGCGAGTTCAAAGAGCCACCAAAGGCAGTAGGTTTAAGCCTGGGTCACAGGTGAAGGCTCAAGCGTACTCACGCGCCTCACAAAGATATCCCATAGCTTCTTTGGGACAGTTTACAGCAGTTTAAAAGCGTCACTGAAACTACCTGTAAATCAGGACTCCAAAGGACAACAGTATCTTCCACCCATACAATACAATGACCTTTGTATCCAAACCAATCCCGCTGGAATTACTCTCCGCTGTCTCCTTCTGGCACTCACTGTGTATGTATCTGCACTATACCAACTGCCTGGCGCAAAAATATGTTTGCTTACTTAAGCAAAAGCCCAAAGGGACCCCTGGAGAACATGCTGGCCCTGGCAACAGCCCGCCCCGGAGCTCAGCCCACAAGCCTCAGCAGCCGGAGCCGTCTCACACGGGACACCGTGCTCTGGGAGCAAACGCCAGCAGTACAAAGCACCCACTTCAACCTCGCTCTGGCTTGGTTTGTTGCTTAACACCACTCTTTTGTCCAGAGAAACCCAGCAAGTCAGCTTCAATACAGGACTACTGCTATATGCATGTATACACACAAACATTTATATATATACACATTTATACACACACAAATATTGTCTATAACACAGGGAAAACACCTTGGACAGGCATTATGGGTGTCTGCCCCCAGGTGCTGCTCCTGTCAGTCCCTGCAGGACGAGGGGCCTGCTCTGCATCCTCAGCGCCAGCTGCAAGGCTGGAGCACAGCACCTGGGTCCAAGAAAAGGAAAATCAGGGCCAGTACTTCAAACCATAAGCGGACTGACTCTGGAGAATGAGCAAAACATGTCCCTCTATACATTAAAATCTGCATGAATCCTTCTCTCTCCCCACAGTCAAGGAGAGAAATCGATTTGGCTGCAGTTCTGGCCCACCCTCCAGGGATGACCCACGTGTACTGGCTGAAAGCTACAACATCTCACACAGATTAAAGCAAAGAAAAGATGTGGTTTGTTGTTTTCCTTCCTCTGCAGGCGTTTTCTCTCTTCTGACTTCTTCACCCCTATGTCTTTACACAACAGCAGCCGTTGCCGTTGTCTTTGTCCTGTTGTCTTTCCACAACAGGAACTCCCAGTCGAGAGAGAACGACACATTCCCTGGCTATCAGCTCACGCCGGGCAATCACTCCTGGGATGCGGTACCTCCCAGGCTCTGCCAGGTGGGGTTAGGAACCACACGCCAGGCAGCACCCAGCTGAGGGGCTGGAAAGCAGAAGACTCACCTGGGCAGGTTAGGAGCTGGGGTCGAAGCCGGTGCTTGGGAAGGAGGAGTCGCAGGCTGTGAAGGTTCGTGGTTGCGTGGAACTTTGCCCATGCGGTACCAAATGCCCATGTTGTTCAGCTCCCTGTGTAAGCAACACGGACAACATTAGTGCTACAAGCAAACGCTGCACCCATGCACAAGTATCAAGCACTGACGTGTTTCACAAACACCTTGGTTAGTAAGAACCAGTCTAATTGGAGTTAAAAAAAAAAAGGGCTTAGTTAATTCCTACCTCAAACTCAGTAACGCTTGTACTTATGTAAACTTTTCTAATGAGAAGCTTCAGCTCTTACAAACTACTACTTAGTAATTACAGGAAGCCAGGGTGCTTTGCCTTGGCAGAGCTGAGTGTACGACCACAGCTCCTGGAGCGAGGCACTTACCCTATGAAGGTGTACTGAGGAGGGGCTTGCTTAGATCTGCCCAGGATTCGGATATCACAGATCGCTGCCTCGGTAGAATCTCGAGGGATGAATTTAATGCACAGCCTCTTCTTTCTGAAAGCTATTTCTTCTGCAAAAAGAACCCGGGACAGAGGGTGGTTTTTATGCAAGATTAGGGTATAAATGTTATTTATTGTCTCTCCAGGTATTAGGCAGATAATTATGGCAGGAACTGGAGCCAAAGCACAGATATATGTCAGCAAACCAGGCAGTGGAGTGTCGTTCAGTGACTGGAGAAATTTTCTATCAGGAGCTCTGTTCGCTGGGTGAGATTTGTTATTAGGTGCTGTGATAAACCAACCCTCCCTGTCCCCTCTGCAGAGCAGATAAGACATCACATGTGCCACAGCGCACTGCGCCGCACACAGCAGGGGATTCTCCACAGCTACATGCTCCCCACGTTTGCTTTCCCTTTCCAAGGTGAGGTTTGCCTTACCGGCACGGACAGTCCTCTCGAAATATTCCTCCCACAGGCATCGCCTCCAGGAACGTTCCTGGAAGCTGCTGACACAACCACTCAGTTTATTCTGCCAAGTGCTTCCCCGCACCAACCAAGCCGAGAGGAGGAGCAGGCAAAGGAGCAGTGCCATGCAGAGGGGGAGCACTGAGAGCTCTCTGCCCAGATCACACATATATTCCGTGTTAATGACCTCTCCTGACTCAGCAAGCACTGGAATGATACTCCCACTGTGTTTGCCCTGGCACCTTTGCTGGGATAAACCAGATTTACAAAGCAGTAATGGGTAGGATGTCCTACGAGAGGACTGCTGCACTGCCCCGGGTTCAGAGGGCTGGTAAACCTGCTGCACAGACCTTCCTGCCCTGCATTGCACAGCAATTCCACTTGGTTCCACGTATCCATCAAGAAAAACTCCAGCCCATCAGAGTCAAGGCTTATCGGTACAATGAATTCATTGTCTGCACGCTGTCTGTCCGCACACAGACACAATCCACATCCAGCCATGGCTCAGCCACACGCCAGCGGGTGGGACAGGCACAGACACAGATCTGCGGTGCTCAGAAACCACTGCTCTGCCTCAGCCAAAAGGGTCTGCGAGAGTCCCAGCGGGAGCAAGGTGAGGCTTCTATTGGGGACTGCAGGCACTTGAAAGACAGGACAGAAGTCTATTGATAAACTGAAAATCTAAAGCGCAGACACTGAATGAAAATCTGGAAACAACCGACGAGTACAAAACAGGTGCCCGAAAATAAAACCCCTTCAGTTTAATATGAATAAATATCCTCCAGTTTAAAAATGTTCTCTCACTTCACCAGATGGCACACAGCCCTGTCTCTGCAGGCTCCTCCTGCTTCCTAACACGCACCTCGGAGAACACAATCTATCCCGGCCTCGAGATCTGCTGTCACGGCAGTGACTGTGTCGGCAGCGCGAGGTGTGTCACAGCCCAGCCCCTGCGCATCCAGCTCCGCAGCGACAGCACTGCCCTTCCGAGACGGCAAATACCTGCATACCTCTAGTCTAGTCTCCTCCTGCTTTGGGCTTTTATCTGAAGTGACTAAAACCAACTTGAGGAGCCCAGGATTTAAGGCTTCCACATCTGAAAGTTTTGTCAAACCCTAGTAAGAAGTACTATGTTTAATATACTTACAAGTCAACCGTCACTTCAAGAAGAGCACAGAGACACATATGACCACAAATTTAACTCTGAACAAAATCAGCGCCTCTTATTTGCCTTTCACAGTAAGTGCAAGGCTGACTATTTGCTTTTGTCTTTTGTCTCTTCCACACTTGATTAGAGTCTGCAGGCTGTAGCAAACTTGGTTTAGGAGCTGGATTCATTAATTACACATGCTTAACCAGAGGTAATTTTAAGTAAACACGTTATAAACAGTCAATCGAAATGCGTTCACTCATCCCAACGGAGGCAGGGATACGCACCACTTCATTAATACAGACAGTGCCTCTGCTTCAGAGCTTGTGTGGGTCACAACCCAATGCATTTTAAAGTGATTACGAAGTCCCACCCCACCTCTCTACTAGGACTTTCACAAAAGTTACAGCAGGACACAGTAAATGTCCAGCATTCCCAAGGGCGAGCAGGATAAACCGATGACCCTTCCCTGTGCCACATGTGCCCAGGAATTCTGCAGGGAAAGGGGGGGGACCCAGGGAAATGGGCTGCAGAGCCTCTCACTTCTAGCTCCCAGCTTCAAATCAGAACCAGGTCAGTAGTGACTGAAAAACCATCCTCATCTGCTGCAAACTTGGATGAATTATTCCCTGCAAAGTAGGCTCATATAACTCCTTTCTGTTCATGCCTGGGCTGGATTTCATCACTGATGAGCCCCGGTCCCAGCCCCGCTCCTGAGCGGCAGCCGGACACTCAGCACCCATGGGGTGTCCCCCCACAGCTCCCAGGGCTCGTTGCCAGCTACTCGGCACTGGGAGCCCAGAGCCCAGGACTCCTGCAGTGGAGCACAGCACTGCTCCTGGCCTGGATCCCGCCGTCACCAGTCCCAGGGGACCCGAATATGCTGTTGGGGATCTGCTGGCTTAAATGCTGCAGCAAAGCCATTCCTGCCTTGCAGAAAGGAAGATGGTATTTTCCCTGGACATTCCACTCGTGCCTTCTCTCAGCAAGCGCAAAAGTACCCTGGTGGTTCACCGCAGCCTGGAGCCGCCCCAGACACACACATGTAACCCCAGAGAGCAGCCGTGCCAAGAGCCTCCCTCTGCCGGGACACGGCCCCCACCACCCAACCACACCGACACCAGCTGCTCCCACGGCATGGGACCGGAGAGCAGACCCCAACTTACGTGTGTCAATGGTGTCCTGGATGGGGATGAAGCCCACAGGTAAAGTGTCCTTGATATCAATGAGCTTCATATCAACCAAGACGTTGCCTAAATGACTCTTTGGAGAGAGAAAAGAAACAGTTGACTACGATGATGTCACCAAATTCAAACCCAGCTTTTCTCACCTCCTGAGCCCCAAGACACCTTGTCGTTGCATCTGACCACCAACTTAAAAAGCGGTAAGGAGGTGCCAAGACAACACTTGCAACTGTCCCCTCTGCAGGAACTGCAGGGTGATTGACCAGGAGACACTGGGCAGCTTCAGCATTTACAGACTCTCACACCTCATCCACTGCTGTATTTCTGGAGCCTCGGAAGCACAAGCTAATCCCTCCCTCTGGAAACACGGCAGGTCAAAGTATTACCTCCACCAACTCTGCACTACGCAGGTCACCTTAGTTCCCACACACTTCACATCTACAATAGCAACATGACACTTCCCTGACAGTAACAGCAGAAAGCATTACGGGAAGACGGTTGGTGCAGACACAGCCAAAGTTATTACGTGCATTAGCTAATTAGTACTGAATAGACATGGTTCTAGCTCCAAACGCAGGCGCACTCCAGAAGAGCAGGCCATTTGGAACGAAGAACTTCATTTGGAGTCCATATGAATTCTGAACTGATGCCTCGTCCTATTAATCAAGGCTTGAAGAGCTCGAAACAGGATTCAGAATGACAGCCTCCACAATTGTTTAGAGACCAGATTTTCTTTGCACTTCTCGTTACAGCCAGCATTGCTGCCAATAATCTGGATTCACGTATGGAACAAAAACACACTGTAGTTACTGCACAGCCTTTATAAACAGAAATGCGATTCAGAACAATTAAAATTTCATCCTAAGCCATCAAACCATGTCAGTGTTTTACTGTTATTGGTTGCTAAGTATCTCCTTTAGTTTTTATCTGGCAGAGTATTTCAGGCAAACCTCTGGTCTCCGATTATTACACTGAACTATTTAAAACATATTTAAATTTGAAGCCTCTGAAATAAGGGGAAATCAGGTCCGAGTTTATTTTTTGGAGGTTCCGCATTTCATGGTCAACTCCTCACCAGAAGGGCCTGGAGCCTTGTCCCACGACACACAAGTGTGACACACGCCCTTTGCCCATGCAGTGGCCGAGGCCAGGCTGTCCCCACATGCCCCTGCTTTGGCCAGGGCATCTCAGAGCGAGCCACGCGGGATGCTGTGGAGCCCAAATGTATCAATTAACATGGTTCTGGCCCAGCAAACGGTAGATGTAGTGGTTGCTGCTGATTATCTTTCGTGTTTTATTTATCCCAACTGTCTGGCTGTGTTACATCAGCGTGCAACCTCCAGCTGAACCAACGATCATCCCTCATGGACAGCAGAGAGGTAGGGGAGATGCCCCTGCTGAGTTCGTTGGCTGCTGGAACGCTGGGGGTCAGCACTGATGCTCTGCCCTATGCCTAGGAGAAAAGGGCACAAAACCTCCTTGTTTGAGAGCTGCACCATCCGGGCCCTCCCCATCAGGACACTTGAACACCATCAATGTCCTCAGAATCTGTCAAATATTGTAAGCACCAGGGCTGCAGTGCCCGCAGGCTGCTCCCCAGGAGCGCCATGGGTCAAACGTGCCACTGACGTGGGGCTGGAGAGAACCTGCATGTGGACACTGCAACTCACACCACAGCTCACACACGGAATTGCGGGGAACAGCAAGACCCCCCCGCTCCCTTCAGTTCACTCCTCATCAATATGAGGAATGTATTCCCAAACCGCACCGAGCAGAGGATTCCTGCCAAAAGCCCAACAGGCACCGACTGAGGGTGTTTACACTGTCTCTGGAGCCAGCAGTTGCTACTGTCCTGTAATTATTTCTGACAACCTCACATTTAAGGTAGCCACAGATAAACTCAATACTCAAACCATCACAAATCTTTCTGTTTAATACCCTCCCTGTCTATTCCAGGGCTATTATTCCTGCTACTGCAGGTACTACAGGACGAAAAGCACAATTATTGTCCATCCACCCCAGGAAGCAATATTTCCCATAGCTCTGGAGCTTTATTTTAATCTAGAGGCAGGCAGGGAAGTGGATGGAATAAAGGTCAAATGCTGGAAATTGGCAACCCCTGGCTTTCCTGTCAGGACCCGTGATCAGCCTCTGCAGTCGCAGTCGTTTTTCTGTCCCCATTGTTGGTGAAAGCACAAGTACAAAATGGTATCTCCACACCCTGACAACTAAGTCACTGAATATCCAAAACACGACAAAAAGCAGGATTACCCACTAGATGGAGTGCATTCATTGTAGAATTAAACAGTTCCTCCAGAAAAGAGGAAGTTTTCACACCAGCCTCAACCAGAAACACAGTAGAAGGCATGAGGCTCTCACTGCACACGGTCTCCTCTCCTCCAGGGGATGCAGGCAGACAAGTGCCACTAATCAGAAATTAACTTGTCCTTAATAGCCGTAATAGCAGATTACAAGAATGTGGTATAAATGCACAACGTGGGCAAGTTTTCAAGAATCGGCACCAAAAACAACAAAGAAAGAAATGCCAGTCCTGCAAGAAAATATCTGTGATGCCCCTGGATTCAGAGTAACATTTCCTCGTCAACACCACCTGCAGCATTTGCTTCTCTGGGCAGAGTTAGAAACTCATCAGGATGATGAGCATGAAGTGCCCGTTGCTGCAGCAAGAAACGTTGCTGAAACACAAGCACTCCCTTTGCTGCTGCTTTTATTGCAGATTTTGCCAGCAATTTCTTTCCATGAAGAACACAGGCAAAATGCAAATACCTACCCATTGCAGTTTGCCTCCTGACTCACCCAAACTCAGCGAAATGCCTGCTTGAATTATAATTGGCTCCATAAAATGAATCATCTTATGGGTAAGAGCGTACCAGGCACAGATGCAAATCATGCAGACACTCAGCAAACAGACTTACATTTTCTTTTGAAAATGATCTCGTGAAGCACAGGTATCGTGTGACCTTGGATTTAAATAAGCCATCTTTCCAGAGGTCAGCATCCAAGCCATCTGCTGTTTGTGCAACCTGCAAAGAAGAGACAGAGGGAGAGAGGAGACATGTGAGCCAAGATAAAGTTAATATATGTGCAGTACTTCTTCCTCAGACCTCTTCTAATTAACGGTAGCCCGAACTCTCACAGCATCTCATTAGTTTCTTCACGAGGTGCAGTGCAAAGAACTTCCAAGAGGAGGTATAAAAAGAAGTTCTAAAAATGCTGTCTCTCGGGAGTCTGTTGATTAAAGATGCTCTGACAAAGGCTATTCTAATGAGGCAACAGCAACTTTGGTTACAGGCTCTAAACAATAGTTTGGAGAAGTCAGCACATCGAGGTGCTCATTACCACCCTGCACGCGAGGGCACACCGGGGCCAGCTGCGAGGAGGACAGAGCACAGAAACTGCCCAACCTCAGGATTTTCTTCACAGAAAAGCCATCGAGGAATTCTGCCTCCGAGGCCCAAAAGCTGCTTCCAGCAGCTGGGGAAAGCCCTGGTCAGGCACAGACTTTAGCAGCAGTGCTGTGTGCGAGGACGTACCCCGCAAACTCCCTCCCCAGTGAACCCTGCGTCCAGATCAGCGGCCCACATCGCACAGGGGGTAAAGGAAACGGATCCCAGCCCCCCACCAAGAGACCCAGGCACGTGCAGGAAGAGAACAGCAGGAGAAAGATCTCACCTTTGAGCCGATTCAAGGGATGGGCACGAGGCAGCACCGCACCCAGGGAGAGGGCTCTGCTCTGCCCTGCGCGGTGTGAGCTCTGCGAGCCCCTGCCCCAAAGGTTTGTTGTCGAGTGAGAGACGAGAAGGCAAACACAAGGAGAAGGGCAGCAGAAAAAACATCACCCCACCAGACCAGCACCCAACTGATGGCTCCCAATGGGAGACTCCAGCATGGTCTGAAGCTACACAGAAGCACAGCTGAACTTCTGCTAATGCCTCTGAGATGGGGGCAAACCACTCCACTGCAGCTCTTCCAAGTCTAATCGTACTGAACTGAGCAAGACCTTGGCCCCAGAGCAGCCTGATAACAAAGAGCTGACATTGTCATAACTGTTTGCACCCATGTTTCATTGAACAGAGACTGTGCACAGGGAGCAAAAGATGTGTGCTGACAGGACCCTCCAATTATCCCGAGTGCGGGAGAGAAAAGTGTGTTTATTGTCCGAGCAGCGACAGCAGCGAAGTGCATTGGCTGCTCCTCGCGTTTTGGCAGCTGCTGCTCACAAGCTCCTTCTCAGCTCAAGCCCTTGCATGACACACACTTCGCGTGTGAGCTTCTGCAAGGAAACATGCATCATTTCTCAACAGTAAAATTTTAAATCAGGATTTTGGTGCGTTTCTTATATATTCCTAAACTAGCACTTCAGGAAAGTTGAATTCAAGGAGTAATAAAAATCCATATGCATCTCCCTCCACTCTGGAGAAGTCAGTCCTGGGGAAAAGACACTCAGAAAACAGAATGCTTTGAAAGAGTGTCGGCATAAAGGGACATTGCCTGAACTCCAGCCCTAAGTCAGAAACAGTTTGAGGGACTACAACCAGATTTAATCACTCCGTTAATTAATACGGTTCAAATTCTATGTTTCAGTTTTTCTTGTGTTAAGCAGTTCTGTTTTCTTTGTTCCCACATCAAAGATACTCAAAACCCAACAGGCAGCACCAGACCCAGCCCGCAACCGTGAAACTGGCACTATACAAGCTGCTGTCAAATGTGCTTTTTATCCAAACTCTGCAAGCCTTAGGAGCTTACTAACACCACCACCAAATAATTTCTGAGGTGGAAGTGCATCACTTCGGCTGATATCTCCTCTACAGCTCACTGCCCAGGGCACAGCTGGATCACAGCTGGCTGAGACATCCGAAGGGCTCCACACCGGCACTGACACCCCTCTGGAAGAAGGGATGCCCGGCACTGACTTAAGGATGAAAAAAATCCCAAAGCACCAATCCACACCACACATCCTGTTGGGAAAAGCCCTGCCATTCTAACCCATCAAATGTCTAGTAGAAAGACCTGAGCCGGTTCCACGGGGAGCCCTGTGGCGAGGGACCCAACCCATCTCCTGGGAGGCACAGCAGTCCCCTTCCTGCTCCTGCCCGACGACCCCTGCCCTGTGCCTCCGCATCGTCTTGCTGGGGACTTCTTCCAAGCCTGCAGAACACAGGCGTGCATTAACTTGTCAGAAGACTCACGGGGAAAGAAAACAGAGCAATATAAACAGGAAACTTCTGACATCATCTGCTGGGCTCCTGCAGGCAAGGAGGATCCCCACCGCTCTGGCAGCAGAGCTGTGCCTGAACAGTGCAGGATGGCAGCGAGCCCTCGGTGGGGCAACACGGGAAGGAGCCGACCCGGAGAGGCTGAGGAACACGTGCCCGGCAAGACAGTGCTGTGCAGCCCCGGCTCACCAGCGCCTTCGCTTGGCTAACGGGCAAGGAACGTGTGGGAGGGAGGACCCGGCACTGGGCACCCAGTGCCCCCCGCACGAGGAATGGTCCTTCTCCTCATGGAGCTGGGGAAGACACTCCTCAAGCATGTGCCACAAACAGGTGGACTTGGTGCGGTGACAGCCAGTAAGGAAGGTGTCCCTCAAGCATGGGGTGACCCACCTGCTGCCCAGCAGTCAGCATAGGGTTACCGCTACCGCAGGACAGGCCTTTGGCAGAGGGGCCCTCTGAACCGCCTGTCCCGCTGGTGGCGTGCAGAGCCAGCCCCAGGGGAGCAGCACCCTCGGGTTCTCACCCCAGAGCAAACCCCACAGAACAGAAGGCGGCCCCACGGCAGCCACACCTCTCTGGCACCCCAGGCTCCCACCTCCCCTCCCTTCCTCCCCACCCAGCGCTCAGTCTGGCCAGTTGGGGCAGATTTTCAGGAATTAAGTTCAGACACACTTTGTACATTTTGGCAAAATCAAGTCTTTGGTGCTTCAGCTGTTAAAAGACCTGGTTAAAAGACCAAGCGTCAGTAGCTGGTTTCTAAGCAGACACAGAGGCATTGGAGGTTTCCAAGTAATTAAAAAACTACTGAGGGGAAAGAGATCTCTGACCCATTTGCCAGCGTTCCCCTGGGCTCTGCCCCACCAACACCTCCAGCCAGGCTGCACGCCAAACCCCAGGGCTCCAGGAGAACCTGGGGAAGGGAGCAGGATAGCCCCCGGGCATTTAACTTACCCTTGGGCTGAAAGCACCCAGGCCTTTGCTTGTTGGTTTTGAAGAGAAGCAAAGGGAAAGGAAGGAAAAGAATGGTTGTTCACTGGAGAAAGGGCATGAATGAAAGTGAAACTGGGAAAAGCCTATAAATAACACAGCTGTCTCAAAGAAAGAACTGGGTACTTCATCACAAAACTGAAAACCATCAGTGAAACTACACGATGTCAAACTCATCACTAACAAGAGGAAATATTGTCCCACACAACTCTGAACCCACCTGTAGAACCGAACGCCGCAGGATGCTGTAGCAAAAGGCAAAGTGATCGGATCCCTTTAGGGATACAACAACCTCCCAAGATAAACTGGTGTCAACACTGGCCCAGGGCTGGAGGAGAGCTCCTTGCAAACAGAGAGGAAGGCAGAAGGACCAGAGGAAAGGCAGCCTCCTCTCCGTGCCCCCTAGGAGTGAGCGACCCACATTCACAAGCATTATTACAACACCACCGTAATTGGATTAAGCCACAGGAAGACCCTTTTATCTTGTTTAGTTTAAACTGCGTTAGCACTGAAGCTCCCCATTAAACCACAGCCAGGCTATCTGGGGTGAGCGCTCTCTGCCCAGTCATTTAGGCAGAATGCAATTCTGTTATCACAACTCTCACATTGTCCCATGCTCCTTTATCAGGGCAAGCAGCTAATTACACAGCCTGGCTCACACAGGTAATCAGCATTCAGAAAAATGCAGTAAATGCAAAAACCTTTCAGGTCTTCAAGGAGCCTTTTCACAATTCCCTCCCTCGTGTCCTTACTTCAGCCTGATCCATTTTCTTCCTTCTCACACCGAACAGGGCAAGCACTGATCCAGAGCTGAAGAGGTGTGAGCAAAGCCTCAGATCAACCAGTTTCCACTCCCGACCACACAAGCTGTGCCACTGGAAACCCAAGGTGTGATGTAGCACAGTGGGAGCGGGACACAGAGGTGAGCAGATGGACTACGGGCCAAATCTTTCCATACAGAGCTCTGCAAGGTCAGTATTTTATGATATTTCACTGTTTAGGACACTAATCTATGGGGAGAAAAAAATCATGCTGTTGGTTACACAGCAACTAATCCAAGGAACAAGCAGCTGTTAAACAGTGACCTCCCTTTATCCACTCACAGACTCATCTCTGCTGTACCCAGCTGCCTTTTCCTACTGCCCAGCCTCCTGCCAAGGCTTAGTTTAGAGGTCTGCATCCTGTCCATCAAAATCATCCTTGCAGCTTCAGCTGGATGTGAAACTCTTTGCTTCCCACTCTGGAGCTTCTCATCATCATTGTGCAGTGCTGATATGTGGGATTAAACAGCTGATGCGGGATCCATTTATTCAGAGATATAATTTGTGCAATACTTAGGACTCCTCCAGGATGAATGTTACTAGGATTATTAAATTTGCATGCCACAGTGGCCAGCTGTTTCTGAAAACCCCTCCTCCAGGTAATTATGCTCCTCTGGAATGGCACAGATGAAGCAGCACGATTGTACCCACAAACCTGCACTGAGGGAAAGCACTAAGTGCTGTGGCTGAGAGGTGGGCAGCTGGATATCAAATGATTTCTTAAAGCACACATCTGAAGGCAAGGCCTCTCTGAAGAGATGTTGTTCCCAGCGAAGTAAAGCCTCATTAGCACAGAACCAAAGCATTACCAACGGCAGCTGAAATAGCTCTACTTACTACATCGTAACCTGTGGGTGCTCGGTTCCGGGACGCAACCACACCAACCCCCGTGATGGGATCCATCGGCATGTCAGGCAAGGCATCTGAGAGGTCTCGCACTTCAGGCATTATGGACTGATCCTGAAAGAAAGGAGCAGAATTAGAGGGCTGCTCGGCAGCACAGGCAGCAGCAGACAGAGCACCGAGAGCCCACATGCATGCCACAGTGCCTGTCTGACACACCACCGACCGCCAAGGTAAACACAGGATTAGGCCAGACACACCTTCTGCGCTTTCATTTGCTTTTGATAAGAGGGTACATTTGTACAATGCCCAATAGGTTTGGAATTTGGGCCAGCAGCCTCTTCTGAGATTAATTTTGATGTTTCCAGGATACTTAGCATGGGCTGGTTTCCCTCTGGCAATGTTGGGAAAACCCAAGCTCATTCCCTTTCCTCCCAAAGAGAGAGCAAATTTCATCGCTGAGTCAGGCTGGTTGAAGCAGCTCTGCCATTTTAAGCAGCAAGAAATCTGTTCCTAATGCCTTCCTTGGGAGACTGCCCATCCACTGCGGGTGTTAGACACGCTGGGGGTTCCCCTGCGAGTCGTCAGTCCCACCGAACCTCCCTGAACCAGACCGTTTCCATGTAGCAGCACAGATGTATCTGGCGCTGTTTGCGAAACCGCACTCGCTGCGGGGAGCCTCGGCACCGGGGACACAGAGGAAGCAGCACAGGATGGTCTGATGCAAAGCAGACAGAGGCCGTGAGGAGGCCTGAGCATCTTCCAGGAGAAGGGAGACATCGCCGAGTACTTCAGGGGAGGGAGATATGCACAGAGGGGTAGAAGCAGGTAAGACCAACCAATCTTGGAGAGATGCTGTTGCAGGAAGCAGGAGGAGAGAACAAGAGAGCTGCTCAAACAACTCGCTGAGGAGGAGGATGGGGAAAGGTGCCACTGCCTCGGCATGTGGTCTCCTGCAGAGGCAGCCAGTCAGGACAAGTCTTCCCTGGCTCTCAGGCAGGAATGCCCCGGGAAACCACCCCCCACGCACCCCGAGATAAAAGGGCAGTGCTTTGTGTAAACAAGCGTCACTGCTGTGCAGCCAGACAAGCCGTGAACCAGAGCTACCTAATTCAATTCCCTCCTCGGAGCAATTAAACCCCAGCATTTCTAGGCCATGTAGACAGCTGGTTACTTACTGCTTCTAGAAAAGGCAGAGGTGAGTGCTGGTGCCAGTGGGACCTGGGTTTACACTTCACAATGCCCAGTCAGAACAAACATCGTGCTGCAGGCAATAAAAAAGAGCAAGTCTGGGCCCTATGTAAATAATAACAATGTCAAATGAACAGCCAGACTACCTGGAGTCCAAGCCAACAGAAGGTAGTGACCAGTGATGGCAAAAACACTGTTGCCGATGGACCAAACCCGGAGCGCGCTCTGCTTCAGCAGCCAGAGCGATGCAGACCCGCTCTGCTCCCTACGCAGCCACAGCCTCCAAAGCAGGACCAGAAGCGCACGCTGAGTGCAGGGGCTCGTCCCCCGCTCCCGGTGGGCTCCCTGTCCCTGGGGCAGGTGAGGAGCGGGCGACCCTGCTGCAGCCACACTGGTGGCACCGGCACAGCCCAGACAAACCCCGCACCGCTGCCAGCACTGCTCCACCGGCTCATCCGGGTACCTTGCAAATAATCCAGAACCCATTGCCCAAAACGCTCAGTACCAAGAAAACAGAACGTGAATTTAAGAAAGAACTCACAATCTGTTCTTCATACGGATGCACGTTTTCTGAAACTTTTCCAAGTCACTCTCAATAATGTGATGACTTGTTATTACACATTGGGAGGAGCTGGGAGATAATGAATGCTGATACGAGCTTCTCTTAGGCCATTTTGAACTGCAATCCCGGTGCGTGAGGATACTCCCCACATGCTCAGAGAACCATGTGGCAAGTTCCAGCATGGCCGCACCAAGGGGAAGCAGATTCGCTCCCCCGGCACCTCCAGCCTCCACCAAACCTGCCCCAAGGAAGAACCAGGGCGGAGATGGCGAGGATGGCACTGACACCTCCCCTCAGGGGGGAGCAGAGGGGCTGTGCCCCCTCAAAGCCCCTGTGAGCAGGCAGCCCTGGCACTCCTTTCTTTTCTGCAGCGGCGATGGCAGGGACAGGGCTAACACGGGCCAGGGAGCTGCTGTCAAATGCTGCCCAGGTTCCGGCTCGCCACGCTGGGGCCTGCTGCAGGGAAGCCCTGCAGGAACCCGAGCAGCAGGTCCCGGCCCCACCAGAAGGGAGGGGATGCCTCTACCCACAGCACGGTGCCGCTGGGCTGGGACCCCCGCTGGCCGCAGCCCAGCCTCGGGAAGAGGAAGAAGGGTGCCTTTGTCGGAGCCCTTTGCGTTCCGCTCAGCGCGGCAGGGGGAGGGGACACGCCATCAATCCCCACTTTGTGCCGCCGCACACAAAGCCCCTCTATGGCGGCAGCAGCAGCCAAGCACGGAGAACGGGGCTTTCCGCCACGGGAAGCAGAAGCCGCGGGGTGAGACACCGTGCAGCGCAGGGCCTGCAGCAGCACCCCACCCTGTGCCCGGCACCCTCCTCTGCCCGCAGCCAGCGGAGCACCTGTCCAGGAAACGATCCGGTGGGTTCCCCCTGCCCAGCCACCACTGCATCACACGGCTCTGCCACACCAGGACCCCGCTCAGGGCAGCTTCCCCCTGGGCGGGTGGCACCGAGGAGGCATCTGGAACAGATATGGAGCAGCAGCAATCGGTTTGCACACTCGGATAAATGTTGTTGTGAACTCTGCACAGGTCAGAGGGGAGTCTCTGGCCAGGCAATCACACAGATGATCAGTTACATGGCCCTTCTCCCCCAGGGCGTCTGCAAAGTTTGGTTTCTTTTCTATCATGCCTTTGAACTTAAAAATAAAAAAACAAACACTGAAAGAACTGATTAAATTAAGGAGCAGGATTCTATAAATATTCCTATTAGACAGCTTGTTATTTTAATGAAGCTCTCTTTAAACAACACGAGTTTGACCTATACGCCCGCCCAGCATCATGGTGGCCGAGAACTCAAACCAGCTGACCAGGAGATGGCCTTTCACCATCCTGCGCTGAGCTGCCTTTGCCGAGCTCTGCCGAAGGGCCTCAGCCGCTCCGCCTGCTGCGGGGTTATTCTGGGAACAGCCCAAAACAATGAGAAGAACATTTTTCCCATTAGTTGGGAGCATGCTCCCTGGAGGTGGTTCTCAAGCAGGGTCACATCCAGCCCCCCACACGCCCGGGCAGGGACGGGAAGCCGGATGCAAGCCCTGGGGCAGGAAGAAGCTTCAAAACACCCCGGGGAGAGGATGTGCCTCCACCAGAACAAGTCACCCCACATCCTGCCGGCACCAGACCTGAGCAGCGTAAGGCAGGAGAGAGGTGTCAGGCAGCCACACACCTCCCCTTCTCCCAGCACCCCACCACTGGCCGTTCACGTCCCTTGCGCTCGCTCTCACCCATTCTCTTGCTGGCTCATCTCCGCTTTGATTAGTTTATCCCAGGCATACTTTTCTGCTGGCTTCACTGTCCGTTTCAAGTATCCCAGTGAGGTGACTGACCACACACACTGCTGGGCTCTGCCTGGGACACATACACAGCAAAGCAATATGTTTTCAGAAATGAATGTATTATCCTGAGTTTGTAAAGAATTTTTCCCCTCTTGGTGGTCCTTTTCAACAAGTTAGGCAAGTTCAAGAGCTGGTGTGTACACGACCAGATCAGGCCTGATGATGTATTTGCTACAGAAGCATCACACTGCCAGGAAATCAGGTCAAGTTCTGAACTTAAATAGCAAAGGACTTGCAGAGAGAATGGTCTTACTGTTTCTTCCTTCAACTTCAAGCCCTGCACTTTGACACTGACTTGCTCTTCCCACAGGCAGAAGAGTATGAGCTAAGGCAAAACTGGAAAAAAATTACCAACTACCTCACTGAGTTCCTGCACCTTGCGGGAAATAATCCCATCAAACCAAAGCAGACACACCGCTAAAGCCCTCGCTCAGGTTATCGCTCCATCATTAGAAAAGGCAGTAGGTACTGTTGGCACAGCACAGGCTGCTTAGAAGTTACACTGACGTACTCCTCCACATGCCCAGTCCTCCCACCGCGTCCGGGAACAGGACGCAACTCCAGCCAATTTTCTATTTCTGTTCATGGAATAGGACATAGTTTCAATCAGAAAAAACAGGAGACCATGGCAGGATGCAGGGTCAGGGCCCTGGAGGCCTCCACCACAAGCAGGCAGGATTTCAGTTTCACATTTCGCCCCAAATGAAGGTATGCCTGGAACCACCCCTGCACCCAGGGTCCCATCTTCAAGACAGCTGCCCTGTACCAGCTGCAAAGTCTCTACAGTTTGAGACCAAACTGGATGGAAAGAGGAACTTAAGTCATGGAATGAGCAAAACTGAGAACTTGTATTGCTCCACAGCACTTCTAACTATGGACACACATTTGTTAAGAGTGTCCTATTTCAAACCAAAATAGGTTTCCATACACAGATGGCCTTGCACCAGGGCAGCAAAATTTGAATAACATTCAGTTCAGTTATTTCTATCTTGGCACGTGCGTGAACAAGTCCCTGGTGGCCACAGGAACCCTTGAGCCTGGGATTCACTTTGTCAGAGCAGCAGGAGCTACAAGACGGAAATGTTTTACTTCATACCTCCAGAAGCTCAAACTAAGCCTTTGTCCCAGTATAGTGAGGAAGTCTCACGGGTAAGTCTATCTCAGCTAAAAATTACAGGGACAGCACCGCCAGCCTGCCACATGATGCACAGGCTCCACTAAGGTATATGTGAGCATGTTCTCAATCAGTTAAAATAAAACACAAGATGGAGAAACCTACATTTTAGCCCAACCAGCTGAGCACCTGCTGACACCCAGCCCATCTCGTGTCAGCTGAAGGGCTCTGCTTGTGTTACCATGACCAAACTGTCAACGTCCTAGCTCAGAGGAAGCACAGAAAACACTGAAGCTTGGTGGATCTTTGAGAACCTCTCCAGAAACCACAGTGAAAGCTCACAAGCCTCAGTAACGCACGAGGTGAGCACATAAAACACCGTCAGTATGGCAGCTCCAGCCAGCACTGTAAAGAGAGGGCCCACATTATCACCTCCGGATATGCAGAAACCCGAGAGCTGGTGAGGAAAGCGGGTAGTCAACTAAACCCACACTGCAGGCACTTGCAGCAAAAGACCATGCAAAACACAGGGTTTCGGTTATTGTCTCTAAGCAGCCCCTAACCCAGCTGGCAGCAGAGCAACAGCTCCCGAGCGGGTCAAGGTCAGCAGGGCTTTCCCGGTGCTGGTCACCGACACGGACCCTGTGGCCGCCCGCCTGCCCCAGCACAGCCCTTCCACCCTCCCTGGGGGCGCCGGGGGCTCCGGCCCAGACCCCGGCCCAGCCACCCTTCACGCCCGGCGGGCACCACGCTCCCCCCGTGACGCGCGGCCCCGGCAGGCCCCGGTCCGGCCCGGGGGGCTCCCGCCGCCCTCCGCCGCGGGCACCCG
>KZ505815.1:588963-621474 GCA_002844005.1 Limosa lapponica baueri
GGGGGGGGGGGCTGAGGGGGAACACAGACAAAGGTGCCGAAGGTCTCAATCATCTCACCGCTTAATTATTCCATCTCTCAGAAGGCATCTCCAGGCAATTAGAATAATCATTCATGCCTGTGTTTTACCAGGGACTCTTGCATTCTTCCTGCGAAGCATCAGAGCTGGATTGTAATTTTTTTTTTTTAACTTTAAGCGGTGACCTGCAACTAAAGGAAAAATAAAAGTTTTTTTGAAATATTAGTTTAATAAGACATGAGAATAATATTAAGGATATGAGCCTCCCTTATTTATTATTTATATGTATAGTGTGATTTAGAGATGCACTTGAACCAAACAAGTCACTACCAAAGAGTGGATCTATCTCTCTCTATATATATTAAAAAAACCTACAATATTCGCCTGGAGATTCTGTCCACATATTTGGAGATTGTGATTTAACATACACAGTTTATCAAGGCTGGTGTGCTGCACAGAGAGACTGGGGTTTTATGTAAGGGTATAAATAATCAATGCACATAGCAACTTTAAATTACTGCTAATGTGTTTTACTTATGTTCCCACTAGAACGATATGTGAAATAACAGGGAGTTGCTAGGCACACACTTGACAAATAATATCCATGCGTTTCCATTTTTATTATTTTTATACATTTCTTATTAAACCGAGCGGTACAGTTCCAGCCCGCCCTCGCTGGTGGGTTTCCCTGAGCGTGTCAGACGGGGGTTAACGCTGCAGAGCTCGGTGGCAGTGGGTGCCCCGCAGCAGGGCCTGGATGTGACGCCGATGGACGCGTGTCCCCCTGGAACCTCGCGGGATGTGCTGCCGGCACGTGGGGCTCAGCCCCTCGGCACAGCCGTCTCCCCGCTCCGGCCGGGGCTGGGGAGCAGCTCTGCAGCCCGGGGCTCCTGCGCCCCTTCGCTCCTGGGGCTTCACTCTTTGCTGCATCCCCGTGTCTGCACTGCAGCATCTGCCGGGGTCCGGCCCGGGGGGATGCCAGGCTGGACAGGGCTTTGAGCAGCCTGGGCTAAGGGAGGTGTCCCTGCCCAGGGCAGGGGGTGGCGCTGGATGGGCTTTAGATGATCCCTTCCAGCCCAAACCATGCTACGATTCCATGATTCTATGACTTTGCAAGCAGCCCTGATGATGTTTATGTTGCGCTCAAGGCTAAAACGATTTCTTTCTTTTAATTTCACTTTCAAAACCTATTCCTTTCCCACCTTTCCCCCCAGGCTGTGGGGCAGGGGAAGCCAGGGCTCAGCTGCCTGGCTGGGGTGAGCTCCCGGTTTGGTTTGGAGGGGTTCTGCAGAGGAGTCACTGCAGCGTGTGATCCGCAGCGTCAGGGAGGAGGGTGTTTGGATGCTCTGATGCAAAACATCCCCTGATGTCTCTTGGCTAAACCCACGGATGCTCTGGCCCTGGGCAGGAGCATGCAGAGTGGGCACCCTCTGCAGTCGTAGGGACAGCATTCGGGGGAGGGTGGAGAATAGTCCCACAGGCTGGACCCCAAAGGGCTGGATTCTGTAATGGTCCAAACCCCCAGCAATTATCTGGGAGTAACATGCCGTGACACCATGCGGGCAGGTGGGGTGACGCTGGAGCAGGCAGCTCAGCACCGGGCAGATCTGCGCCAGCACCCCTGCAGAGACAGGGGACAGAAGCAACCTCCCCTCCTCCCCGTGCTGGGAGCCAGGAGCATGTCCCCCGCTTTGTTTTGCCCCCAAATCGGGCGCCAGTCACCAGCCAGTGTGTGGCTCTGCTGGGAACCGGCGGTGGCCAAAGCCAAGGGGCTGTGTGGGCCGGTGCCCATGGTGGGAGCTGGGCCAGGCACAGCTCGCAGGGTCTGGGGCTCAGGGCTCCCCCTGCAGAGGATCCGGTCCTCACCCTGGGGGAAAGGGGCCTTGAAGCAGCACCTGCTGCGGGAGCCGACAGGCGTCCGTCCCCCTTGGAGGAGCAGAGCCTCGCACAGCCTGAGAGACGCCGTCCACAGAAACTCAGCCGTGAAACATGGCACTGACAGGAAAGACACTTGGATAGACGGGAGGAGAGATTTGCTTCAAAGCATGCAATCATCTGATATTTGGGCACTGGAGCTGTTACTAACACCTTTTCTGCGCCCAAGCGACTGGTAGGTGTGAAGCGAAGAGCGTGGTGCTGCGGGACTGCCCCCGCGTCGCTGCGGTCCTGTTCCGAACCCCGGCAGGGAGCTCCGCTGCTTGCTGTTGGAACTATTTAGCAAACAATAACTATTTCTTTGTAAACAAGTCTTTAAGTGTTTGTTAGTATTTCACCGTCAAAAATGTATAGCTTTGTACTGCATTTAAGGGAAGAAAATTAACAGAATTTTTTAAAAACCACTCCGCTAAGAAATGCTAAAATGGCAAATGGGTTTCCCGAGGGCTGGGGGTCGGGGCTGTCGCTGGAGCGGACGGTGCCTCCGTCGACGTTGCCACGACCCGTCCGGTGATACAACCCCCCCTTGCCGTGCAGATTAGCAATAAAGAGCCAGCAGCCTTTGCACAACATGCTTACTCACAACCCAAATGTCATTCTTTCCAAGGAGAACAGAGCCCAGTCCCACACTATTAATGGTAATTGAAAAACTTGCATTAACCTCGGTGAGAGCACACAGACTCATAAATACAAGACCTAAATTAAATGATTGTCATACAGGACAGTAGCTTACAGGTCCTTTTTGTCGTGGGTGGACAACAGCGGGCAGTAAGGGGTGCAGCTGGGTTAGGAGCTGGAAGCAAGGGTATTAATTTGATCAATATGACTGTCAAAATTATCCTTAAAATGCATTTCCGAAGAGTGAGCAACTGTGGCCATCCACAAGGGCACAGCGTGTACCTGCCTGGTGAGCGGCGGGGCACAGGGCTGAGCCACCCGGGCCACCAGCGCCTGTCCCCGCCAGGCCACAGGGGCAGGGCCGCCCGTGACACGGTGCACAAGTGCTCGTGCACACACCGAGTGCAGGGAAGTTATCCTTCAGCACCGAATTCAGCACGGGGAGGGGGGAAAAGCCCCTATTTCAGTGAAAAGCAGCTTTGGATCTTTAATTAAAAAACAGGGTTCACAGCACCAGGGCATTGACTTCCACTAGTTAATCTCCATCACTTCATTTCACCACCAACTTCCATACTCCACAAAACTGCTGGAGACAATTTTTATTGATTGCTCTTCAAGCCGTCAAAAGCGTCCCTGGCTGATCATATGTTACCCCCAGACACCTTGTGCATTTCAGATAATAACTTGGTGCTCTAGAGAAGAAATGAATTGGATGTGCAGTCAGTAACTGTCCAAGTGAATCATGTTACTATATGTCAGCGGCCCAGGCTCTGACTATCATTTTAACAGAGAGAAATCCGCTATTTTCATGGCTGTTTGAAATTATTTTCCAGATGAATAAGATATAACAACAACTACTTACAGTAAAGAATAATATGGGGAATCTATTTGCTACTTGGAAACAAATCTTTCAAGTGTAATACTGTTTAATATTATTTAATCTGTAACTACAAACATGAAATTGTGAAACTAGCTTTCATGTAGTACAAAAATCTCGTGATGTGAGAGAGTGGGAAGCTGAAGTTGGTGTGGGTGCCGGGTGGTATTTTGTATCTCATAATTGCAAATATAGTAATTCATACAGAAAATGGATCATTACTAAAAATACTGTCGACAAAGATGTATACTAATGCCAAACATCGGCAGTGACAGTTTATTTTGCACAAACAATTACCACTTATCCAGATTATTCCCTTTTTTCAGGTGAGTTTGTCAGTGTATGTTTCATTTGGAATTGCTATAAATAGCTGCAAATGGATTTTGTGACATTAAAAAGAAGCAAATAATTTAGCAGCTCTTACGGAGCTGGTGACTCTTTAAGCGTATAATCCTTACCTTTTTTCTGGGGCTGTATTAACGCGGTTTGCTTGGGTTTCATGCCGCACGCATGGTTTCCCTTTGTGCTCTGCTGGCAGACACACTGCTCTGCGCAACTTCTATCGGATGTTGAAAACGAGCCGTGATTTTCCAGGATGCCATTTCGCCAGCGGCCAGTGGTCCTGCAGGGCCGTGCCCGCGCGCGGTGCCGTCGGGCAGCCACGTGTCCCTGCCATTAGCCCTGACCCTCGCTTGATGGCGTCTCTTTAAAAGCACTTTTACGAAAGACGTTCACGTGTCCCAGAATGGAAACAACACATAAAACACCTACATCAAAAAGATGCAACCTGTGACCTCTGTTCCCTCTTGCCGGGCAGTGGCAGGGGTGGCTCATGGGCTCTGGGGGTCACCGGGCTGTGCCGGGTGCTGGCACGGGGCTGCGGTGAGGGACCAACCCTGGGGCCTGTGGGCAGCCAAGCTGCTGGAGCTCGCGTGGAGCTGGAGCACTGAGCACCCACCGGGAACCCACCGCCTGGGCAGGGTCCCAACCCCGGGGTCTCTGGGTGCCCCGTGTCCCAGGCACCGGGGGTGAACGGCAGGACACCGGCGCAGCCCTGGGCTCTGGCCACTTGTGGAGCTCCCGGGGCAGCCCTGCTGTACGGGCAGGGTGACGGGGCGCTGCCGGTGACAGAGCCGAACCTGCGCCAGCTGCGGGGGACCCTCCCGTGGGAAAGTCCCTCTGACACTGACAAATCTGCTGCAGGGAACCCCCACCCACCGCACGCCAAGGAGCAGCTGTCCCTTTCACTGCCTTATCTCCTGCTTTGCAGAAGACTAATGAGAGGGATTATTTGAGTGATACCAGCCTGCTTTCCCTGTCCATCACCCACGGGTTCCCCTCCAAGGGCTGCAGACTCTGTGAACGGCTTCACAGACCCCTTTCAAGCAGCTGCTGCAGAGTCCTGATCGCCCCAGCCCACCCTGGCTTTTCGCCAGGAAAGGGCCCGAAAAGGATGTTCCCCTGGGACCCAATTCTCCTGCCACTTCTGCAGAAACCCCTGAGGGCAGAGCCCATGGGCAGGGCTGGGACCCCCCAGTGCCTGGCCCCATGGCGCCCCATAACCCTGCTCAGCCCCGGGCAAAGCCCTCAGATCGTCCTGAACTGGGGTGTCCTGGGACATGGTGTCTGATTGGGGCTGGGCAACCCTTCCCATACAGATGTTTTCCGAGATGTGTCATATCTGTGTATTAAAACAGCAAAAGTGACAGAGAAAAAGGAGAAGGTTGTTTGGTGACTTGGAGGAGTGTGGATGGCTGCAGCTCGGTTATCAGTGGGGACAGAGCCCACGGCCACTTTTAATTACCATTCTCTATTAGCTCATCCTCTCTATTACTGTTGAGTTATTATACTGAAATGGTTTACTCCTTTGGTGGATGAAAATAAGTTGAGGCAAACGAAATTTATTCTGATGAATTCTGGAGTTTTTATGAGTCCAGAGACCAGGATTTACTTACGTACAGATTTGCCCTCACACGAAAGCAGCCACCCCAGCTGGGTACTGGGGGCCGTTTGCCATCCCTCACTGTGGTGGTCCAAGACCAGTTGAAGAGCCCGTACCTGGACGGTGATGCCCCTCCTGAGCGCGGCCGTGTGGCCGCAGGGCACTGCCCGGCAGACGGGCCTTTCTCAAGAAGTCTTCCTCTCCCTGCTGGGCCCATCCCGCAGCGCTCCCCGGGGAGAGGGGCTGGACGGGCCAGGCTCACACCAGGAGTGGTTCGGGTTTGGCACGACGGAGCATCACCACCTTCCCTCCCTCCCTCAATCTGTTCCCGGCTTCTCGCCTTCCTGCGCCGGTCCCTGATGTTCTGTCACAGGCTCCCCGTGGGAGCTGGAAGCAGAAAATGCTCCTGCCACTCGCGATGGCTAAGCCTGCTTGTGTTCCAGCTGGTAAGTCATAAAGAAATGGTAAAACACAACCCCCTCAGGGCTGCTGGGAGCTGGATCGAGTTTTTCCATCTCTCCCCAGAGACGGCTCTTTATTCTCACACTGACAAAACTAATGGCCTCACCGGGTCCGACAGTGACAAAGCAGCTGATGGCGTTGGCCCCACCAGTGCGGTGTCACGCGTGACAGGGCCAGACCCCCGTCCTGGTCTGGGGACGGCTCTCTGCCCGAGTCCCCCTCGTGCTGACACGCGCCCAGGCTTCTCGCAGCCAGAGATCATGTTTCCAGATAAATATTTAATTCTTAAGAATGCAATCTTAATTACTACACAGGGTTTCACACTGAGACTGTGATGCAGTTGCCCTCCCCATGTGTGGGCAGGCGCAGGCGGTCGGGGTCCCTGCACCCCCTGGTCCTGCCGTGGCATCCCCCCGCCAGCAGCCCCCCATCGATCGCCGAGGCATTTGGGGTCTGCAGTGGGGAGGTCCCCGAAGAGCCGAGCAGGCACTTGCCCCTTCCAGGGGAGGCACTGCCACCATCTGCCTGTCACCTCTCGAGGTTTCCCGCACCCAGTTCGTGCGGGTGCCACCGTCCAGGCCGGGCAGGGGGATGCCTGCGCAGGGCGTGCTCCTCCATCATCTAATCTGGAGTGATGCATATAGAAATTTAGATCAGGCAGCTTGACATTCCTGACTGCTGAGGCTGTGAATCGATGGCCTCTCTACTCCCTGCCGGGGAGATCGATTCCCCAAGCACAATGGATTGGTTTCATCACTTTGGTTTCACCTTGTCAAAGTCATGTCTGATTTACTTTAGTCTGGAGGGCAGATTTTAAGTATTTCATTGCATTTTGTAATCTTGCTGTGTGTCTTGCTAATTGCCCTGCCCTCCGTGGGGCAGGGGTACTCCTGGCACCTGACGTGGACCACAAACACCCCGCAAACGGTGCTCCCCTGTTCCTGGGGGGTGAGAACTCAGCAGGTTTGCCAGCGCAGGCTTTCCCTGTGCCACTGCCACCTCGGGTGCTCAGGCAGGCCAGCACTGTGGCCACAGGACACGACTCACCCTGCAGGCATTGGGCCAGTGCAGGGGGAAGCCCCCAGCTCCCCCAGGGCAGAGACCCCCCATGCAGGGGGTGGGCCGTGCATGGGCTCTCTCTGTGGGGCGCTCCTGCTCTGCTGCAGACGGGTGGGCTTGGCCCCGGCGTGCGCTTCCCACCCGGACGAGGAGAGAGGAGCAAAGTGCTCGGTTCGGGCAGGGCCGGGTCGGAGCATCCCTGGGAGTTGGAAGTGAAATGTTGCCACAACTCGGAAGCAGCTGGGAAATGTCCCCGGGATCAATGTGTCCCCATGGGGAGTCCTGGGGCTGTCTGGAGCAGGAGGAGGCTCAGTCCAGCCGGAGCATTCTGTCTGGTCAGAAAAATAAAGTTTTGCATCCTTCCCCAAAAGGAATGAAAATAAAAAATGTTACTGCAGGTAGCGTGGCTGGAAACTCACCCTGGGATAGATGGGTCCAGTCCTGTGAGCTTCCTAATGGCTTGTTGTTAGCAAAATTATTTTCCCGGCGCTCACTTTGGCCCAAATTCTGCTTTGTCCAATTATACTCCTGGGTGAGTTTCCTGAATGTAAGTATTGATCACTCTTCAGACAGGTTTTCTGTCTGTTCTGTACATTACCTCTGCTCTTCTTCAGGTAATCAATTATATTTTTATAGCTATGGGTATTAATCAATATACAGTAGCTATCTTAATTGATTTGTCTAAGGCCTTCCATCTGCAGCCCATCAGTTTTCCAGGCAGCCGGGGCTGTGTGTGGCACGAAGGTGGGTGTGAGGTGACACGGGTGCTGGGGGAGCGACGGCTCCGGGCTCTTTCCAAACGCCTCCATCAGGTTCCTCCCACGGTCCCCACCGGCCATCACCGCTCCGACTCCCCCCTCACCGCTCATTATCATTATTTATCTGCTACAGCTGCATCTGGAGGCCACAGGAAGGGTCGGGGAACATTCGTACGGAGAATTAGCGGTAATATTTCAGGGGGGAAATATATATCTCCTGTTTTAAATGGAGCTGGGAGGGGTAAGTGGGCTGGGAGCCGAGCCTGGGCTCCCCGCTCCTCCCTCCACCTGGTCCATCTGTCACCCCGACGGCTCCCCCAGCACCGCGCCGCGCCGGGGACACACATTTCACACCGCCGGCGCTTTTATTGACGCTAGTTAAATGGATGACTTAAAGTTTTGATACTCGCGTGGACAACAATAAACATTTATGATTGGAAAGGACCCTTGGGATGCTCCCGCTCTCCGGGGGCAGTGGGAGGACGCGTGTTTTGGCAGCGCAGGGTCCCGTTGCTCTGCCCACCCACAGGGCAGGGGCCAGCTGGTGGCACTGGGCTGGGCGAGCCCTGGGCTGGAGCTGAGCAGGCGCGCGAGGGTTAATTTGGGAAGATCTGTGTTGATAATAAAGCTGCTTTTTTCCTGGCGATGATATGATCGGAGCGGGGTTGCTATGGCAACGGTGGCTCTAGAAACCCCCAACCGCTGGCAGTGGCTGCCGGGTGCTCCCAGGCCGGGATGTGCCCGCCAACCCATCCCCTGCCCACACCGACCCATCCCCTGCCCATCAACCCATCTCTGCCCACACCAACCCATCCCCTGCCCATCAACTCATCCCTGCCCACACTGACCCATTCCCTGCCCACCCCTCCATCCCTGCCCACACCGACCCATACCCTGCCCATCAACCCATCCCTGCCCACCCCCCAGCCCCACTCACCCCCAGGGATGCCAGGGATACCCAGCAGCCACTGTGGGATGGGCCATGGGCCGGAGCCCCCCACTCTATCCCCAGGTTGCTGTCAGCCTGCTCCGGGACCAGCAGCCCTGTTCCCACCTGCCCTGCCCCTGCCCCTCCACAGCTCTCCCCAGGGCATGGCCGTGCCCAGGTCCCCCTTCCCCATCCCCAGAGGGTCCAGGCTTTGCCGAATCACCCACAGACCCTACCAGCAGGGTGATCACCAGGGCCTCTGGTGCCCATGGCAGCCCTGGTCTTGGTCTTGCCCTTGGCCTTGGCAGGGGGGAGCTGGCCAGGACCCCCAGTCCCACTGTGGCACGGTGCTCCCACACATGGCTGGCAGCGGTGCCGAGCCCGTGGGCCAGGCTGTCCCAGTGGGGTCCATGCCACACTCCTGTGGGGGTCCAGTATCACCTCACAGCCCTTGGGGACGCTTCGGGGACACCTCGGGGACATGCTTGCCCCTGGGTCCGGCCATGGCTGGTGCTGACACAGCACGTGACACGCTGCTCACTAAATCACGCACCCTCCTCCCGCCTCTCCCTCCCTCCCTCTCCCATTAATGAAATGAAATAAATTTTCCGTTTTTAAACATGAAGTTTTAAAAAAAAGCTGCAGTTCTGCGCACAAGCAATTCCCACCGGGAGGGGAGAGCGAGGAGCGCGGGGCCCGTGTGCTAAATACAGAACAAAGCCTTCTGTCTGAAAATACCTACGAGGAGCTAACAAATGCTAATGACAAAATAATGTATGGGGGGTTTAACGCTGGATGCTTTTTATCAGCAAATTAGCACAGTTATTATGCTGTAAATGCATTTAACAATAATTTGTTTCAATAACTGTAGAACTGGTATTTTAAAAAATATACACCATATTTAGAGCACTTCATCCATGAAGGACCATTATTGTTTTTTTCCTCCCAAGAGAGTTATAAAGGTCTCTCTTACAAGTGAAAGAAATACAATCATCACCCTTCACAGTTCAGTTATTCTCTTTTATTTTATTCAGAGCCATTTAAAGTTTGTGTTTTTAAAGGAAAAAGAGAGTCTTTAAAGGGTCAGGGCTGGAGAGGGCTTGGGGACCCGTGGGCTGTGCTGGGTTTAAAGGGGATCTCGGGGGCCGGTGGTTGGGGTGAGCTGCCAGTGCCACACGGGTGGGACGCTGGCACGGGCCCTGGGGCAGCCAATGCTTGATAGCACCTCGGGGTGCCAGAGGTCACCTCCTGCAGCCCCCAAAACCAAGCAGGAGGTACATCCCCTGGAAGGAGAGCCTGAAGGAGCAGAGCAGCTTGTCCGCAGACACGAATTTCTATGAACTGTTCGCTATAAAGAGTATTAAATGGCAACATCAGGCCAAGGATCCCTGACTCCAGGGGCTCTGCAGGTGGGCGAGTAACTGGGATGATGCAGGTGGGGTACCGGGATGTCCCCTCTGCCAGCGGCAGAGTGGGATGCCCCAGCTCCTGCAGCCCCTTACAGACTGCTGAGGATGACGAAGAACCACTCTTCACTGTTGAGAGGGTGCCAGCGGTCCAGCAGCTCCCACCTCCCATGGCCCCAGTCCTGATGCCCACCCTGCCTGCAGGCTCTGCCTGCCCTGCCTGCCCTGCCTGCTCTGCCCACAGGCTCTGCCTGCCCTGCCTGCTCTGCCCGCAGGTGACCCGACCACTGCGCAGGCAGCGCTGCTCTGCGCAGGAGCCACTTGTTTACAGCCTGACTCTTCAGTCACAAACCATTAAGGAAGAGAAACAGCTACATAGACACTCACGAGAAATGGATTCATGTGTAAATCAGCTGCTTTTAAAATTTCACTGAGCATGAAAGTTCACCTTTAAAATCTACATAAACCACAGCTGTTCCCAGGGCATCCGAGGCGTAATTCCATGCAGGAGAGGAAACATTTACATGTTTAACACAAGTACAGGATTGTCAGGAAGTCTTTAAACCCCTTCTGCACCAGGGGGTCAGGAGCCAGCGCTGGCCATGGCACCCAGCTCCCGGCAGCCGTGTACCGGGGCCTCTGGAGCCTCCGCTCGGCTGTGCCGGTGCCGGTGCCGGTGGGAGAGCAGCCAGGTGGCACGTGCCACACTGACACTCGGTGAGACCGCACCATGACCTGGAAGCTGGTCAGAAAAGGCTGCACAGCCTGGCTTTCAAACAGGACCCTGGTCCCCGTCGGACTGCGGGCACCAGCGGGCAGACACAGTCCGGCCCCGGGCGGGAGCTCCTCCGTCCAGCCGGGCTGAGCCGGGAATTCCTGAAAAACATGGCCCAAGAAACGCACGGCACTTTCTCGGGGCTGGGGGAGTCGTGGCCATGTCTGGGCTGGAAAGCCAGCTCTGCTCTTAGCTCGCCCAAGCAAACACTACTGAGTTATCAAATCAAACACTAACTTTCAGGACAGTCTACTCACACCATAAACATCTGAAAGAAAATCCATCTCTTCTCCATGCAAAACCACTGATGAGTTCATGAACTGTACTCTGCAATAAATCAGTTTTGCTTGTGCAGGAGAGCTGAGGTTTTTTAGGTTCCTAATAGGCACTCTGACAATGTGATTGCTCCATATTTCTTTGTAGCTGTCACCTTTGCAGGCCTGTCAATGCTCCTAATCTTTTTTCATTGGGATGTCAAGTTTTGGTAAGTGAAGGGGTGGGAGGTGGGATGGGATGGGATCGATACTGGGACCAGTTCCCCAAGTCACTGCTGAAGCCCTGTCCCTCCCGGCGGGAGCACTGGGGCAAAGCGGGTCCGGCACGGGGGTGTCGGGATGGCCGCCCGCCCCGCGATCCCTCCTGCTCCCCCTCGCCCTTCCCCACTCCCTGCCCTCACCAAAACCGTCCTCCACCTTCTCCCCCTCCCACCAAACCCGCAGGCGCAGAAGTGCCATTCCCGTGTGCCGTTCCCGTGACAAGACAGCTCTGAACTGCTAATGCATACAAGAAAACATACTTTTAATATTCAGCATCTGGATAGACAATAAAAACTGGGACAAATAATCTAGTTGAGGCAATTACCTTAGCATAAATGTATATATTATTTATAAATGGCTTTGAATATATAAATAATATTGATAAAATTTGCATGAGTAAAAAGAGACGTAATTACCAAATGGTGCCTCAGAGCAGCGGATCCTGCTGGCTGCTTGCTGCCCTCATTCTCATCCTGGCACACCCTGCCCCAGCCCTCTTTTGGTGCTAAAAATACAACATACACATTAAATGGCGCTAAAAAATAGAGCCTAGACCAAGTACACCAGTTTAGAGAAGTCAGCGCTGCCCACATGGCGTTGCCTCCTTGCTGCCTCCGCAGCGATTTGCTGCCCGGGCACTGCGGGGACACAACGCTGCGCTCACCCGTCTTGGTCACTGCTCGTGCCACCACACAACGACCCCCGGTGTCCCCAGCCTGCCCCGCCAGCTCTGTCCCTGCCCTTCATGAAAGGGCCAGGAAACACTGGGGGCCGTCACCGCTCTCCAGCCTTCACTCACCCCCACGAGGAGCTGCTGTAAAGTCAAATTCGCAGAGTGAGGACATGAAGGAGAAGCGAAGGAGCCAAGCCCTCGCCTGGTTTCTGAGCTGCGCGAGATGAAGTTGTCTGAGCCTGGCCGCGTCCCACACACCACACGCCGCTCTTTAATAAAATTGGCTGAGATTTGTTGATAAGCCTGAAGCAAAGTCAATGTGAAGTGTCAATCCTGCCGTTCGCGGGAGCCTTCAGGGGTCAAGCTGCTTCCTCGGTATGATCGTCGTATCAAAGATATGTCAGCCGCGCGTTAACTGTGTTCTTATGAATCGCGCTCGAGATCAGACACGAGACGCAGATAAACCAAAGCGAAGCCGAGTTGTGCTTTGCCAGCCCAGGCTCATGGTGGCCCGTGGGGCCTCTGTAGCCTCCGACCTGTGGCCACACCAGGGTAGCAATGGCCAGCTGGTGGCACGGGGGCATCCGGGCTCGATGAGCCGGGGGGGCACAGGTGGTAAATCCCATTTAGCCCCGTAGGTGCCATCGCGTGTGCCAGGCTGCTCTTTGGGGGATGAGCATCTAATGGTTGTACAGTCCCCACTAAGTGAAGCCGAAAGAGAAGAAATCAAAAGAAGTGGGGTTTAATTAAGTATCAACCAGGATTTATGCAACTTTCTCTTCCCATCATAAATATTAATAAGGAGCAAGCAGTGGCTCCGTGCGGCAGGCACTGTCGAGCCATGAAGGGATGTTAATTCCAGGCTCTTTGAGATGGACTAAGCGTGACACAGAGCCTCTTTGATTTGGAATATTCCTTGGGTTTAAAAGTTAAATAACATGAAGGGGGATTTAGTGGGTAGTAAACCATTAGTGAGTCCAGGATTTAAACTCCAGGACGCATGTAGTGTATTTCACGATTGCCAAACTGATTAATGGCAGCGTTGCCGGAGGAGATCCCTCACCCACGCCGGGCACACACCTCCGGCAGGGTCTGCACGGCCGGGCTGGCAGCAGCGGGACACGGGGCCGTGGGGGTGCAGGGGCCATGGGCGCAGCGGAGGGGACCTCCCAGGATGGGAAGCGGAAGCCGGGGCACCAAGGGTCACCCCCCGTCCTGCACAGCCCGCAGGCAGTTATTAAAGGTGACACAGCCAGCCTGAGGAAGGACTGGCAGAGCCCACTAAATCTCTAGCCATCCCTTAAATAAAACTTTATGCTGGCTAATAAATTTTAATGCCACTTGTCAGTGCTTGATAACTGCAATCATTTAACAGAGGAGCAGAAACCCCAGTGCTGGAGTGTGGCGGCTGTGCCGTGCGCGGTGCCCGCGGTGCCCACGGTGCTGCCCCTCCGCATTGCTGCTCACTGCGTCCACCCAGGGACAAGAAATCCCAGCAGTTCCCTCCCTCCAGTGGCAAATCCGCCCTTCCTGGAGAGGGCTGAGGAGCAGACATCTTCTAGGGCTGGAAACATCCGTGGCCCGAGGGCTCGAAACATCCGTGGCCCGAGGGCTCTGCAGGTGACGTTCACACTGGAGCGTAATGACAGCAGCAGCAGTGTGACACGGCTCAGTGTTTCACACGCACCACGTCTGCTCAGCTGATGTCTTGATTTTCTCATCCTCAGACCACGCTCCCTGGTGCCGCATGCAGTCTGCCGGCAGCCCTGCCCATCGCACAGCACAAAACCGCAATTCCCGCAATTCCAGTGCCGCATTTGTGTCCAGTTGAGGGTGAGAAGTGTAAGGAGGTGTCTGAGAGGGTGAGGGCTGTCCCCCGGCATAACATGCACAGAGGGGCTCTGTCCCTTGGCTGCGGCTGCTCAGCCACTGCAATAATCAATAACGATAATAATTATTACAGGAGCAGCATGAATTTCCTATCAAATTAAATCATACAATGAATAATTTTCATGTTTTATTAAACAAAAGCCTCTCTCTGAAGAGGTCTGATGGTGCCACAGTGTCTTTGGTTTGCCGCAGCAGGGCACTGTGACAGACCGGACACAAGCCTGCTCTGAGGGACGGGGGCGTGGGTGGGCTCTGCTCCCCCCCTGCTCTCACGTGCCCACGCTGCACCCAGGGGGTGCGCAGACCCGCGGGCACTGGAGCTGCGGGACCCTCGGGGCAGAGGACACAGACCCCCCTCCCGCGCTCCTGCGGGCTCCTGCGGGCTCCCGCGGGGCAGTGCGGGGCTCCCGGTGGGATGAGGGGCTGGTCCCCGCTCTGGTGGCTGGGGACATCATCTCCAGCCCAGCCCGGACAAGGCTCGTCCAGCCGGGGCAGGAGACCTGCTCCACGGTGCCTGCGAGATCCAGGCCTCATTAGCACGGCTTTAATCCGCTCTGAATTAGCATGGCTTTAACCTACTCATCCTCTGGCCATCTATTTTTAGGAAATACATAAAGCTGGGAAAAAAATGTCCCTAGATGGCCCCCAAGCTGAGCCACCACCATGTGAGTGTCGTCCCTGCTCTGCGAAGGTCTCGCAGCACTGCATGAGCCCCGTGGCTGCCGGGGCAGGGGACAAACCTCACGGCCAGGCGGAACGGTCGTAACGGGGCTCTGTCCTGCGCTGCTCCGGCCCCGCGCTCGAACCCCGCCACCGGCTCGGGCAATAACTGGGGTTTTTTAATTTGCTGGTCGAACAGGGAGCGAGGAGAGAGAAAAGCAAATTATGCCATCTCAAACCAGTCATTTTCAGTGTGTTTGGGGATAGAAAATAAAAGGATTTGCTTTTGGAAAAATGAAATGCTGTGTTTGGGATTTTGGGGGGGATTGTAAAGAATAATCAAAAAAGTTTTCAATTTTCAGAAAACTGCTTTTGAGGCCAACAAATTCATTGCATTTCACACAAATTTTCAATAGTTCAGGAACTGTGTTTTTCATGACTAATTCAGAATGCTTTCCCAGCTTTACTCGGGACACGGGTTAACACCAGGTTTATCCAACTGCAGCATCTCTCAGCCTCCTCCCACGGGGACATGGCTGATGGGCCAAGGTAGTGCCTGCTGTTGGGAATAGCAAATGTCACCACAGCCCCATTGGTGACCCTGCTGATGGATGGGCGTGCTCACGGGGTGTTTCACTGCTGTGTCTGCGTTGCACAGCGTGGTGATGGCTATGGCCGAGCAGCTGCGGGGCCGGCCCGGAGGACCCGAGCGAGAGGAGCCTCCTCGGGAGGCGGCGTGTGGGGACAGAGGAGCTGTGACTCGCGGGACAGGGGAGCACGGTGCGGGCAGGAGACACGTGTGGCAGGATCAGCTCACTTTGCATAATAGCATTTCCTTCCTCCGCTCGCCTCACACGCCGCCTTGCAGCACGGCTGCACACTGAGATTTCATGTAATTTTGTTTTAGTGCAGAATTTAATGTTAAGTTTAAATATGTAATTATCTTTAATTGAAATTACATCCATGCTTTTCATTAACAAGATGCAAAGAGTGAGCAGTAGAACGCAGCGATGTGAGCTCTGCAGGGTGCACCAGGCCAGGTTGGGGTTTTGCTGGGGCTCCGTGCTGGGCCCAGTCCCGGACACTGGTGAGAAGTTTCCCTGTGGGTTCACCCGGGCACCCGAGGCCGGGGGGTCGGTGGAGCCCCCCTGGGCAGACCCCCCCCCAGACTTGGCTGTGCCCAGCACCGACTCCCCACGTTTGCAGGGTGCGGGTGCACCCCCTGCACCCCGAGGTGCCCCGGCCGGTCCCTGCGGGCGCTGCCGCCCCTGCGCCTCCATCCCAGCCCGGGGGGGGCCACGGGTGTCCCCCCCCGCCCGCCCTGACGGCTCCTCGGGGGAAGCGCCGGGGGGACCCAGCGCCGAGCCCAGCGGGAGGGCGATCCCAAATGCATCCTTTGGCTGCCCCAAGGAAGAGCCCGGGGAAAGGCGGGGGTCCCCCGGCGCCCCCGGCCGCGGAGCAGCGCGGAGCAGCGCGGTTCTGGTCACCAGGGGGTAGCATCGGCTCGGGCTGCGCGCGGCGGCGTCGCCGTAATTGAGGTCTAACCCCTTCCCAGAGAACATATATTGCTTTCTTTTTTAAAGTAGCCCAGGAACAATGCATTTCCATAAGTGAACGTAAAATTGCATTTGGAAGCGACCACAGCCCCTCTGTCATGTCGCATGGAAAAAATCATCCGTTTCTAGATTTAGTCCTTTTCAGACCTTAAGGTCAGTGATTCAAGTGGACATTAAACTAATACAGCACGACAACGTTGTTACAATTGTCTGGTGGCTCTTCTGAAAACCTATTGGTCCTTTCAAATTCTCCTACTTCATTGAGAGCCGCCCTTCAGCCAGCTTTGTTCCCTGGGTGAACTCCAGGGGCTCACCAGCACGCCGGAATACCCAGCTTTTAAAAACCAGACCAGTCCACGATGTACTCTGCACCTTTACAGTTCCAGTGGGATAATCCTGTCCCTCCCCTGTCGCTGGCTGAAGGGGCACAAAGGTGGACCCCCATCCCTGTGGAGCGGGTCCCGCTGCTGGCGGCTATTGCTGAGGAGCCCTGGCCGCCGTGAGGAAAAGGCTCGTCAGAGCTGTATCTCAGCAGCCAGCACTTGCCACAGACCTTGGTTCAGGCTGGGAAAAGCATTCTACATTTTTGATGTAATGTCTCCTAATGTTTCACCCAACAACCCATAAATTTCACAAGAACAAGCCCATAAAGGGTTTGTTTGAGGAGAAAAGGACAGATTGCTACAGGCTGTAACTCTGCAGAGTGAGAGGCCTTTAAAGAAGCTCTTGAGACACAGCAGAAGCAGCGCTGTGTGTGCACCGGCCCATCTCTCAGGGGCTGGGGCTCACCCGCCTGCCACGGGCTGGTCCTGCCTGGCACGGACCCTCCGTCTGACCCGTGCCCCATGGCGGTGGTAGCACCTCCTGGGGACAAGCAGGACAGAAACCCTTCACAGGGGCTTTCCGAGTAGAGAGCAGAGCACAGCACGCTGCTGGGGCAATAGAACCGAGGACACTTCACACCCCACCCAATCAGCCACATTTCAATTCCTCTAAACAATTATTTCAGAAGCAAGGAGAAGGACCTCTCTGTGTGTGAGTGACCACATTGCTCACTGACCATGCGCCACGAACCCAGGTCTTTGCTGCCACCAAAGCAGCTTCTGCACCTTTCACGTGCACGGATCCTGCGGATTTATAGGAAACGCTCTCCAGACTTGTTAGCAACAGTCAGCGAGACAATCAGCACGTGCTAAAGTCCTGCTCTGACAGTGCAATCAATTAAATATCAATTAATCAGTTAATCAGTATAGAGGATACACAGAACAATGCCAGCGATGGCTAGTTTCTAACCACGGCTGTTTCATGCCAGTTCCAGGTATGTACTTTGACAGGAGTGCTAGTTTTTGGGAGGCAGTTCCAGGCAGTGGGGTTTCTGATCTGCGGGGCAGGGCTGGACCAGCGCTGCAAACGCTTTCCCTCATGTACTCATTAGAACAACTCCTTCCCTCCCACCACCTGGGTTCGCATCTCCTGCCATGGTCATTTTCAGCCAATAGCCCTGCAGGTGAAATTCAGTAATGCTCCTGAAAAGAGCTTTTTAACATCAAATGCTCAAATACCTCATAACTGCATAACAGATCATTAGTGCGGAGCTGACACTCAGATGCAAAATTACAACTCTGTGGCCTCGTTGTTACGTGTGTGAGGCAGGAGGGACGAGACACAAACCTTGTGTCCTGCATAACTCAGCACCCGTCAGGAATTCCCACTGCCGACCTCAAGCTTTCCTGTCCTGTAGAGCCAAGGCTTTATCAGTGCAGGAGAGCACAGAGAACTTGGAGAAAAGAGATGTTAAAGAATTTAGGAATTTGCTTCTAAATAGGAATAAACTAAATTTGCCATGGAAGCTGTCACAAATTCCTCCCCCAGCTGTGCAGACAGGAAAGATGCCAAGATCCTGGTGTTCCAGATCTCGGCACTTTCCAGGCCTCTGGCCCATACGTGTGTCTCGTGTGCTCTGTGCAGCTGGAAGGACCCAACAAGCTCTGCCACAGCCACCCCAGCTCCCCGCTGCCCCTTCCCTCTTGGGGATGTGCTCTGGCCCCGGGAGAAGCCGCCCCACAGGTTGGAGCTGGGTCTCCTCCTGCCCCGGGGATCCCGGCATCAGCCGTTGTGTGAAACAGCTCCTCAGCACTTTTTGGGGCACTGGTGCTTCGGTCCTGGGGCGGGGGGTGTGCTCGAATGGTTTTATTTTTAGAGCACTCTTTCTTGCTCTTCCTTCCTTTCTCCTCCAGTCCCTGACTGTTCACACTAGAAAGTCTCCCCATCTGCGTCCTTTCGCCCCGCAGACCCCTGAGCCCTTCTCACGGCACAGCCGGGACAGGTGGCCCTGAGACCTTTTCACCTCGGGCACCTCCTGCCTGTGCCTTAACCTGATTTGGACGTGTCTGTGATGTGAGTGATACACCTACCGAGAGCCTGAGACCTCCAGAAGCCACTGCTCGTTTCCATAGACCCCCATAAATGGATAACTGGCTCTTTTAATCTTGTTACTAAATTGTAATGGAATTATCCCTCTAATCCTTTGGAGCAAGAGCAGAACTCAGCCACCAATATAAAATTAAAAAAAAAAAACCCTACAGTAATCATAGATTTTAAAAGTATTTATTTTGTGCTGCTCTCAGATAGGCTGTATATAAAATTTTATTTCGGAGGAATAATGCCATGTAGTGCACTTTGTGGCTGCTCTGTGATTAAGTCCTTTTTAATCTGCCTGTATGTTGAGGTGCACAGCGCTTTCCCAGCACAGCTCCCTCCGTGCCAGACTCTCTATTAATGGGGTTACCGGCTTATCGGAAAGAGGCAGAATTACCCAGCTCCGGGAGGTTTTTACTCTGATCTGCTTAGGAACCCGGGCCATTTCAGGGCAGGGAGGGCTCAGGGACCGTAAGCCTGTTTCCTCCTCAGGACCATGTGCCCCTCGCTGCTCTATTTTCTTGCAAGGAACTTTCTAGCTGGTAAATCCGTCTGGAGTGACGGGTTCCTGCTGCTGCTCTGTCTGTCTGTCTGTCTGCCTCGCCGCGGGCAGCGACGGGCTGTGCCAGGCCGGGCAGCAGCACTGCCTGTGGGACGGGGGAGCAGAGAGGAGCCAGCGGAGGGGTCAGCGAGTGCCTGGTAGCCCAGGTTGCCTGGGCACAGTCACAGCGGGCACAGCACAAGCGTGTTTGGTGGCAGAGATCATTGGCAGGAGGACAGGGAGGTGCAGTTGGCTCCGGAGCCTGTGGTACCCAGTGCCATCAGGAAAAGGCAGCTGGTGCTGCCGCGGTGCAGTGCACGGAGCCATCCTGCTCGTCCCCCTCCTCCCCAGCATTTTCCAGTAATGGGTCCTGCTCGTCCCTTTTCAACCGCAGCTCCCAAACCTTGGCCCTGAGGGGTGGTGGGGAAGGGGGGACGGGACTCAGAGCACAACCCTGATGTGGGGGCATGAGGAAAATCATTTGACTGATGCAAAAGCATCCTCTGGAAAGAGACGGGGTTACAGGCAGACACACGTCCCTGCCTGTGTGGGGCTTGTAGTGGTGTTTGTGCGACGTGAAGGAAGAGACATTGGCGTGAGGGACCTCTGTCCCCGTTCGCTCCGTGCCTGGCACGTGGGGCAAGGTGGGGAGTGGGAACGGAGTGGGCTGGGGATGTGCTAGCGTCCTGTCACAAAGCATTTGCTGACCTTTCTGTAAATATTTCTCAGAAAAGGCTAAGTGCCCGGGTCAGTTCAGAGGGTGCTGCGCTGTGATCAGCACTTTGCCTGGGGCCGTGGCCACGGCCGCCATTGACAAATAGCAGTTGACCCGAGCCACTGCGGGCGCAGGCAGCCGCGGCACAGGGACAGGGCCGGCCCGGCAGCGTGCCGCCGGCTCAGCGCCATCCTGCCGCCACCCCCCAGGGTCTATTCTAACGGGCACAGCTTCGTGTGGTGGGCAGACGACATTTTAGGGAAACTCAGGCAATTTAGTCCTTAAAGTGAATGCTGCTGAACACAAGACACTGCGGTTGGCACGGTGTCTTACCAGTTCCTGGTAAGGTGCCCTTCTTATATTGATTTAACTCTGGGTCACATTGTCCCAGCTTGCACTGGTGAAAATGAAGCTGATGCGATGGAACCTGGTAAGAACCTTCATGACAGTGTTTAAGCCCAGGAGGCTGCAGAGAGAAGCTGGGCTGGAGCGGGCGCCTGGGCAGAGCAGCGCTGGGCACTGTGCATGCTGCCCTGGCCACCACGCACGCTGCCCTGGCCACCTCTGCCAGCAAGCAGGGCAGGAAGGCAAGGGAAGGACTGGCTGCACAGTGAGCTTTCCTTGTCATGCCAAGTACCTGCTGTGCCAGCACTTCCCTGGGCTGTTCTCTGTTCCCACTCCGACCCAAACGCTGTCTGTGACTGCATGGCTGCTCCGGGCTCAGCCTCACCTCAGGCACAGCGACTGTCCGTCACATCCCCTCCCGCTTCCCGGAGACACAGACACGGAATGGGAATCTGCTGAAGGTGGTGTCAAAAGTTCAGCACCCCCCCTCGGCATCCCAAACGCCCCAGACACGCTCAGGGGGTTGGCACGAGCGCCCAGGACTCGGCGTGCCCCCCGCTCTGAGACAGGCGGCGCGGCGGGCGCGCTGGCACGGCACTGGTTCCATTACGCGTGTGCACAGGAATGTGTGTGCGTGTGCGCATGGGAATGCCTTGGGCCCCCAGCCCGCAAAGATTTATGTACGTGCTTAACTCTTAGCAGATGAGAAATCCCATTGAGACTATGCATGTGCTACAGGTTAAAGACAGGCATAAAGCTTTGAAGAGTCTAAATCTTAGATTATAAAGATTATAAATTTTAGGAGGACAAGGACAGCCCCTGTCTGTACAGCAGCAGTGTCCTGCAGACAAGGGACAGCTTCTGCCTGCAGTTGCACCATCACACCATCATCCCTGCCGTCGGTACCAGCACGGCTGGAGCGCACCGGTGAGCAGCTCCCACGGGTGCCACGCAGGGCTGAAGAGGGGCTGGGAGGGCTGGTGGTCCCGGTGTGGGTGTCAGGGGAACACATTTCTCAATGCACCAGCTTCAACAGCTCCAGGAGGGGAATGCAATGCGAGACAGATGATAGACCCATTCCTCTTCTGGCACTGGAGCTCCTACACTCACAGACGGGACAGTGGAGCGAGTTGCAGGCTGCTGGTGACACTCGCTCAGGAGAGTCTGTGGGTCTGGGGGGTCCTGCTGGGCACCGGCCCCTCTCCTGCTGCCACAGAAACACCCTGGGGAGCTGATGTGGTGAGAACCAAATAAAAAAAACGGGGATGTGTCTGAGCTTTGCCAGAGCAGCCCTGCTCAGGTGGGGCTGGTGCCACCCAGGGGTCCGGGGGTCCCCGTTGGCCACCAGCGACCCAGTGCTGGGAACGTCACAGCACACAGGTGGCACCAGCCATCCCGTTTTGCTTGGTATAATTTCAAAAAGACAGGGCAAGAGGAAACTATTTCCTGCTACTCTGTATTTTTAATTCATATTTTCACAGCTCTGCCTGTCTTAAATCCCAAGCAGATGGTGCAACTCAGCCCATCTCCTCCAGCAAGGATGATCCCCGGGGCCTCCCTGCAGAGAGTGTACATTTCAAAGGATAATTCCACGAGCACTTCTTACCCTGATCCGCAGCCTTCCGAGCATCCGTACACTTCATCACTCTTCACACAGACCTGCCCCTGCCTTGCACCAGCTCCCACAGGGGCTTCCTTTTCTCTTTTCAAAGGTAAGCGGGGTCACAAGCTCTTAGATGCGGCCCTGGAAGCAAAGGTAGCTGTGAAACACAAAACCAAAAATAAAAAACAAAAGGAAAGCAAAAAGAGAAAAGAAGGAAAATCCCTGTATGATTTCCCTGATTTATGCTACAAAGATAGGAACTATCCCCCCGCCTTCCCAGTGCCAGAAGGGACAGGGACACCCAGGAGGGGACCCCAGCCTCGGTCGAAGCGGGGGCGAGGCAAGCCCTTCACAACGCAGGCCCTTCCCTGCACCCGCAGCACCTTTTTGTGCTCGTGAAGCATTTCTGCACTAACAAATCCCGTTTGATAATTGTGTTGCAAAAGCCTCACTCTGAATATTTAATAGAATTATTGCTAGTTATCAGCACAAGTAGGTGATAAATCACAAGCCGCCTTTACCCAGCACCAGGCAGCGCCATTAGGGGGTTTCAATCACGTTTCCCACCCTGCCCCCGTGCCAGAATGACCATGAATTAAAAAGAAAAACAAACAAACAACCTGCCCCCACCTCCCCAGGTTTCATTCCTTTAAAAAAAAAAAGGTAAAGAGATGCTTATAGGCTCTGGCCTGGGCCCGGCTGTCCCCGAGTGCCACAAGCCCAACTTTCGGATGCCCTCGACTCCCCCTGGCTCGGGCTCTGCCCCCTCCGCGGTGTATGAATGAGGTGATCTTTTAGCTGCCCTTTGTCTTGGAAAAAAATTAATTCTCATTTGCATTACCTCGACTAAATGTCACCCACCGATATTTTGTTAGACATTAGCAATGCTGGCAGAGAGGGGCACGGGATAATTGCGTTCTGCCTAGCGCTGGGATTTACATAATTTCAGACAGCAATTAAAGAATCCCTGGGAATTTTTTTTTTTTCTCTTCCAACCTCTCCTACAAAGAAAGTGTTCGTTTACATTAAGCGCTCAGCTCCTCGCTGTTCATTTGCATAAAATTAAAGGTTTTTGTGTTCTGGAACAGCAGGGTAACATTTAAAATTCCGTTTCAAAAAGCTCACCTTAGAATAATAAAATGTTAATATCATTTCACGGGCTGGAGAAGGTTGCCAGCTGCCTTTCACTTCAAACTTTTATCCAATACTAACTGTTTGGGTGGCTGATATTATTATTTTTATTTTTTTTTTAAGATATAAACTTTCTTGAAAAAGTGCAGGGATGTAAATGTGCCTACGGATGGGTCTCTGCAGGGCTACTCCAGAGCAGAATGTTTGTTTACTCCATAGTTTTTTAATTAAAAAATCATGCAAAAGAGCAGCAGTGGAATATTATAGGCTTTAATGTGCCGTCATACTCCAGACTACGAGAGGAAATGCAATTTGGATCAAACCCCTTTCATTTGCTCTCCTGGAGATGGAAGTGGCACTCCAACGCCTGTCCCTGACACCAGAGAGCTCCCGCCCTGCGCGGCATTCCCATGCCCGGAGCAGAGCCCGCTGCCGGCACGGGCAGGGAGCCAGGGGGTCCGGGCAGCAAAGGGGGCACCGTGGAAAGAGAGCCGAGACCCAGCCCCTCGCTCCTAAGGCTGCCAAGGTCCCCATCAGGTACCCCCGGGTCCCCATCGCTCCTGCAGTCCCACCCGGGGAGGTGGGAGGGCTGGCGAGGGGCAGCTCTCACAGGGCTCCCAGCCCACCCACTGCCCGCTCCCGCGCCCCTCGGCACAGGGACCATGGAGGGACCACGCAGCCCCTCGCCATCAGCCACGCTCCGGCCGGGGGGGAGCAGGAGAGAGCTCAGGGGGCCGCCTGACACAGCCTGTGTGGGCAAGGACTGGGAGCAGGGGCCGGGGGCCGTCCCAGCCGAAGCTCTCCCAGCCATCAGCTGCTTTTATTCCGAGCACTCTATCAGCACTAAATAATAAAAAATGACATTTCCATTTGAGGACAACACTGTCGAGGTCCCTGAATGACCTTTCTCGCATCACCAGGGTCTCTGGTGCCCGGGAGGAGGTGTCAGCAGCGCAGTCTGTCCCGTGCACCGAGGAGAGACCCCCCAGCAAGGCACGCTGCTGGAAGGGCAGGCTCTGCAGGGCCCCCCCCCAGCCAGGGGGGGAACACCCCACAGCATCTCCTGCCATCGCCACCCCCCCGTGCCCAGGAGCTGGGGAAGCAGCCCAGGCAGGAGGAGATCTTCCACCTGGCAGTCCTCTTATCTGCCACCATTTGGGGCTGCTGTAGGATTGTTGCAAAAAGGATTTCATTAAAAATGAATCCCAATTCCAGCCGTTGTGTTATCTGACTGGTTCGCCGGTGGGAGAACATCGAGCACCGTCTGCAGTCCCTGCTGCCCACATTGGATTCCTGCTTTAGTCCCTGGGCCACTAAAACTCCTACCTGCCTGCCAGCAAGTGCCATTTCTTTTTAATGATTTGCAGATGGAATCCACACCTTCGCACCTGCAGTGGACAGGAGCACAGGACCAGCTCAGGCTCGCAAGCAGCCAGCTCACCAGTGACCTGTTAGAAATGTTTTCCAAACTGTTTTGTGTCTCTGGGAGCTGAGAATTATCATTGTATCCCTGTACAAATGAATATAAATTAGGATCAGCACGCTGCACACTGCACATGAGAAGCTCACAAGTAAAACACGTGCCAGTGGGGTGTCAGCCGGCATCTTCATCACCCGCCTGGCCTCCTCTGCCGGGACACGTCCCCTCCTCCAGGGTCCTCTGTGCTCTCCACGTGCTCCTCCGGAGAAGTTTAAAGCCCAACACAAAACCCGACTATTGTGAGGGAGCAAAGCAAGGAGCAGGCAGCAAAGCAGAGCATGAAGAATAAAACGATTTACTTGGGAAAAAGCGGAGCAACCCGCTTCTCCGCGACTGCCCGGAGCGGGAGGCAGCGCAGCGGGGCCAGAACCCAGGGCTCCATCCTTGGGAAGCGTTAACTCTTCAGAAGCCATTTGCCTTTGGGGTGAAAATGAAATAAACTTTTTTAAAATTGAAATGGAAAAGATTTGCTTGGGAATTTCTCTTAGGAAAAAGTCATGAATTAATTTTAAAATTTTTCATTTCAAAATTTGTTTTCATTACTTTTACATTATTTTATGACATCAGTAGTAGCGCATAATGTGACCTGTCATATCATGTCAAGTCATGTCATAATATGCATAATAGTAGTAGAAGTGCATAATATTACATGTCATATTGACATAATCAGAATATTCTATTGTTATTGACTTTGTCAAACTAATTACAACACAGACAGGAAATATTTTGCTCTAGAAAATAAGATTAAAAAGGTGCAACAATAAAAAAATAGTTATTTCCCTTTGCAACCATATTTTTAGGTGTTTTCAGTGTATTTGTATAAAAATATTTGGACTAATGTATTTTGTCATGTTATGCACAGCTACATACAATTCCACAAAATAATGGAATAACAGAAATTAAAACAGTCCAATTAAAATTTTCAGTTTGAAACTATTATTTTGATTTTTCATAATAAACAATTCTCAAAACAAAAATTAGCAAATCCATCTACACATGAAACCTGCAGGTCCCCCTTGTGAAGCAGCTCCACGAGAACAGCCGTGTAAAGGGAACGGCTTTAGGGAGGGTTCCCGGGAGCCGCGGGGTGGTCGTGGTGGAGCAGCGGTGCCAGCGGTGCTGCCCTGCAGGGTCTGAACCACCGCGTCGTGCTCCTCCGTGCACCATCGTGCTCACACCCGCTCACACACGCGGAGCCATACCCGCTGTGTCGGAGCCGCCCCCCCTCGCCCGGGCTCACACGGAGCCCCCCGGGATTTCTAATTGACTTGACACGTTATAAATTGCCTAACTTGGTTGTGATCGCTGTGAAGAATGGTACTTTAAAGGACTCAATATCTGTATATCTCCCTTTGATAAACATTGGCTTGCTGAGCTTAGATCTTATTTATTTACCCTTGGAGCAGGTTCATTACTATGTATTAGGTAGATATGACATATTTATGGAAATATGGGGACTCTTTATGGAATATATTAAGATTAAATAAATCATTGACTATGTGGTCAAGAACTACAGCAATCCTGATGAATGATTCCATGATTTTTTTTTGATCCTTGTATAATTTTAAGACTCATCCCCTTTGTCTTCCTGGACTCCTGCAGAATTTCCTGCAGCACCCCCAGGGGACTGGGACACGGAGACGTGCACCTTTGCTTGGGAAGAAAGCTCCGGGTGCCCCGTGGCCTGTGCCCTGCGGGAAGGGCTGGGGAAGGCCCCCGGGAGACCCCCAGTGAGCCCAGCCCCCAGGAAGCTGCTTAGCAAGCTGAGAAATGGTTCCGATTCCGTTATCCCACGTCATCCCATTCACTGTAATCTGCCGCCCGCATCCATTAGCCAATGAATTTACATATCTAATGGCGCATTTTCACAAATTAGTGGTAATTACATTTAAAACAGCTATTTTGATACAAATCAATGAGAGCCACAGCTAATGACATAAACGCTATTTCACATGTCCCTTGGCCTCGTTACAAACATGGGAGGAGGCTGAGGAGCTCAGCTCCATGGGAGCAGCATGCGATGCCTCCGCCGGGCTCAAAGCCAACGGCGCTTCTGGTGGCCGTGAGCCCGCCCGGCTTCACGGAACAGAGTTACCAGGAGGGTCACGGCCACCCCTACCCTCGGGTGCCCGAGTCCTCCTCCCCCCTTGCTTCCCACCGCCTGGTGGCATCCTCATGGCTGGTGTTTGGTAACGGCAATGCCTGCTGCGGAACAAACCTGGCATTAGCCTGTGCGGGTCAGTGACCCGCAGGGGCCCGGCTGTCCCTGTCCCCACACAGGCAGGGCACCGTTCCAGCCCCGGCAGAGCCTGAGCCCTTTGCGGGCGCTCACACTGCGCACACGGGGCCGGAGCTCGCTGGGGCTGGTCCCCACCGCGGCGAGCCCTGCACCCACACGGGAGCGACTCGGGACCCTCCTGCTGCATCAGGGGGTTTGCTTCCAGCATCTTTGCTCCCATCAAACGCCTCTCCCCACCCTGCCCTCCCGGCCCACGGGGTACCGGGCAGCAGCCACGGGCCCGAATGCGGCCAGAGATCCTCTGCAGGGCACACAACGTTCTCCTTTTGGCTCACGACAACTAATAAAAGCCTGTAAATACTGGGGGACTCTTAAGGATAGTTAAGTAGCAAACTATCTGGTGATAATAAAATTTGCTTGCTTCTCACAGATATGCAATTTGCCTACTATCCAAAGAAAGGAATTGGGTGTCTGCTTCCTAAATTGTTTTAATCTCTGGCAAAGAGTGCTTCTGGCAGAGTCCCTCAGCTGGAAAATAGGAAATGAGTTAGAAACAATAGACAAACGTGAATAATACAGAGCTTAAGATGCCTGATCTCGATCTTGAGAAGTGAAGTTTAAATAGATTCCTCAATTCACCTGCGTGTGACCATGCTGGGGAAGAGCCAGGGATGCTGTGTCAGGTCTGGCAGCGACACATGCACCCACCCAGCCACGGGGCAAGAGGGGACAGGTACCGTGAGAGGGGGGATGGTACCACTTTGCCATGCGCAGGAGGATGCTCGCACCACTGGGACTAATGTTGTACCATGGCCTTCAGCAGCTTGCTCAGGCTTTAACCCAAGTGATCTTTTTTTCCTTCATCTTTCCTTCCGAGGCGTTTATGCCCCTCCCACTGCTCTGTCCCCCCCAGATCCCGGCCACACACGGCACTGCCACCTCCGATGCACCCACAGCCCCCACCGGGCTCCGCACGCTCCTGCCGCCCGCATGGCTCTGCTGGCAGACCGCATCCCTGCTTTATCTTCACCAATACTTCCTCAATCGATCCCCAAACATTTTCCCACAATAAGTCTTAAAGGATTTCAAAAAAATCTTAAAATCCTGGGGAAAAAAAAATAACCTCCTGTTTATCTCCTGGCAGAGAGGCTTTCCTTTGTCACCCTGTTAATAACATTCACATCACTGTGACGTCAACTGAACTTTCCGATGCAAAGAGGCCCCTGGGCAAGAAGTTGCCCCCCACACAGCAGGCTGACCCCTGCGCTCCAGGCTCTGGTCTCTGTGGAGCTGGAAGCTCCCCTCTGCCAACCTGCCCCGTGCCTTGCCCTCTCATGCGGCAGAGGGACCCTCTGGAGCCAACACACGGGTTTTGGAACAAATACCGCATTTCTTCTTCTGATAATGACAATCTCTCTGCGAGGACGGTGCTCCCGGCACCGCACACCAGCGCCGCGAGGGCTGCCCTGAGCACTAAAGGAAATGCTCTTTTTCCATCGCACTAAGTGAAACAATTCAAACCAGGAAAATCTTGATAAAAGTTTAATTAGGAAAACGGACTCCATCTGTAACATATCCCCGTTCTCCCCATGTATTAACCCTTTTGCCATAAATCTGCCACCCTTGAAGAAACCTGCCTTCCTCACAAAACCTACTCAGGGTTCACATTATTTTAATCAGTTAGAGGGGTTTAATACATTATTGATTTTTAGGAGAATTGAAAAAGCTCCCGTATTAAGTCCAGGTTGCTTATTCTTTCTGTATATGACATTCAGGTACTTGTGAAAAATTATACCAATTATGAAATCAGCCATTTACTGCTTCAAAGTGCAATCAGTTGTCACACTGGAAAGCACTTGCTCCTGAATATTATTAGTTGGGCTATGTGCACAGGAAAGTGCTGAGAGGAAAGACTTTAACCAAAGGGCAATTGCATGAAATTTACTTAGAAATAGCTATTTATCACCCTTGGATTTCCTACTGTTCAAATCCACTGCAGACACTTTATGGAATGAAACAGCCATCTCACCAACGTAACTCAGCCAACTGAGGGGGTTTTTTCCTCACTGACATTAAATGAAAAATTTAGAAGTCATTGTAACAGCTTAAAGATGCATTATCCTTTTTGATGTGCAATTTTAGCTTCATATCAAAAGCCATATAAAATAACCCCCGCACAAACACAAAAAAGGAACTTTTAAAAGTTTTATGACATGTAGTTCATCTTACCTTTTATGCATCTAACAGGCACCGCTTCTCCCGCTGTTCTCAGAGACCATTGCGTGATTACCACTATGGGGGAGAAAATATTGCCATAGCAGCGGCAGCACCAGCCGAAGGAAGGATTAGTCTCTGGAGCCTGGGAAATGGAGGGGGAGAAGCTGAGCACCACAACGCCGGCAAATTCCTCCGAAGCCAGAGCACGGTGGAATTGCGGGAGAGCTGCCCATTAGAGAAGCCTTCAGTTGTGTCACAAACTGCCACCATTAATGGGTTTCGCTGCAGGCAATGAAGTGAGAGGGAACATAAATTAAAGAGGGTACATTCAAGAGAAATTTCTAGCTCAGTAAAGATGTCTTGTCCGCTTGTTTTCCAGAGCGGACAAGCATTTCAGAAGGCAAGGTCAACTTCTCCAGGTAGGGACGGGGCTGGTCAGCCCGGGAGTGCTGGCACCACACCATTAACGTGCAGGGGACAATTACTGCTGGATGTGACCGTGGCTCCTGTTCCCAGGGCAAGCACAGCCACCTCACACACCTCGCACACGAGGCCCAGCTTCTTCCTGCCTGAGCTTCTCAGGGTAAAATGCACAGCAGGGATGGATCAGCTGGGTGATTTCCACATTGGAAGCATGGTCAGGGGACAGCGGTGAGCCTGGACACAGAGCCAGCCACCGTGGGAACACAAACAGTGTTCCCGTAGGAGAATGGGAAAGCAGCTCCTGACCCACCAGGTCCTGAAGACCCAACCCAGGAGTGGAGTGAAGCCCCCAGACTATTGAGAACAGCTGGTTTATACACAGAAACACTCCCAAACCAGCCCAGGGGGCAGGAGACCCCACAAGGTGTTTCCCACCTGCAGGCCCTAATGAAGAAAGGGGAAAGGAGGTGCCGAAATGAGCTGCCTTCGCAAAACGCACCAAGAACAGCCTTAACAGGTGATGGCAACCAGGATCTAATAGCCTGCTTCATCACACAGAAATAATGCAAAACCAGAACACTTACTATATTTTAACTTAGCAAAAGGATTGTTGTAATACCATTTAATTTAATAAATAGTAAAGTATTTATAAAAGAACCATTTCATAAAGTGTTACCAATTTCTCCATACACAATAATATGATTTGCACAAACGTTTGTCCTTGAGGCAATAGAAATTTTCTTTGCAAATCAATCCTTACAAGCATTGTAATTAGTATCTGTTGAGGCAGCTAGCAGTACCTGTAGCTGTATTTCTCCCATAAAAGCCCTGATTGCTGCAAGCTCTCACACAAAGCTAACGACACAGAAGGAAAATGCACACGTCGTCTAGACTATTCATTTTAATCAGGCAAGAGTGATTTTTTGTGGCCCATTTGATATGACTTTTACACAAGATACAACCTCGCTCCACAGGGGCTGGTGGAAAAGGTCAACACTGCTGTATAAAAATACATTTAAAGAAGGAGTTTAGAAAAGCAAAAACTACAGATAAGGACAGGCATTGTTCAGGCAAAGCTGCAGGTGTTACATCTATCTAGTGATTTCTGAGAAAAATATAAATCTACTATTTTGGTTTAAATGCTCAAAAATTAAAAATTGGGAAGTCGGGGGCTTATTTTCTGTTAGCTCCTTTCCTTAGCGATGGGACTCAGAGGAGAATTCCTGTGTGATGCTACACCTTTGAGTTAAGGTGGGTTTTAGCAGGTACCGCTCCTTCAGAAGAGGTTTTATACCCAAAAGTGAGTCCAGCTCACGCGGGGGGGGGGAGGGCAGACACCTCACAGCTTGGTGAGAGGCTGCCAGCTCCCAATGTCAGTGGTGGGTGCTCGTGCCCCACGAGGTGACAGAGCCCCGGGCCAGGCAGCTGCTGGCCAAGGGACACTGTCCACGGGACACCATCCCCACAGGGGACCCCCACCTCCCGAGGGACTATCAGGCCCTGGGCTATCTGTGGCCAGCGCTGGCCAGTCAGGCACCTGCCAGGAACCTGCAGGAGCAGACTTCGCCTGATACCTCGTGTTGAGGCACAACCACACTCATGATCAGCTGGAGGTGACCAGAGGATCTGGATTACAATGGGGAGCGGGACACGGGCTGGGGGGTGCGGGTGCCCCGGGCACGTGGCTGCGGGCAGGAGAGCGGCCGTGCCCAGCCCGATGCTGCTGCCCGTTGCACGCTCTTGCTGGAGCGGCACGCAGCCATGCCAGCTCCCTCGTGCTCAAATCAATGTTTTCCAGACTCTGTCATTATTACACGCTGTTCCAAAGCAGTGTTTTGCTGGATGCAGTTTAGCTAATACTGCTCTTGATGATTAGTGCTAACACAAAATAAAATTACCGACCCTCCTGTGGCCAGCAGGAACAACGCAAGCCATCCCCGTGGAGCTGCTCTGAGCAGCAGGGCCAGGAAGGCAGCCCTGCACCATGCACTGCCTCCTGCGTCCCCAGCAATTAACCCCCCGTGGCAGCGCTCTGCCCATGGCCTGCCCAGGAATGCCTCCCACCCAGCACCTGGAGGGACAAAAGCCACTGTGCAGCGGTTTCTGCTCCGGGGCATCCCACCCACGGGTGCCCCACACCTCTGCTGGTGGCCGGCACAGGATGCTGGCACCCCCTGGCACAGCCACAGCCTCCCCAGTGGGCAGCTCCGACCCAAACCGGGCACGGGAACAGGAGCCCTTGAGCACAGGTAAGAGTTGGGGTGTCTGTCTGTCAGGGGGGTCACCCTGAGCCCCCCAGCGCTTTCAGCTGCACTGTAAGTGCCACCAAACAGCACAGCAGGAGCCAGATTATTCTGTGAATGGGGTCTAAAACTCCAGCTCTAGGTCCAAGTTCCAGCATTAATCATGCCATTCATCATCATTACCCGCAGTCACTCCACTCGCTGCCCCAAGGCAGGGGCAGGGGCTGACACTCCGTTCCTTTCTCCCTCCAGAGGAGGGGAGGGCAGGCATCAGTAAGATCATTGATCTGGAGCATTTGCCCATCCTCCTGAGCAAGGAGGAGGTTAATTTATCACAGGACAGAGAAAATCCAATCTTTAAATTCCCTGCTTGCTCTTAATTAAACAAAAACCTACGATGTTTGCTAAGCCTTGCTCTGACGACCCAACGGCAGTGATTCCGTGGCAGAGGACAGGCAGGCTGTCTGCCAGGCAAAGACCCATCACAAGGGACCACACTGACCCCCCCTTCACTTCCAGCTACAAAAACACCTGCAGCAGAAGCTGCCTGGGTGTGTGGTTCCAACCCCATGGCAGATCAGCTTCTGGACCCTCAGGCTCTCCAAAATGCATTATTCTGCAAAGAAAAGTAGACGTACCGGGAGATGGCACTTTAGAAATGACATCTCCTCTGTCCAGAGGAAAAACACAGCCCCAAGACCAGCACTCGCCAGGGTCTTCTGGCTCCTGGATGACAAAGCAGTGGTTGCCCCATGTGGGAAGGGGACCAGCAGTCGCACAGGGTGCCAACACACCCACCACACAGTGGGGAACGGGGCACTGGCCAGCCCCCGTGCCCACCTCCCGGCAGTGACCCATGGCCGCAGGTGCTGCTGCCCGGGTGCTCCAGGGAGCAAGAACAGCCAAGTCCATCACAAGCCTGGCTGCCTAGAGCGCTCCTTGTCATGCTCCAAGAGGTGTGAGGGGAAGATTAATCTTAATAATTACTGTCCTCAGCTTGCCTGGCCCCATCCGAGCTCAGGCCTCCCTTGGACATGAAACATGCAGGGGTCCCCCCGCATGC
>KZ505815.1:645126-655290 GCA_002844005.1 Limosa lapponica baueri
GGGGAGAGCTGGGACCCGGGAGAGCACACGAGGGCCACTCGGTGACTCCTGTCCTTGCTGCTGGGAGGTCCCCAGCCCAGGCAGAGCCCGGGGAGCGGCTGTCCCCTGTCCCCCAACTGTGCCCGTCCCCCCGCCCAGCCCCATCCCGCCGGCCCTTGGCCTTTTTCCTGCAACAATGTCATGAATTTTTCATCCTTGATGAACTTCAAAGTCTTTTAATGACTCTTCATGAAAAAACAGAGGGGCCAAAAGTTGAGCAAAAGGAGATGATTAAAGGACCTTATTAAAAGCAACCTTGTAGAATTCTCCACATGAAAGAGAGCGCCATTATGAGGGCTTATCCTTATAAATGACACTTCGCTTTTGCGAACATGCCGAAACCTGATTAGAGTGACAAGCACTGAGTGATACTGCAAACCTGTTAATAACATGAAAATTAGAAGAGGCTCATGCAAAGAAGGGAGATTAATTTAGCCCGAGTACATCTCGCGCAAATTGCAAAGTTGTGAATATGTTCTCAGATAATGAGCCTTCGCAGTCATCAGCTCACTTGTCATTTTCTGTAATTAATGTTAAGGAAGACTCCTTCCTGATGGTTCGTATTACTCATATACCAAGAAAATTTCTTCAGAGAAATAATTTACATTTATTATCATCGGTCTGTTTGTGTGGTTTATTTCGCTGTGGAGTAATTTATTGCAGCACCGTTTCACTTGCCTTGATTAGTCGCTCGTCAGCCTGAAATGTAATTTTTTTTTCCTGATGGCAACGTCTGAAAATTGACAGTGGTGCAATACTCTTTTTAATCTGAGGATGTGTTTTCTTAACTTGAATAAACTTTTGGGCTGGAAACTGAAGCTACTTCACAAGTTGAATTACTGTTAGAAACTCAAAGCACTTTGCTAATTCAGGTGCGGGGGCTGCACGCGGGACTCACCGCGCTCTCCCGTGTGCTTGGCTGTGTGTGTACCACACATAAAATACTTTATTCCAAGAACAAGCTAGTTATCGGCTTATCGCTTCAAGGAGCCTGACGTTGTGTGTGACGCTCGTTACCCACACTCTCAGACTTTGGTTCCGATCTGAAGCCAACAAAAGCAATATCAAATCTTATCATTATTTTCCCTGGATTTCAACTCTTTTTTTAATTTGTTTTATTACCAACTTCTTGGGTTTTTCTTATGTTGAAAAAACAATTTTCTGACAGATGCAGCAGTTAAATTTCCCTGCGTTTCTTGATACCCCCGTGTTGGTCATGGAGTGGATGCTGGTGTCAGAGCCCCCATCCCTCCACACCCAGCACAGCCCCTCCAGGAGCCTCCCGCTGCTGCCGGAGCGCCCGGGGGCTGGGGGGGCTCTGCTGCCATTGGGGGTGACCAGGTGGGAGAGCCCCGTCACCCCCCTCGGCGCTGCTGTTCCTGTTGGACTTTTCACTGAATTCAAGGCACTGCCCAGTTTCTCCCCTGGGACAGGGACTTGCCGGTGTCCCCTGTCCTGGTGGCCGCGGGAGGGCTGTTGTTTGCCAGGGCAGGGCCGGGGCAGCGCTGACTCCCTCGGGGCTGGGTGCCCTGCGGCTCCCGTGCCTGCCCCCGCTTCACTTCTAGGTCTGAGGAGTAAAACTACGAAATCCTTTTCCTCCCAAACGACACAAACACATAAGCAGTTAAAGTGAATTACTGACCTCTGCGCTGCAAATGAACCAAACATTACTGATTAGGGTTTTTAGGCAGAGATAATGATTTTTTTTATTGGAGGCCTTCATTCCGAACAAGCCTCACGGAACACTATCTGTAGGCAGCAACTGCCTGTGCCAGTTAATGGTAATCCATATTTATAAAACTATAGTCCATCAAAGTGGTATGAATATTTTAAAAGCCATGGGCAAATCAAATTGTCTTTGTCAAATTGCACACTCTCCACATTGAATATATTTTATGATTCTTCCTAGTACAAGAACCAACGGGTTCCCTCTCTAGCTGGAAGCTGCCTGCCTAATTTTTGCTTCTGTAAACAGGCAAGTCTCGCCGCTGTTTTAAAGAACTCAATGAGCTGTGGAGATTGACATTTAAGCCATAAAATTGTACTTTATTTGATGAAGTTAACAAATAATGTATGAAGTGGATTTATTTGATGTCTCTGCGAGAACTAGTTGGTTCATCCTTATGGAAACAAATTGACTATTTTTGAAGGACTTTTTAAAGATGCGGGAGCACCCAGCAGAGCGAAAGCCAGGGCTGCTTGGGAAGATCACAAAGGGGAGCGGGAGCCCCGGGGACGCCGGCGCTGGCAGAGGCTGCACCGCACGGTGCCAACACGCTGCATGGAAAGGAGCAGGTCCAGGCGAGTAAGAGAGGACACTAATCGGGCCGTAATTCCTGGTGGGCATCCATCAAGTTTCTCCACATGATGCAGACCTCATACGACATCCGTAGGCACAGCCTCTCCCACCCCTGCAGCGCCTGCCCTGGGGGAGCATCGCAGGGCGTCCCCCTCCCAGCAGCCCGGGGGGGTGAAGGGCAGGGTGGGGAGGGGGACGCCATCCATCCCCACTCCTCAGTGGTGGTTCAGAACCATCTCCTGCCTCTTACCAGAGGAGCACTCCAAGCTGCGTGTCTGTAGGACGACGACAGACGGTGCTACCTGGGGCTTCGACCTGCAGATACAGCTTTTAAATGCTACTGGATCATAAACATTTACAAACTTAGAACCATTTCTGAGAACCATTTCTGAGCCGTTTCACCCTGCTGGCATCAATGGGAGCGGCACCCTTGCAGCTCCGAGAGACGGACACGTCCCTTCTGCCCAGCTCCTGCGGACAAATGAAGGCCTTTTCAGGGGGGCGGCAGGGGAGGTGGGGGGTCGCTCCCCAGCCCCACCGCAGCGGCAGCGCCAACGGCCGCCACGGATCAGGCGGCAGACAGAGGCGAGCGTGGGACGCGGCGCAGGCTCACGGTAACAGATCAGGCAGGGAGCAGCAAAGGTAAAGCAGGAGTGCGGGAGCGGGGACACGGCGACGGAACCTGGTGGTGATCGCACGGCAAGCGTCATCCCAGGAAATGAAATGCCGGCGTCAATGCGGCCTCACCTCTTCTGTCTGAATTTGAATTTAACGGCAAAAAGTTTTGCCACATCTATCTTGTGATGTCAGAGAGACAGGCTGATAGCACAGAGACAGCTGAGACAGCGCTAGGTTTAGCAGACAAATAAATTTGAGAATCATCTGCATAGAAATGGAAAGCTACTCCATGCTGATGAATAATATAACCCAGTGGCAGCATATAAACACAAAATAACAACGGGCCCAATATAGAGCCCTGGGGAACCTTGGAAACAACTTCACTAATGGAAGATGAAAAATCACCCATCGAAACAAAATGCTGTCTATTTGATAAATAAGATTTGAACCGACTGAGAGCAGTATCAAATAAGCCAAGCGAGCTGCTCATGTGACGATCCAAGGGGATACCTTGAATGGCAGCATCAAGTGACAAAGACCTAACAGCGGGAGAACAGATCCCAAATTAGGGCTAAAATATGAGTCTGTCAGGGTCCCTCTTGCTGAACATGGTTGTCCCAGCCGGGCCTGGCCACTTCCCACTCCGCCGGCCTCACCGAGCTGCGGGAAAGGAGCCTGGTGTGGGTGGCACCGGCAGCAGCCACAGCATCAGGAGCCGGAGCCCCAGTGCTTGGGGGGCACGGCTGGTGCCAGCACGGGGGGGACTGCCCGTGGCCAGCCCATCACTGCCCGCCCAAATGGCAGAGGGGAACTCACACGCTGAGAGAGACAAACCTTCCTGTGTCATGGGCCCCTCTACTTTTCTATGGCTTGGCCATTTCTGTGTTATAGGTAGAACCATGGTGCTGGATCGGGGATCTCTCCTTTGCTCATTTCTCTTCTGAATTTGTGGTTGTTCTCTCCAGTTTGTGGCAGCACTGGGTAACATGGAGTGCAGGTGAGAGCCCTTGTGCTGCAAAAGCAGCAAATGAAGCTCTGGGAAGCCTTTGCAGCCCGTTCTGAGCAGCGATGCAGAGTGTGTCACTGCCAGGCTGAAGCGTTCAGGCCAGCAGCTGAGGAGAGAAGAAAATGAGTCCCTGAGTTCCCGCCGTTCCTGCTGTCGGGAGGGTTTGGAAGCTCCCTGGTGCTGGGTGCTGCCCCGCTCAGCCCCTCGCCGCTGCTCGTCCTCGTGGCGTGTCTGCCCGGTCTGTCCTAGCCAGGACTGGTCCCCGTATTTATTGTCATGTTCTACAATGGAAATTATTGTGTCTTAAGAGGATTCCTGTAGAGAAAACCCACATTTGTCAATAAAAAATGGAATTTGCCAAGAGGTTTGAATGCAAACCCTGCTGAAATGCTGTCACTGTCACCAGCCAGCAGCACCCAGTGGTGGCTTGTGCTGCCACCTCAGTGGGAAGGGGACATCAGCGATGTGTTAAAGAGCCTTGTCCCACCCGGGGGCCTCTGGGGCTGGGGTCTGGTCTTCAGCTTATCCACAGCCAGGGCAGCCTCTCCTGAGGGTTTGGGGGTGCCTGGACTTTGTCCCCCGTAGCTCCGTGCCAGACCCTGACAGTGACGGGCCTCTTGGTAGAGCAGGAAATTCCCGTTGGACCAGGGCCCGATGGCTGTGACCCCGCCCAGTGGGGATGGGGATGGGGATGGGGATGGGCAGGGGATGGGGATGGGGATGGGATGGGGATGGGATGGGGCCGAACCGGGCTCACAGGAGTGGGCACACAGACGATGTCCTCACACCAGCACGGCATTTCTTGAGCCTCCGGCCCCCTCTCCATATCAGACCCTGTCCTGCACTTCTCGCCTGTGGTGGCTTTGGGTTGCTTTTACTGTTTGCTGTAAAAACTGAGTCATTGGATGAGTCAAGCCCTCGGTGTTTTCCATTGTGTCACCACGGCCATGGTCCCTGGCCCAGCAAAGGTGGGCTGCTTATAAACAATTACATTGTTTGAAAATATATTAATAATTCTGTCAGATGCATTAACATTGCCCATTGGTTTCTAACAAATTGACACCTTTTTAGCTGAAAGAAATCCTTATTAGTTTTCATTTTGATGGCTTTTCCTGGAATAACTATAAATTATGTTTATTTCACATAATTCCTCCTGTCAGTAGTTATAAATAACTAGTTCATATGGAAATTATGATTCTGGCCTGTATATGCGTGTACCTTAAAGCACAGAGCAGTGAGGGGGTAATGAATTGCCCGAGTTTTCATTGATGGACCTTTCTAATTTAAAGAGTGACTAAAAATGTATTTGCCAACAGTCTTCCTATCTTGGTTTTTACCACTTTAAATACCAACAGCTCTATTGTATCAGTCTTTTTTTATATAGCATTTTTCATACAGTGTATCTCAAAGCACTTTACAGGGCAATTAATTACCTGGAGGAGAGTGACGGGATGCAGGCAGCGATGACGGCCATTATGCAGTCAGCAGCGTTCCCCATGCCGCGCTCCGCATTTGCATGGATGTCATTTAATTTGTGGCGGTATTAATGGGAAGAGAGAGGGGGAGCGGGGTGGAGAAGCACCAGCGCAGCCACCGGCAGCTCTCCTGGCCCCGCTCCCCAGGATGGGCTGCTCCAAGGAGGGACCGACCGGGCTGGGGCGAGGGCAGGGGAGGGGGAGGCTCAGCACTGGGGTCCCCGGGGCAGCAGGGGGGCTGCAGGTCCCCACCCCGGCTGCTCTGCAGGGCAAAGTCGCCCGAAAGGAGGCTGCCTGTCAACAGGACACGCGTTCCCCCAGTGTTGGAGTAAATTCTGATGGTTCCCATTTTTTTCTCAAAACCAGAACAAAACAAAATGTTTTGAAACCTCCTTATACAATGGAGACGGCTCCTTGGTTCTGATGGAATGCTGAAACTCGTCCATTTTCCTTTTGGAGTATAGCTTTTCCAGTATTATTATAAGCATATAAAATATGTCGATCTTTTTTATGGTAGTAGAGAACCCTCAACGTCAAGATCTGTAATTTTAATGTAAATGGATTTGTCTCAGTCTTAGTCAACTCATTGCTCAGTGGCTTCTCTTCAAGCTTTTACAAATAAAACAAAGAAAAAGAGTATTTGAACAACAAAAATTAAATCTTTGCAGGAACAGTACATAGCAACATTTAATTATAGGCATAATAAAACTAGAAATTTTGTTTTAAGAATAATTCCTGACATTCTTAACCACCTTCAAAACAAATCTTTCACTTTGAAAAAAAGTCAGTAACTTTGCGTACTCACAAACATAAGCTTGATCAGAACAATTTCTGGTATGTAAAAAATGTGCACTGAAATTTGTGCCTTCCCAATCCTTCCAAGTGCCCTTTCTTGCCACTGCAGCACCATTTAGCCAAGCTCCGTAAAATACACCCAATCAATATCGGCATCACTCACATTTTAAAACATTGGAGGAGTTTCTTGAGATTTTTGTCCATATGTTTTCATTACAGTTGACTGGATAATTCATAACAAATTGTTTAGACAACACAATTCATCTGGTTTCTCTCCCCCCCCCCCCATCTCCTGTCTACAAGTAGGCAATGTGATCCTTCATTCTTTTTTTTAACTCCAGGATTTCTCCAGAAAATAATTCTCTCTGAACCAAAAATGTCATGGTCCTGATGATCAAGGCAAAGGATGACCTATCTTTTATTAACTAGCTGGCTAGTAGTTAAAAGTGAACTTGCTTTTGGGCACATACTGACCTGATGAAGAGAATGTGTCTCTGAATCTTGTTCGCTTTGTCAATGATACCATTTGTTTCAAGACCTCTCCCGGCAGGTTTCACTTTTTAGGACTGAAAATGGCATTTTTGCAAAGATGTACACCATTCAAAATTTAATTTCAGTAAATATTTCATCATTCAAGCTTAAATTATTCTTTTTGAGTAAGGAGAACTCAAGTGGAATCAAAGCAAACTTTTGCGTTGAAACCAAGGAACCTTTTGTTCCCCGTTTTTTGTCCTCTGGCCTTTGCCGACTTCCCGAGGGTGGCTGTGGGAGGTGCTGAGATCTTCCCAAGCAAAAATTGTCATAAAACCATCAGCAACCAGCCGGTGGAGGGCAAGTCCCATTGTCTGCTGATGGCGTCCAGAAAGGAGTCCATCGCACGCCAAGGCTCACGCTGTTGGAGCTGCAGCAGAGGCTTTTGCTCAGGACCAGGGAGGACAGGGAGACCTGTGCCATCAGGTCAGCAGTGACCGGGCATCTGGCTGCGATCAGCCAGGGTGGGAGCCTGGCACCATGGAGTCACCGGTGATGCTCAAATGGGTGCTTAACAATAGCTGTGGGGGTGGTTGATTGGGCGGGGGTTCCCACACCATCCTGCAGCAGTTAATTAAATAGCCAGAGCGATGGGGGACATGGAGCTGCCGATGAGAGGACAGAGGGTGAAGGAGCCAGGGCACCCCAGCCGTGCTCAGCTGCCTGAGCAGAGGTTGGCACAGCCGGGGGGATCCCCAGCAAGGCCAGCCCCCCGGGGTGGCCGCAGAGCCCCTGGTCTCGCTGAGCTCCTGCATCTGGGTCGGGCGCTGACGAGTGCGGTGTGTGGGCTCGGCATGCAGCAGCCATTCCCTGTCCTGATCACTCTCACAAGCGCCAGCTGTTGTTCCATCTATCTTTGTGGCCAGCAATCTGCTACCTGAACTGATAGATATCATCCTCCTAAAAATAGCAGCAGCAGATTCCAACCTGTCCAGAGTAAGAAAATGGTTCAGGTAATAAAAGTGTCCCACCTGCCTGCCGAGCGGGCGGCTGAGCCCCCGGCACCCTGAGCACAAGCCCACCTCGCTGTGCCCACCCCGTCACCCCCTCGTGAGAGGAGCCCCGGGGCTCCCTCCTCTGCTTGGGGTCCCTCGGAGCACTCGCTGCCCAGAGTCTGCCCCCCCTTCTCCTGGCACTGCCCTCGCCGGCGGAGGCTGTGGAGCACTCGGCTCAGGGGGAAACAGCTCCGGAGGCTGGAAAACCATCACTGCTCGGGGGTTTGCATGGAAATCAGGCAGTGACGGTGGGGCTCAGCCCATTCCGTCCATCCCCCCCCGCACAGGCAGTGCTCCCTCTCCTACACACCAGCCCTGCTTCTCACGGCCAGCAGCGGGAAACGCGAGAGATGCTGCAAGTGCAAGTTTGGGGCATCCTTCACGTGCCTCTGGGGACCTGTCCGTCCTTGCCCAGGGCACGTCACAAGCTCCTCTCCCACAGCAAAGGGTTTGTTTAGCGGCCGGTGAAGCCCAGCGCAGACAGAAGCTCAGCCCCGCTCCGATGGCCTGTGTTGCTGCTGCCCGAGACGCGGCACCCGTGTCCCCGGCCGGGCGCAGGGACCCTCCCGAGCTGCGCAACCCGCTGGGGACAAGCTCCCACCGGCAACACGCTCCCCCCGACCCACCCACGCCCCCCGGCCCGGCACCCGCTCCACAGGGACAACACGGGCAGGAATCTGCAGCAGGCAGAAAACAAAGGGATCCTGCACTCGGAGCCATATGGATCGCACGTATATACAATACACAATAAACAACACATCTTTCAGTCTGGGTCTGTTTGAAACCTTCCGACATATGTTCTGCTAACAGTTTAACAAATTGATTGCTAATGTTATCCTGCTCTGAAATCTGGCACAATGTGCAGGAGGGGAAAAAAACCAAAACAAAAGCATTCCTACCTCAACAGAAATTCACAAGAAAAGCTATTAGAAAAGGCTTCAGGATGCCTGACAGGAGAGAATTTCATGCCAATTTGTGTGCTCGTTGGAAAAATCATTTATTAAAAAGAAGATATACCTTCATGTTAGTGAGATGAGGGTGTAAAACTGAGCTGGGTCTCCCACTGCTTCAGCTCTATAACTCAAGTTATATTCATCAGAGGCATATATTTAAATCATAGCTTACTTTGCTTTGTGTTCTGAAATTTATTAGCCTACTACTTAAATGTTTTATTCATTAGGCCATGTAAATAATGCATGGTTGTTTCCATGGCAATTTAACCCCTTCTCTCCGGGACGCCGGCAGATTTCCCATCTCATGTGCCTGCTTAATTGCCACCATCAGATTTGCCGTTTTCTTTGCGTTGAGGCCGTGGCCATTTTTCTCCTTTTTGTGGCAAATTCATTAGGAGGAAACTTTTCCATTGACAAACAAGATGTGCTCAGCCACCAAGAGGGAGGGGAAGGGAGGGTTTGCCAGGTCATTTAGCAGAGTTCGGGCATACCTAATGATTCCAGTTTCTGCTCTTTACAGGGGTCCTGCTGCACCCAGTCCCTGTGCTGCAGTGGTGGCGGGTCTCAACCTGATGTGGGTCCTCTCCCCCCATGTCCCTGGGACACCCTGGGGACCACAGTCCTGCAGGAAGGAGGCATCGCTCAACTCCGAGCGTGCTGGAGAGGCAGCACAGCCCTTCGGCAGTGCCCAGGACCCGGCTTGCTGCGGGGCAGGGGTCTGACCGAGGGTCTGTCAGCCTGGGACCCCTCGGGGGCTGACCGAGGGTCTGTCAGCCTGGGACCCCTCGGGGGGTTTCTCCCTGGGCAAGGCTGGTGGCAGTGCTCAGTCCCACAGGCTACAGCGCTGAGACCGTGGGTGCCTGCAGTGGAGATGCCAGTAGCCAGTGAGAGAGTTTGGTGGCCACCACCAGCTCACTGCCACAGGGCAGGCAAGACTCCTCCTCCATTGTGTTCTGCCCGTGAGATAGTCACACTCTAGTGCACGTTAAACAGTCGGTTTGGGTGCAGGAGCCTAATTTATGTACTAAAACCTATTGTACACACCACTCCAAGAACAAGGCTCACAGTCCCACCTTATTCCCTCTTGCTTAGTAGCAGGTAATGCCCCTAGCACACATTTCTGAAAAACAAAAAAGGGCCCCCAGAGCTGCTAAACAGGGAGGAAAAGCATAAACTCTCTTGTTTCTGTGTCCTTTGGCTTTCATTACCCGGCTGTAACCTTTCCTCTAAACCCTCTTACACTAAACAGGACATCCTCTTTGGTTTACAATGATAAAAACTCCCCGTGGTTGTCTCTGGAGTGGTGCACTTGCAGTTACACAGACCTCTTTATGGGCAGCAGTAACAGCCTGATTTAATTTACACCAGCAATACACTTGGAGCCCCTTCTTCCCTTTCCCTCCACCTTTTCCTGGCTGGGCTGCCCCCAGGTTTGACCCAGGAAGCCTTTCCC
>KZ505815.1:677777-691571 GCA_002844005.1 Limosa lapponica baueri
GTCCAAAGGTGCATTTCTCTTCCCCCCAGTCCGTACCAGCCCCCCCGTAGCCACGGCGCCTCCCCTGGCAGCCCACCCCACCGAGGTAAGAGCAGAGTAAGGGTAAGGTCCATCTGGCCCTGGAAAATTATTCCCAGGTTGTGTTTCCACTTCTCTGCAGTCATGGGCTGCTTGAAACACACATTAACCCTAGGTATAGTGGCATTGATTGGTATCATCAACAAGGGGAGATATTTTCCACAGAATATGAACAGAATATGAAAAATAACCATGTACAAAGGATTTTCTTGGCAGTTCTCTTGGTCCTTTTGCCAAAGGTCCATATGATGCTCTCTCCCACCACAGAGGTGTTAGAGCCCTCCTGAGGGGATGGTATCTGGCAAAGTGTTTTCAAAAAACCAGCAGTAGTGAAGTGCAGGTTTGCAGCGCAGCCTGGCAGTTGTCCCAGCTTGGACCTCCGTTAGACAGAAAACCAACAACAAATCAGCTCCACTTGCTGAGGACACTAAATTGAGGTGAGCGCCGAATGAGCTAGAAACAGCAACAACAAAAATCCAAAGGATTTTATCATCTTTGTAGCAGAAGGGACATATGGTAAATAAAATTTAATGCTGCCAAATGGGGAGAGATGCACAATGACCTAGGAACCATAAAGCAAAGAGCAGCATGAATGGAAGCAAACTGGTGCGAGAGGGAGGATACTGAAGATAAGGAAACAACTGAAGTCATTACAAAAGCATCAAATGCATCCATGGATGTGTGTTTGCAAAATAGCCCCAGCCCTGGCAGAGCCGCCGGCGTCGCTGGTCCGGTGCCACATGGAGACTGGCTCCTGCAGGCACCTATTGTTCCTGTCCCTTTGTCTCTCCCCCGAATGGATCTTGGGAGCTCCCTTCATTCCTGGCTCCCCCCCCCGGGGCTGGAAGGGCTGATCTGACAGGGCATCTCCTCCGATAACGGGCTGGAGCTGAACAGCTCTCCCTGGGAGAGAGCCCCCTCTATGAGGGGTTTCATCGCCTGGTGTTAGGCTGGACTTCCCAGTCCTCTCTTCTGGCTCCTTAACTCCACCAGTCTTTAGCTCTTCTGGGGCAGCGGGGCTTGTCCCGAGCCCGAGTGGTGCTGGGGTTCGGAGACAGGCACAAGGCGTCGGGACTTTCACCTTTAATGAATAACACCCTTTTTTTTCCCACCATGGAAACCGCAGCCACCTTCACATTTCCCTGCAACACCACGCTTGTGCCTAATTAAGCTCTATTAATACTAATGAACAGGCTCACCATAGCCCATCACTTTAGTTCTTAATCTAATGCCATGTTGTGACACTTGTTCAATGATGATTTCAGCCCATGAATCAAATCATTGTGGTTCAGCCCATATGCCCAGCTCCCTTCTCACGTGGGACCAGAGAGAAATCTAGTCCAGAAAACAGTAAAACCAGTTAAGGAGCTTTTAATGGAATAAAGAATCAAACATGAGGTGTTGGTGTCCCAGTGCTAAGCATCAGTTGCGGGAAGGGGCTGGGACAGAGGTCCCACGTGGCACAACGGAGAGCTTGGATGTGGGCACGCAGCCCAGAGGTCTGGGGGGGGCATGTTAAAGGAAAAGGGACACAGAAAAGGAGCAAAGAGTGACACTGCGAGGGAAGGTATCACTAGTGAGGAAGCTCCCACAGTCCTTCTTTCTTTTCTTTTCCCCCTCCACATCCCAGAGATTAACCTAATCCATTTATTCTGGGAGAAGTCACTCCTGCACCCTGAGTACTGGCTCCTGGGCGGAATGTTTTGTGTAAGGTTTGTAAACTCTCAAAACTATTTCCCCTTCAGTCCCAAAGTTTTTATGGAAACAAAAATGTCTTCTCTTCCTGATGTGTCCCCGTTGCTTGTCACTTAGTGTAGTGGGGTGATACATGATTTAATTCTCTCTGTACCTGCAGACAATTTGCAAACTTTCTGTTTTCCTCGGGTACCGGTTTCCCCCGCTGCAATGGCCATAAAGCATCGTGTCTGTGCTGGGTGCCGGACCGTAACCTCCATTTCTGATCTCTCTTTGTTGCTGTTGAATTATTCAGGTGGGAGACTCCACTGAACTCCAAAGGCTCAAATAAGAAACATAAAAGTTAGAAACTCCTAGGTTTTAAGAAGTACTGGAAGTGAAAAAAATATTTCAGCCAGGTTGATTTATGTTTAAAATACCTAAATATACTGCTGCACTGATCGATTTGAATTGTGTTGTCATGCTGGTTGGCAGAAAGAGATGAGATTTTTCAATATGTTAAAGTGTAAATGTTGTTAAAAACACAGTATTAGAAGATTAAGATTCTGACCCTTTACGTTCCAATGATCGTAAAAATAAGACTTCCAGCCCATTAAAGAACAGCTTGCCGAGGCATTGCACTGAATCACTCCGCCACCAGGATGTTATAACCCTGTTCTGGCTTATTCATAGGCATCTGCTTATGTGGCATCTACATCAAACTGTGAATGCAAATGTAAGTCGGAGGGTTTGGATGTGCTTTAATAAACCCTGCCAGGTTCCCCCTCCTCACCTCTGAGCTCAAGGGAGAGCGTGGCTCCCATGGCCAAAGGACACCTGGGGACCCAGTGGCCACCAGCTATGCCCCGTCCCACCGCCTGTCCCAGACCTTCCCCTCACAGTTTTTTCTCTCTTTCTCTCCTTTTTATTCATTTTAAATTAACCTTGCTGTGTGTTGGCTGCAGGGAGCAGTCAAAATCTGGACAACTCAACAGAGAAAGCCCCATTGATTAAAGTTAATTAGGCCTTACTTTTTAGAAGACCGTAAGACAAGTGGCTGCTCTGCTGTGCACATGGAGCTGTGTCCCCGTACGCAGTCAGCAGTCACAGCATGGGAACCACGGGGTACCCTCGGGCACCCAGTCAGGGAAACGCTTATTTCCATCTAAATATTTCGATCACTGGGCTGGGCTGTGCCCCTCTCCCTCCTAAGGGACTGCTTCTGGGTGTGGAAGAGACACCCACCACCCCAAAGACCTTCTCAGTGCCCAGGACCTGCCTGTCCCCCCTCCTCTGGCTGCGCTGTGGGTGCAGGCTGGTCTCTGGAGCCGGGCGCCGGGCTCATCCCACGGCAGGGAGAGCTGGAGACGCGCAGCCTCTGATCCTTCCAGCAGTGGCAATTATTTAATCTAACAGGAAGGATCCAAGCACTGGAACTTTTAAGAGAGATTTAATGTTTTATGACAGACCAAAATCGTGTAATGAAAAAGCCTGATTTTGTGTGTGGGAAGTTACTCAGAAATAAAATCTGTGCTGGTGCCTGGGGAGGCTGAGGCAGATGAGGACCGGAGCCCCTCCCCAGCCCGACCTTCCTCCCAACCACCCTCCTCGACAGGACAGCACTTCTCACCCATCCCATCCCATCATCACCATCTCCAGCACATGGCCTGGTAGTGGCACCGCAGGGGACAGCAGGGATTGCAGGACGGGTCTCCAGCCAGGCTGCACCCCCAGCGCCCTCCTTGAGGACAGCCAGGGTTCATCACAGAAACATGCAGATTCCGGCTCTTATTTGAGGCAGGTTTGAAATAGCAGTGAAGGTTATTGAAAACATAACCAAAGCTCCTCCTTATTTCATTAAATACAAATGTGAGTGGGGTCATCAGTTTTTATAGGGGCTCATAAAGCATCCCTCTTGTTCAAATAGGCTATCAAATCACCCAAGGCTTCTCTCCATGAGGACTGCAATAAAACCAGAGTTTCTTCTTTAAGAAACTCATCTCAACATCATAATAAAATAACCTTAAATAATACAGTATGGAGCAGTTTTTCAATAACATAATTATAGGCTTCCATTTTTTTCCTGGCAGGTCATTTCTTGGTATCTATTTTGGATGCCATATTGCAGGGGAAGGGGGTAGGGAGGAAAGCATGGGAGGATTTTGAAGCATGTCCTCAGGTCACAGCAGATCACCTTGTCCTCTCCTTTGTGTGACACAGGCATGGAGAGGCCTGGGAGAGGTGGGCCAGCCACTGCCTGGCCCCTCTGCAGAGCCGGGACAGCAGAAGAGAAGGTCAGCTCCGCGCTTTCCAGGCTTCCCACAGGCTGCCGGCCACATGTCTCAGCACCAGAGGTCTGCTGCACACCTTCTGCTGAGCAAACTGGCGAACAAGGGCATGGTCAAGGTTTTAGCTGATCTTGTGTCTGGAGGGTGAAATTCTTTGCTGTGAGGGTGGTGAGACCCTGGCCCAGGTTGCCCACAGAAGCTGTGGCTGCCCCATCCCTGGAGGGGTTCAAGGCCAGGTTGGAGGGGGCTTGGAGCAACCTGGTCTGGTGGGAGGTGTCCCTGCCCAGGGCAGGGGGTTGGAACTAGATGGTCTTTAAGGTCCCTTCCAACCCAAACCATTCTGTGATTCTATGAAGGAGGAACATCCATTGACAGTGCAAACTTGGACAGGGCTGCAGGGGTTGGTATCATTCGAAGCCCTTACAGTCATCTTCGTCCTCGCTTCTGGGTGATGCGAAGCCTGGGGGCTGCCCAGAGGACATGGCTGTCTCCTTCCTCCACCACGGGAAAGTGCAATTCCTGCAGGAGCATGCACATTTTGCAGACAGATTAAAACATTTAGCAGTGTATCTGTTTTCTGCTTCTTTTTTTTACGTAATTGGTGGCTGACCCGCCTGTGCCATGGTGTGTCATTAGTCCCCCAGGAAATGGATTGCTGGGCAGAGAGTGGGTGGGCTGGCCAAAGGGCAATGCAAATGCTGTTTATGTTTCAGACCTGTCACGTAAAGGGATTTTAACCCTGTGCTTATTTACCTAAGCTGTATCTCCCCTTTACTTGGAGTAACACTCTGATTTTTAACGTACAGGTGTCTGTGGGCTGTTACTGATTCCACTTGGGAACTCTAGCTTCAGCTTTAGGGAAGGTGTATTATTTTTTGCATGCTTACATTTGAAGATTAATTCACAAACAATAATAGTTAAATGTTTGCAAACGGCTCTAAGTCTGAGCTACTTCAGGGCAACACGCGCAAAAAAAAATCAGACCAGGGTGATGTAATTTTAAAGCCATCTCCTCTATAACAGTCACATGCCTGGGCGTACGTACACACACCCACTGTCCCGCACACCGTGCATTCGTGTAAAAAATCAATCCATGTACATCATCTGCACATGTTTGCAGATAATACAAAGTTGTGCTTAAAAAAAAGAAAGAAAGAAAAGCCTCAAGTGGCAGAGCAGTTAAGGAACTCCTAGGTGTTTTTAATAACATTGATCAGACCAAATGAAAAAAGCCAGAGCAGTGGGAGACAGGAGCAGCCAGCAGATGCTGACATTCTATCACAGCAGACACATATTGACTAGCGGTCTGAACAAGTCACTCACTCATCAGCGGCCAGCCTGATTGAGTTGCCTGCAGCCAGTAAATGAGCCTTCCATCCACTGTGGGTCGAAATGAACTGCAATCTTTTCAGACCTCGTTGTTGGCCAAATGAGAGATTTAAAACCCCGGAGGACTCCAAATGAATTTACCAAGGAGCCACAGTGACTAACAAAGCTACAATACATCAGAGCGCGGGGCAGTGGGTATTACACTTACTGCTGGGTGATCAGCACTGGGTATTACACTCGCTGCTCGGTGATCAGCCTGCGCTGAGCAATGCAGAGGTAACCAGATTAACCAATGCGAGGTGTGTAAACCTTTTATGGTTTCTTTAAGGATTTAAAGATTTTGATGAGAAAACACTACAAGTTTCCCAGGGGAAATTTGCTGTTATTGATTTAATGTTTGCTTGCATGCTACCTGTCAATTTTCCAAGAGCTTCAGCAACAAAATTCTTATTTGATATTTGACAGACCTCTTGCTAGTTTGCATGAGCAGAGCAGTGGTGTGCGGACGGGCAAAGAGAAAGAGAGGCACAGGTGCTCTGCAGCCACCCTTTGAACCAAGACCCAACCTCAGGCTAAAACTAATTCCAGGGCCAACTACAAGCTCCAAACTCTTCAGAAGACGGCTATGGACAAACAGGACTGGCTGGATTTGTCAGTCAAAGGAGGAAGTTTCAATCTCGTTTAGGGTCGGGTTTGATCACACATCCCACATGCGAATGCATGTCCGTGCTAACACATGTACATGGTCATGATGGAAGAGGGTTTTCACTTACTCTTCCTCCTGACAGACCCAGATTAGAAAGCTCAGGTTTCTCAGGTCCATTCTGGCATCCCAGAAGAGTGTTTGGTGGACTGAAACACTCTGAGAGGATCACACAACACTGTTGGGCTCAACCAAAGCCATCAGAGAACCTCCAAGTAGTCAAATGCCGAGCTTGATCCGCAAAGACCACGTGCAAAGAGCCAGCGCAAAGACCACGGAGGGCATGAAGGGAGAACAATTCCTCCTTCCCACGTTCCCTGCAGGTATGAGAAGGGATTTCTGGGGTTTCTACGTTTGAAGGACACCCAGTGTGCCTGGGATGAAGGCAGAGCACTCTTTGTCCAGCTCCTGCCTTCTGGAGATCAGCGCTGCTCCCCTGGGCAGTGATTATTCCATTGCTAACATTTTCATGATAACAAATTGTTCTCTAGCTGGGGAGACAAATGCAATGCTCCTTCCCTCTTACAGCTAATTCCTCCCCCTGCTCAGGTGCTGACCTGCTGTCTCCCTCGCTCGAGGAAAGCACTGTCTGTAATGATTCAGGCCAGACTCTGCTCCCCGCTCTCCCTCTGTGCTCTCTCCAGACAGTGCACCCCCAGCACCACACAGTTCTCTTGTTGGGTTACTTCATTCCAGCTGAACGTAGTAAAATGGTTTGTCATCTTCATTTTTTTGCTGCAGTGTCCTGGAGGAATATGCTCCAAAATGCCTTCAGCAAGCGCCTCTAATCTGGAAGAGTCATTTCTCCCTCTGCCTCTTGCAGTACAGGAGCAATGCAGTGGTTGCTGGCTGGAAAATTAGCCCAGGGAACTCTCTCCTCTGTCTGTCTCTCACCTCATTAGACTAGTGAGAAAATGTAATTGTAAGTCTCTGAGGCTTTCTCCTCGCAGGCTGATGGGGGCTTGTGCTTCACAAGGGCCAGTGGAGAGCAAACTCCACACCCTGACTGTCCGCACTGCACCTTATCTGAGCTTCCACCGGCGTGACATGTTGTCCCCTGCATGAGCAAAGTGCAGGTGGGTCCCCCCGCACCCTGCTGTGGCTGCCACCCCCTCCTGGAGCAGCCGTCCTCGTGCCACCTTTTGTCCTTGGGCAGAGACCCGCATCCCAGCGGAGGGGCTGCAGATGGGGATGCCCGCGGGGATGGGCACAGCAGGGCCTGGCCGTCACCTCCGGCTGCCAGAGGAAGGACCTTCTCCATCAGGAAGGTTGGTGATGGAAGGGCAGACACTGGCTGGAGAGGCAGCAGAAAGAGCCACCGCTAGGGCTGGCTGTCCCTGTCCTGTTGTGTGGAGACCTGCCTGGACCATGAGCCCTGGCTGTGCCAGTGGCTGTGCTGGGCACCACGATGGGGGCGGCTGACCCAGCATAGGTGCCAGTGGGCAGGGACCGCACTCGGCCATGTGTCCGTGGGCATTGCCCATGGGGGGTTCCCTCCAGGGGGTGAGCAGTGTGGGGACGGCCACGCTCTGCAGCCCCGCAGCCAGCCCAGGAGCAGCCTCTCCGGGAGCCGAGAGGTGCCCGGGCACAGTGCTCTGCTGGGGAGAAAGAGGAACCATCCGTTGCTGATGCTGGCCATCGCCAGCTCCTCTGCGATCAGATGCTCCTGGTGCTGTGATGGTCCCACCAGCACAGCCAGTGTGGGGGCTACAGGGAATCAAAGAAGCTCTTCAATATGGCTGCATGCCTTAAATCTCAGTCCGCAGCACCAGTCCTGACCTCCTCTCGCTGTGATGACTGTATCTTCTTTTTCTGGGTTATTCCGCCCCAGATTAATTTCCCTGAATGCTTTACCAACCCTCTGGTTGCTAATTGCAAGCACCGAACGTTTGCTGGGAAGTAAAGCCACAAGTCCAAATAAAATGGAAAGCCTCTGCACATGCAATCCAAAATAAAGAGGGATGTTATTTACACCAGACTCCTGACGCGCACACGTGTGTGTGTGGATTTGGCAAGGTTAACAGAGATTAATACACAGAGGCTGTTTTTGGTGTAGAATGGGAAATGCTGAGGCTGAGTCTACCAACCACTTCAGAAATAACATGTCTGCCTTGTATTTTAAGGCAGGAAGCAACGCCTCAGCTGAAATCACTTAAACAAAAAGATTGCAGTGAGGGGCATAATGCAAGAAAGTAATAAGGTTTAAAACAGGTCAGAGCCCTTTCCCTGCTCCACTGCTCCTGAGTGAGATGCATTATTTAATGGTCTTTGGTCACCGCTGATATACTGTTGATGAAATAGATGATTTTGTTCAAAAGAGCATTAGAGAAGAAATATACAATACTGCATTACATTCCGGCACAGTTCTCTCTCTGGTAAAAGCCGATAGATTGAAGGTTTTTCCTCTTGACAGGAAAGCAAAGCAGTTGAAATGAAAAGTCTTATGAAATGGCAAATACAAATGGTAATAATGCCACCATATTCAAAATTAAATTGTTGTAATTTTAGTTTCTGAGCATGGCAAAGTAATACAATATTCAGCACGGGCTTGGGGAGCAGAACCCTTTGGCAATAACGACACTGTCTCATGAGCTAACCAAACAATCTTTTATAAAAATGTAGAGTCTGATGGGTCTCTCCATCAACCATAAGAGCTGTTGTGTTGTGGATACCCCGGACATGGAGTGTAGGGGCTGCAGTACAGCGCTTAACCTAGAGATGTCTCTCCTAAAAGAAAAAAATGCTTTAACTGTCCAAATACGTTGAATTAGAGAGGGGATCAATGGCAGTCGCAGCCAGACCTCGACGGTATGGAGGCAGAAGCTGCCGAGCGCAGTGCTGGCTGCGGGGCCGCGCTGCAGAGCCCCCACAGCACTGCTAATTAGCACCGGGGTGCCAGCAGGCGCAGTCGGGGCTGGTCCCGCCTCGGCTTCTGCTCAGCAAGTTTGCAGCACCGGGAGCCTCCCGGTCCCTGTAGTAAATGGGCAAGTGTCTGCCTTTCCCACTCTTCTTGCCTCTCCAAGCCACTGCAAATAGCTCTGGGTATTGAATCTCTGTGTTGCATCTGCACCATGTTTGAATAGCCTGCTGACCTTTCCCAGTAATGCCTCTTTTATAACCTTCATCTTCTGCCGGGGTTAACGCCATCCCTGTACTTACAGACCAAGAATTCAATGTGTAATGATAACATGGAGCCCAGCTTTCCAGCCATGCAATTATTCTCTCTGCGCCCCTGTTTACGCTGTGACTTTCATCGCGGTTAAATGCTGCTATTTTCTTTTGCCAGGCCCTGGGAGAGACTTGAGTTTGCCCTCGACAGGTTCAAGTCTCTTCTGCCAACAGAAAGATATTACAATGCATATAAATAATGTGTCTCTCAGCACGGGCTGCAGCTGGTGGGGACCCAGACCCTTGCTCAAAGCGGCGCTGGGAGTGGGGGGCTGTGGGGGCTGTGGTGGCCCCATCCCCGGGGAGGGAGGCGTGTGGAACCACCAGCAGCCGTAACCTGTCCCTGGGAAAGTTCTGGAATGACCCCACGGGCAGAGGGAGCTCCCCGAAACAGGGCTTACCCCGCTCCTCCTCCCCGTGGTGGTATTCCCAGGTGCTGCATCGGTGCCACGGGCAGCGGCGTGACCAGCAAACACGGCGTTGGGCCAGTACGGCCTGAGGTCTGGCAGTGGCACCCCCCGGGGCCGGGCGCCCCCCGTGCCAGGCAGCCCGGCTCCGCAGGGACAGGCACCAGGCGCACCATCCATTACCCAGTAATGGGGGGAATGCAGCAAAAATGGCAGTGAGGGAAAGGAATACATCACTGGTAATTATCTCTAACCAGAAATCTCCTCCACTGCTCCAAGCCCCATCATTCCAGCCCTATTCTAATAAAGTGACACCTTTTTAATTATGGTAAGGACAAATCTGAAATTCCGGTAAGTAATTAGCATACATAATTTGCCATCTCTGACACAATGTGACTTTATCACAGACTACCTCGGTGCATGGGAGTGCAAGGCTGCTGTATATCCTGTTTTAATTTTAGAGAAACCCAAACTGTCCATTTATTTTTATTACAATGTATTTCTCAAGTAGTTGAGTGGACAGCACTGAGAGTGCTCCGAGAGTGCAAATAAACAGCAGCAGCCTTGGAATGTTAAATTTAAGGGTTGTTTTCAAGAACAGGACACTTAATTTAACAATAAACTATGTTTTTATGTACCTCCGTGATACCCACTGTTACTGAGAGCACAAGCTGGCTGGGCCCGTTTTTAGGTGCACGGGACCCACTGAGCCATTTAGCCTGGTTTATTTTCAATGAAAAGGAAATGCCCATCAAACCGGAAAACACTTTCACGTTGCAATCAAATTATTTATTTGCCCTTCCAAAGGCTGCTTCCAGTTTTATTGTCTTTTCTCAGCTCTCCCCTGCTATTTGCATGTGTGCTCCAAGGGTGGTGCTTGGTTGTAGTAATGGGCAGAATATTAAAACCTGTAAACCGTGGCTATGAGAGATTTTTCTTAAAGAATCGTAATCTTTTGCAGCAGTCAACACACGATGTGGTAAGGTTCCTATTTTCTCTGTGACTCCCAGGGCTAATATTCCTGCAGCTAATATATTTTTGAGAAATGTTTACTCCAGGCTAAATCATGAATATTTTAAATTTGAGCCCTGCTGTCCAGTTGTGATTAGTCAGACGAGCTGCGTGGTTTTGTTTCTCCTTGACGCGTGGGCAAGTGCTCCTCACCTAAGTGCTTGTTTGTGGCCAGGGCGTTTGATAGCTGAGGTGCTAAGACGTGCAAAATAAGCTGTGTTATTGGGGTGTGCTCCTGTGGGTGTTTGTAGACGGCCCAGCACAAACCCCCGCCTGCCTCTGGAAGCGTCAGTGGCTGAGACGACAGCAACTGTTCGGGAAGAGGGAAACAAAACCTATCTGAGGGATGAAAAGTGTGAACAAAGCCGAGCTGCTTCAGATTGGGAAATATCAGCTGTCTGGTGCCCTCAGCAGAGACCAGCACATTTACTCCAGCACGGAAAGAGGAGGGTGATGTGGCTGGGCAGTGGGGAGCGGGGCTGCCGGGGGCGCTGGGCAGGAGACATGAGTTGTGCGAGCCCGGCCGGGCTTCAGAAGGCCACCCAGCCCCTCTCCCTGCTGTCTTTATGCAGCCAAAGTCAAATAAATAGGAGGGCCATGCTGTATAGCGAGGTAGGACGGGAGCTCTGCAAACAAGACAACGGCAGCAGAGAGGGCTCGTGGTGCCGTGGGGAGACGTGCCCCGCAGCCCACGGCCACTGCCCATAACGCTGCGTTGCTCCATGACTGTGACTATCCATCAAGATCTAGCAAAAAGAGCCATTTTGGTCTGGCAACATCTGTTTGTGTTAGTTTGAAAGCCAGGAAAAAACATTCCTCATCAATAATTAAGTCATCAGGGCACACTGGCAATGAGAGCGAATTGTCCCGCGCTGGCCCTGGAGGATGGCTGTGCCCAGGGTGAGGGGTCCCTGGTGGGGAGAGGACCCTGGCAGCAGTGGCACCAGGGGGTGCTGGGGGTGCTGGGGGTCCCGGTGCTGCTGCCGGGCTGTGCCCACACCGGGCTCTCCCCTCCCGTTAGAAGGGCGTCAAGTGCAGCGACTGCACCAGCCCTTTAAGACTGATTGGACATTTCTCATGAATAGCTCTTCATTCAGGTAATGAGCACTTTGGAGGCACACCAAAAATAAAATAGTCCCAGGATGATAATCTGTCGGAGGTGGGAATGTCCGGAGCCTCTGCAGAGCAGAGGGACCTGAGCCGATCCTAGATGTGATGGAGATTTCACGGCATTTTTCACGGTCCGGGCTGGACTAAACCGTGGGGTTTCTGTAGGTGTGTGTTGGGCTTCTGCAGCCCTGCTGGGAGAAAGCAGAACCCAAACTTTTATTTTGGGAAGGTAACTTTCAGTCATCGCCTGTCTCAACACCTTTGGAGCATACAGTAATATCAACACAGATTAATTAATCAGTTCAGTGTGATGTGACCGTCTCAGCATGGCACACCTCCGTGTCCACACACACGACACCCCCAAAGGAGCCCGGGGAGCCGGGGGGCAAAGACCTGTTTTAAAACTTACCGCTAGTTTGGAAAAGGGCAGGACACTCTTTGAAGTTTCTCTTTTGAAATGTATTTTGGAGAAAATGATCAGAATTGAACCGTCAACTATTGTAGATTCCAAATCACATCCAAACTGAAACATTTTCAGAATATTTTTTTCCATCAGCAGTACAAAGGCAGGCTTCTGCCAAGTTGGGACACACTAAATATTGCAGCTTCCATGGTGGGGTCAGCTGTCCTGCTGACAGCCTTGGCAGGCGCTCGGAGTGATGGTACCTGAACCGAGCACCATCCTCGCTCTCCCTCACTGACCCCCGCATCCCTCACCCCTGCCTTCCCCTCGCCCAAACCTCCTCCCGTGGCACGCTGGGGCGATGCTGTGCTGGTCCTCCCGGCCACCCCCCGGCCAGTGCTGCCCTCCCGAGCTCACCGCGGCGCGGGGCTTCAGATTTGTCTTTTCTTCTCTGCATTAGCGAAAGGAAGATGCATTAATAAGGCCGGGGAAGCAAGTTCGGTGGCAGCCTCTCTCTGCTTGAGGAGGAGTGATGGCTGCGCAGATCGCTGGCAGGCAGGAGGATATAACCCTAATGTCTGCACCTCAGGACATGCCATTAAAAAGGCATCTGCACTGACACAGATCTGTTGTTTATCAATAACCTGACAAGCGTTTCCCCTGCAGCATGGAAACACCTACACGATACGGCGGATAACCGATGGGAGCGGGCTGTGCCGGCGGCCCCGGTAGCCACACGCCGGTGGTGCCCGGCCCGTGCCCAGCCCTGCGGGCAGCACTGGCAGAGCACAGCCCCCCAGGGCCCCCACACCCCTGGGAGCTGCTAGAACGGCAGTGGGTGAGCCCCACTGATAAATGAACAGGGTGGGAGGGATGTAAAACATGCTGCGGTTTGATCTTGCTTGTTTGCTGTTCGGTGCTTCTTTTAGGGAATTTTTTCTGGCATTTTATGTCAAAGAGAACTTTTATGTGTAAAAACTGACCTGAATCAAAAGCAAAAGGTGGTGACTTTTTCAAACCCAAACACTTTCAGACTGATAAAAGCACGATTTTCTGTCTGGTTTTGTCCTTTTTCTTCATCCACCCCCCAAGTAAATTTTTCATTTGATCTGAAGGTTTTTTTCCCAACTTTCCATCTTTTTCCAAACTGGAGGAGCAGTACACTTTCAGATGGGCAGTGCAGGAAGAGGGCTCACCTGGGCAGAACTCACCCCACCAGAGTGTCCCTCTGCATTTCCCAGGGCATGGGCTGCTGGGGAGGATCACGCTCCCCATCCCGCCTCCTCCCATCCTTGGTTTGTAATTCCTACGGTGCAAAAATCCTCTGAGTCAGAACGGTGGCCACTTCAAAGGGTCTGAAACCATCACTGCATCACTTCCCAGGTACCACCTCCAGCCTGCACCTCGGCACAGAACCGCAGTCGATGTCTCAGACTCGCTCAGGGGGGGTCGTTCCGTCCCCTCGCTCTCACGGCCGGTGCCTCCTCGGCTCATCCTCTGCATCCCACCGGGCTGGGCATCCTGTGGTGTGTCCTTCCGTCCAATACACAAATGAACCAGCACTGCCTCAGAACTTCAGATTACATGTAGCTTTAGTTAATTAAATGTAAAATCATTGGAATA
>KZ505815.1:718404-750904 GCA_002844005.1 Limosa lapponica baueri
CTGGAGAAGCTCATGCTGCAGTCAACTCGCTGCTGAGCTACCGAGGCACCTCGGCGTGTGGCCGCCTGCCAACCTCTCCTGCCAGGCAGCGGTGTGAGCGTGGGACCTGCCCTAAAGGCTGGTGCTGGTTTGGTGCACAGCTTGACCTTGCTTATCACAGACAAATTCATGTGCAATAGCTATAAAGCAAAGATATGTTAATTGTGCCACATAAAATCTGTGATTACTCCAGCTAATCTGTCAAAGCTGGGAAATATTGACTATTGTGGAAGGAGACCATTTGCTAGCACATCTGTGGAGCGGGGGCGAACGCTGAGCGGATCCTGGGCACCGAGAGCCTTTGCAGCGGGAGGGAGACCAGAGGAGCAGAGGAGAAGGGGCAGGACTGCAGCGCATCCGGCAGATTGAGGGGCATTTCTGAGACATCTTCCCCTAGAGAACAGGATGCACGCAGTCCGAAATCAACGGCACGGATGTTATTGTCATCCAGCAGCTTCCACAGAGAGGGTTAGCGCAGGCAGTGGGAGGGGGTGCTGGGGTCACCCCGTGCTGGCACACTCTGGAGCACACACGGTGCCAGCAGTCAGTCACCACCAACCCCTGCTGCTTGCAACTACGGCATGGGAAGAGGACAGAAGTATGAAAGGAACATTTCGCTTTGTTTTCAGGCTGGTCCAAACCTGACATCTCTTCTCAGACCCTATAAAAGCTGCTCATGAGCTGCTGGGGAGATATTTTAGGTGTCTTCATCCCATCACAGCAGAATGACCCAAGCCTGTAAAAGATTTTTTTATTGATACAGACTGGGTATGTGTATATCACTTGTGGCGTCATCCCACCCCTGTTAATAAGATTAAAAGCCACTGCTTGCATGTGCCAAGCTTACCAAATCATTACCTGCTGTATATTAAGTGTTTAATTGCATAAAATGACATCATGTTTATCTCTGCAGCATTAGCATCTAGTCTGCAGTGTCAAAGCGGTAAACATGCGTGATATCATCAGTCATTATGTGGACTTAAAATCAATTGCTCTCACTGCACCCTCTTGTACAGAGAGGAGCACAATACATTAATGAACTTGAGCAAGAACCTAAGTGACAAGATGAAACAGCATAAATAATATCACTTAAAATGTGTTATCTATAACAATGAAGTGTCTCAAATAATAGAATTATGGATTCCAAAGAGGAAAGCAAGTTATTGAAATTCACACCATGGGAGCATCAGTGTGTGCTCATCAACAAAATCACCTATAAATTAATCTGATTTAATGCTGGACGCAGGTTGTATAAGACACCAACATCACTAATCAGCTTTATTTTATAAATATGTCCCATTATACAATCTATTTGCCTGCATAACTTGACTAAGCAAGAATGGAAGATGTGGGTCAAAAATTTTTCCCCTTGCCTTATTATAATTTCACTTAAGCCCATGCAAACAGTTCTCTTGGCAACTTATTAGTCCCATTATTTCAGAATTTTCTTCAATGAACCATTTTTTAGCTATCAAAACATTTAGTTCCAGCTGGCTTCAATGATATAGACTTCAGACCAACTGAATTTATGAGTTTAACAAGATTACATAGTCAAATAGCCATTCCTTACAGAGTTCATATTTCTAAATAAACTGTCAAGGTACAACCCAGAACAAAGTCTATTAGAAGAGGACACGCAGAGTCCATTGACTTTAACTGTATTGATTATGGATAATTATTTGGTCTCTACTGTCTTCTCACATTTTTACAAATTTTCTGTGGGAAGGCTTAAACTTTATTGTTTACTTCTCAAAACAAGGGAAAAGGACAAGGGCAAAAATCCTTTCATCTCCCCTTAGCCATCATGAAATCATCCCATGCCCTATGGCAGTAGGAAAGTTAAGGCTATCTTGGAGTGAGAGCATTCATAGCTGGAGGTGGATTATTTGCAAAATCAAAGCCAAGCCAGATGACATTCTGTCAGGATAAACAAACCGTTCAACCACGAGACTATGAGTACTGACCAGAAAGAAAAGAAATATCTTGCACCTCGTGTGTCAGGCACTGCCAGCTCTGCAGCCGGAAAAACAGAAGAATGCCGGGGCCGGGAGGGCTCGCTCCTTGGTGCAGCCATTGCAGCATCTTCTCCCTTGTTCTCTTCATTAGTAGGAGACGTCCTGCTCCTCGTCCTCTGCCCTTGCAGTCACCCCAGCCAAAGGACAGAGAGGTGTTGTGGCACTGAGGCTGGCAGAAGAGCACACATTGCTGCTCGGGCTTCAGGCTCTGCCCTCATGGGGCTGGAGGAGCAACAGGGCATTTCTGTGCCCCCCAGGAGCGGGTGCCTGCACCCACCAGCAAGAAACCCAGTGTCTGGATGGGGCCAGGGTCCCCAGGTCAGGGCTGCCTCCTGCAGAGCTTCTGCTCCAGAAGCCCCCTCAGGGCTGTTCCCGGGCCACCCCACCTCTTCCATGCTGGCCACTAGTCACTGTGGCCCCCAATCCCATCAGGCCCCCTTTGCCCTCTGGATGGACGCCCTGGCACCCCCTCTGCAGGACGGCTCTCTATCCCCGTGCTGTGGTTTCGTGCCTGGCCCGCTGCCCTGAGGGGTTCATGGCCATGGGGTGCACAGGTTTGGGCTGGCAGCACCTCGTGTCGGGGCACCCCATCCTGCCCCTCGGGACCCCACACAGCTACATGCCCTCCACCACCGCCCTGTGTCCCTCAGAGCCCTGAGTGCCGACCACCATCCCCACCAGAGCTGGTCCCAGCGCTGTCATCCCAGCTCCCAGCACGGTTCCCGCTGGCAGCAGGGGCTCCGGTGGAAGGGGGGTGCCCGGTGTCGGGGGGCTCCATGCCCGCTCCAAGCCTCTGCAGGGGAGACTTCCCGAGAGGGCACAGGGGCACCAGCCCCCATGTCCCCTCACAGCTCCATCCCCAGAAGGAGCCCGCGGGGCTGGGGCTGTCCCCGGGGGCGAGGGCCGGCGGGTGGGTGCTGGGGCAGGGGGACACGGGTCTCGGGGTGCCCCGGCCCGGCTGGGCTGTCAGCAGCACCCTCTTCCTCCGCCTCGGCCAGGGCCTCCTCATCCTCCGCAGCCCGAGTCGCTCTCACCGTTGGGGGTCACTGTTCCAACAAAAGCCGCGTCTCTGCTGCTTTCTGCGATTATTAAAAACAATATTTCTGCTACAGCTGTTTCCTGATTTGGCTGATATGTTAAGCTAGAATGAAAGGGTTTGTTGGGAATTTTTTTTCTCATTTACAGCAACTTCCTTAACTTCACTTTGAATTTCCTCTAAACTCTGATGAAATACAGTTCATCTGCCACCAAAACCTGAACCGAAATGATGTGAAAAAGAACCCACGAAAGGCTTTTTATGAGATCTCATTCTCCCTGCACAGGCAGCCCTGATCAGGGACTGTAGGCAAGGAAATAATTTCTTTTAAATGAGTGTCTGGTTCCCTTTATATTTTTTTCTTTCGCTTCAGATTACAAGGGAAAAAACCCAAGGTGTCAATCAGCTTTAAAACAGTTGAGCTGATCTTATTTCTTCTACATACTGTATTCAAGCCAAACATTCCCTGAATAGAAAAAGCATAGAAAACTCATAATAGCTAAATTGGTGCTTTTAAAGCCCAAATTTAACATGCTTCCTTGGGGACATTTTCCCAGCATAGAGGAAAACAAATATATGTGATTTAGTGTCTATTACAGAGGTTAAAATCTGCACCTATTCTTTCTTACACCCTGTCACAGGGAGAAGGAGCGGATTTCGGGTGGGAGAGGTGCTGGGAGGCAGCAGAGCTCAGGCTGGCAGGGACAGGGAGGGAGGGAGGGATCCTCTGCCACCGCGGAACCCGGCACAGCCAGGTGATCCATTTCAAAAGTGACACCATTTCTGTGAGAAAACAGGGAAGATCTACAACGTTTTCCTTTTGAACTCCATAGATAGTGGAAAGGAAGCTGTTTTTCTTTTCTTTGTATTTAATTTTTAAATCTTGGTGTTCGTTGGCTGGTAATAAAACCCCATGCAGGAAACAGCAGGAGGTGGGTGCTCAGTCAGGCAGTGTGGGGACAGGAGCTGAGGGACTGGGTCTGGGATGTCCTCACTTTGCTCTGGGGACCAGGGTGCCAACATTCTTGGTCTTGGTTGCCCTTGGCACTGGAAGGCTCCCAGCCCCTTGCTGGGGCAGCCCCTGCAGGTTGTGCTCTCATCGCCTTTGGTATTTTGGTTGCACCAGGGCTAGATCCAGAGGCCATCTCCATCTCCATCTCGGCCCTGGTCCTGCTCGAGTCCCGGTGCTCAGTGCCCGCTTCACCTGGCTGCAATCAAGCAATCTGGGAGGTGGGGCAGCAATTAAAAACCCGTCAGCCAACAGGGGCTGGCTCTGTTCCCAGTGCAGCTGAGGAAGAGGTGGGTGGAGGAAGAGCAGTGGTGGCTGCAGCCCCAGCTTCCCTGGGCTAGGCTGGTACCTACAGGGACTTCTGCTGAGTATGTCTGGAGCCCTGGGTGTGTTGCCTGTCTGTCTGTCTGTCCGTCCATCTGTCTCTGGTGATGGCGGTTAGTAGATTTCTTGAGAGAGGGCAAAAGAAGCAGGAAAAAGGTATAAAAATGATTAAAACAGTGTGTCTGACTGCAGCCTCTGGGTTCTTGTCTGTAATTAGGGAATAATATGTGAGCAAAGGGAGTGCTGGTAGCTTTCTATTTTTTAACCTGCTTGCTTTCATTTTTCATACATTAATTCTTCCTTTCTGTCTCTTGTGGTATTTTTCTTTTGTCTGTGTCATCCGTCCCTTCATTAGCCTATAAAGCTTGTCCTCAGCTCAGGGAAACTTCCTGCTTATTTCACCTTCTAATATTTCCACTATCTCCCTCCAGGCAATCTCTCCTGGTACAGTGAACTGGAGAGGTACAATAGCTGTTGTGAATTACTCCTTGCAGTCGGCTCCTGCGCTCTGTATTTATTACCGGGTTTGCTCTACCCGCAGCGATGCGCTGCCGCAGTCGCTCCCTGTCCCGGCGCGGGGTCTGCGGGGCTTCCACACCCCAGCGGGGGCACGGTGCCACCCCAGCCTCTGCCGGGAGCTCGAGCCCGCCCTGACCCTGGAAGCTCTGCTTTGTGCAGCCTCGATGGAGGAACTGCTGTGGAAGAGTTTTGTTTTGGTTTGTTTTTTTAAATGCAATGGGGGTGAAAATGACTGGTGGTGTCCTGGAGCCTTGGCAAGGTCTGAACGGTGAGAACTCGGAGCGCTCCTGTGCACAGCACTCGGTTAATCCCTTCTTGGGCTTGTCCCTTCGTACAGAGCAGCTGAATCTCTGCCATTGCATAGGACCTAGAAGGTACAGGGAGCGGTGGAAGAGGAGTGGGAGCTGCCTGATATTTGGAACTATAGCATTTATTTGGGGCAATAAATTGTTTCAGCTCCATCATCAGTTGTGTTACAGGATGTCAGCAATGACCTGCCAAACCAGTCTCTCCTCATTTGTGCCACTCCAGGCCGGGAGAGCAGCAGGCAAGCGGAGGGCAGTGGCCAGAGCTGGGCGTTAGGAGTTGGACTGGGCAAGGAGCTGGGGACAGGAGCCCGGCTGGTGGTGCCCAGCGAGGCACAGGCCATGGAGCCACCACACAAGCACGAACTGCTACTTAAACTGCATTTCTTTGGATCCAAAACAATGAGGAGTTCAAATAAGCCCTCTCCACTGATGGAGACGTGCCAGTAACAATTCCAAGTGCGTACATCTCTTCAGAAGCCTCTCTGGGTGGAAGGCTCAGGGCGCAGATTTTGCTGCTGGACCAGCTGAGGGGTTGGTTTGTATTCACAAAAACATCACCAGCTTAATTTTTAAACTGCGTTCAGGCATCGTAGGCATCCTGCCTGCAGTGAGGCTATAGCTTGAGTACTTCAAACAAATTGTATTCCTTCCTTTCTGACTCTGCTTTGATTCCTTTTATTTTATCTTTAATTTTATTTTAAATACTGTGCGATGACAGAGGATGGGGTCTCCTCGAGCAGCGTGCAGCCTGCGAGCTCCCCCGCTTCAAACACACAGCATTCTTGGGAACTTCAACCAAACACAGCTCGCTCATTTGCAGTGGGTCTAAACAGTTGTTCCTGAAACTGCAGCATGGATAAATGTTTAAATTCTCTAAAAATACTAGTATAAATCTTCATAGTATAAATTAGGACCTAAATCCTTCAAAGTCGGGAGAGAAGGCAGGGCCTTCTAGTCAAACACACTCATTGTTTTGTTAATCCCAGGAAATATCTGGTTACTGGTGTTTTCTTGGTGTATCTCAGTCTAACACTGATTTAGCCAATTAATCATCAGTTACAAAAAATGATTTTTGTTAATATTTTTTTTCTGGATCAATAGATTTTTATACAAGGATCTTTCTGCTCATTAGTTGGAGGGCAGCTCCTTGAAACAAATTCTGCCTGTGATTCTACCTTAAATTCATCAGTAGATATTAAATAGGTCATTGGTGTAATAAGGGCCAAATTTGCTTCTCATAGATCACAGTGGCCAGTGCTCCTAGGGTCTAATTATCCCATATTTGGTCAATAAGCCATTAACATACAGCCATGGATGTTAATAACCATTTCATGAAAAAGTCCTGGTAATTTATGAGATCAACATTGGTTAGGAAAATTAATAAATATTTCATTCCGTAAGATTTATCCGAGGATGTTTCGGTCTGAGGGAGGAAGCACTGGGCTGTGAAAAGGGGGCCCAAGCTCAGATAAAGGAAGAAAGATGGGGGAAAGCAAGCCCAAATGCCAAGCCCATGGTGGCTGGGCTTAACTTGGGCTAATAAAAATTTACTTCAAATCCTATAGCTAATAAATCCAAAGGGTGTATGAGGGAGTCCGGTAAAACCTGACTTAACATTATGTTAGTGCTATTAACAATATTTATATAGATGTCATTTCACAGGAGGGTTAAAGCTGGTAAATTATGGGCCAGGCATAGTGAGTCGCATCATGGAGCTGGCACGTCTGTATGTATCCAGGTACCATGCCCTGTGCCTTTTTGGGTAACAACAGCTTAAAATAACATGGAAGATGAAGGTGGAAGGCTCAGAATTTCTGATAACTTCCAGCCTTCCTGTCTCAGTAGGCACTGCCTTGAAGTTTAATAAACTTCATCATAAGATTTAATTTACTGTGTTTACCAATCTATTCTTCAACTGATAGTAAATCTATTGTATTTTATTAGGTATACAGCAGTTATAAAAATGTGACGTTTTTTCCAGCTGTGGTCTTTAGCAGCAATCATGTTTTGCACATTTCTGTGTTGAAAATGCTTTCCGACGGCTAACAAACCTAGGGGAAGCTTGGATTTTACCTTGCAGTCACTTCTAAAATGTCAACTATTTTTAACTTTAGACTGCTCTTAAAAACCCCCAGTTTTATGCTGTTTGGGCTCTGAAAGCCATTTTGTGCCAAGAGTGGAGCTCTGAGGGTCGGTTGTGCCAGGGCTGGCTGGGCAGGACATGCAGAGGGGCTCAGGACCAGCGCGGTGCCTTGCGGGAGGCTCACCCTGATGCTGCTGCCTCATCGCCGAGGGTAGTGCTGGCCCTGCCGGCCCCGCACAGAGCGGTGAGAAGCAGTGTTAAGTCTTGATTCAATGCGGTGCTTACACAGGTGCTTAAAATAAAACAAAACCCAGGTTTTTAGTGCTTTGCTGAATTGTGCCTTTAATTACTTTTGCAGTGGGTTGAAACTACACACCTCACCTGGGTGTTGCATTCTTCAGGATCTCACTGACAGGGATTTACACACTCAGCGATGTGTGTTCTTACCAATATGATTAAACTAGATTCTGTCTTTCCTGCAAAAAAGTTGCTTTGGAGATTAAAGCTAGGCGGTGTGGTTGCAGAGCTGCGAGGAGCGGTCCTGAGGGTGTATCCGGGACTGCCTGCAGGAGCTCACCTGGCTGGGGTGCTGTGCTGGCAGTGTGGGTGCTGTAAGACCACGGCTGTGGTTGGTCTGGTCAGCAATGTACCAACCTGGCCTTGGTGGCATTGGGCTGGTGGCACCCACAGGGAGCTGCTCGCAGGCCAGCTTGCCGGGGCTGTGGCCACAGCAGTGGTGGTACTTGAAATTGTTCCAAAACAGACAAACTGAGATGCTTCTCTTGCCTTTGCTGTCTGGACTGAAAGCTTCTTGCAAGGGGAGCTCCTGGAGGCGTGGGGCCATTCGGAAGGAGGTGTCTCCAGCTGAGATCTTCAAGCAAGAGCTTTGTGTTCGCAGCTCCTTCTGCTTCAGCCTCCCAGAGCCTCTCCCGTCTGCTGGGGAAGGAGCCTGCACAGGGGATGCTGCAAACACTTGTAGGCCATCGACTCTATTGTTAATCTATGTTGAATGATTGCACTATTCCATCCTGCTGCCTCTCTCTGATTAGACTTGTAAATGAAAAACCATAAAAGTCAAAAATGAGGAAATAGAGGACAGAACGAGAGAAGGCACTTATCCCCCAGACGAGTGCCTGAGCACTGTGAGCAACCCCAAAGCTGAGACCCACACGCTCTGTGCGAGGACGCTGCTGTGGGTGCTTGGCTGAGCCCTGGCGGTGGGACCCCTCCGACGGCTCTGGGCAATGGGGCCGAAGGGCAGGGGGGAAAGGGAAAGCAGTGCTTCTGTTTCCACTGGGTGTTTGTGGGGTCCCTCCCATCCAATGCAGCCTGGCTTCAGGTCTTTACTTGCTGATTAAGTTTCACCACCAGGTTTTTCCATCCACTCCTTGGCCTTTATGCCCTCAGTGACACGATGTCTATTGCCCCTGCCAAGACTCTCTTCAGTACATTAGCTTAGCTATGGGTAAACTCAGACATCAGGGGAAAAAAACCCACTGACAGTTAATAGAGCCCTGTAGGTCCCTGACCCCTGGGGATAAGCATACAGTAGCTGGCAAAAAAATACATTCTAACGTCTTGGGGAAAAGGTCAGAGTAGCAAGAGAAAATAGGCTGTTCGTATTTTGTGGAATATTTATCAGGGCACCAGGCTCCGGAGCTGTGCGAGGGGGTAAGGGTCTCTAACTGGTGTTCAGACAGGGCTTCCCAAACGCTGCGGCACAGAGGTCTATGCGGCAAATTGCCAACAGTCAGAGGGCTACACATCATTTGCATAATCTGCAAGATCTAATTGTGTCTTTGGGCTTTTAATAAAATGGGATTGGTTTTATTTCAGTGGTTGGCTCATAATAAAGGATTCGGTATTCTCAAAATCAGGATGGATGGTGTGTGCTATTGCAGCCCTCCCTGTTTCCCGCCGAGACATCCAGCGGCCCACGAGCCCCGTGTCCGCAGGGACCGTGGCTCTGAGCAGCGGGAAGGAACCAGGAGCCATTGCCCAGCTGTCCCTGGCAGGATGTGCCGCGTGATGAGGAAGTCCCTTTGTCAGCCTGAAAAAGATATAGTGTATTTATGCTCGGAGGTTGCTTTTATCCAAAGTAAGTGGAGAGTAGAAAAAAACCAGGGAGGAAAGCAGATGAATGAACAGATGGAAATAGAAGGAGAGAATGGCATAAGCAAGGTGCTATGGAGAGAGAAGGAGCAACCAGCTCTTACCTTCCTTTTGCCCGAGGTTTTACTGAGGCTCCTAAAGAGCCAAAGAGCTGCTCTATCTCTGAGGAACCCACCTGAGCACTACGGGGGGGCTGTTGGCCATGGCTACTGCATCCACCCCGGGGCACGGGGGATGTGAGCCCCTGGCCCTGGGCTCGGTCTGAGAAGGTGCGGGTTTGGCAGGGAGCAGGCCAGAGCAGGACTAAAGCACATCTGGTGTTGCTTAGGTGTTTGTACAGCACAGCCATAACGGAGTGTTAACGAGCAGCCTTGAGAGAGGTGTAACCCTCTTCTCCGTGCCCAGGCTGTGCAGCTCGCGCTCCCCTCTCAGCGTGGCTTTGGCTTTGCTAACCTTTGTTCTCCCCCCTCGGCCAGGTGGCCCCACAGTGTCGTGTGGGGTGGGCAGGGGGTGCTCTCCCCCGTGCCCCTCCCTGTGCCACGTCTGCCGGCCTCTCGCCTCAGCCCCCGTGCAAATTTAGATCTCCCTGCTGGGAGAGCAGTGTGGAGCTGCTGCACAAGCAGCTTGGCCGAAAAAATCAATAATCTTTTCAATAAAGCATTTTATCCCTTATATATATTGTCTCTCATAAAGATTTTACACAGACAAAAAGTTCAGAAGTTGGTGTAAAAAATGTTGGGAAAAAGGTGAAGATACGTAAGTAAATTACAAACTTGAGGCTGTTTGCAGTACCTTGGGAAAGTGGGAGTTATATTGATGAGTTTTTATTGATTTACCATCATTCCCAGTGTGGACATTTTCTGGTCTATTATACCACAGTCGCGGCATATTCCCATCGCAGCACTAAAGAGGAAATATGGACAGCCTGACCTTGGCAATATGGAGATAATGAAATACCCTTAATGATCCTTCCAAAAGATTTTACAAGCCAACTTCAGATTGTATCCACTCTGTGCTATGCTAATTTTTACCAAGGCTTGCAAGCAGCGCCAGGGTTTCACAGCTTGAATCCTAACCGTGGGTATTTTGGGGTTAAATACAACAGAAACAGGTGACCTTACTGCCTGAGAAACAAGAGTTGCTGTGAAGGTGCCGGGTGTTTCCAGGAGGGTTGTTTGTCCCCTTCCCAGGGATGGAGGTCGGTGCCCCTCGTCCCCCCACGTTGCTCCCGTGCCAGGCAGGGCCGGAGATGCCCGTGTGCCGCGGTGCGGCTCTGCCCGTGCCACTGCCAGCCTCGGCCCCGCCACCGGCTGCAGCCCCCGAGGGACCTGCTCAACCGCGGGAAGAGTTGCGGCACTTCAGGGTGACTTTGGGGACAGCTCAAGGAGATTTACCATATATATACCTGCCTGGAATTGTACCTAGCAGGGACATAAATAGTAGGTTTCAGTGCTCTGCTTTCTCCCTCTCCCCTCCCCGGCCCAGCTGGCAACACAATTACCAGCCCCAAAGTATTATTTTCTTAATAAAAATGTTACGTGTAAAGCAAAGCCACAAATGAGTAACAAACCCATGCAGATTTCAATCATTCCCTTCTTTATTCCCCAGCGAGATTGCTAATGACCTTCACGCAAACCTCCACCAAATCTTTTTTAAAGGCAAATATTAATTTCCTAGCATGAAAAAAGGAAATAAAAAAGCCTATTTTTCATGGGAACCGCGCAGAAAGAAAGATATATTTTCCTTCAAAATGCGGGGAGGATTTTTACATTTTGTCACTTGCTTTGCATAGACTTGGTACCACCATTTGTTCACCTCTGAATGTAATCTCTCCCCATAAAGCTTTGCTTTAAATTCCTCAGCTACCTGTTAGGCTCTGATAGCTCTTTAGCTGCACCCGGAGCGCGGGGGCTCTGTGCCCCCACAGCCTGGCTCTGACTCACTGGGAAGAAACTGGGAATGACTCTTTAAATTTTAACAGTTGAACCATTCATTTCTAAAAAGAATGCACCAAAGCAATGTAACATTTTATAGCAAAGTCTCCAAAAGTCATTTATAATGCAGCAATCCTTTGCAGGAAGTTGCAGCGTGGTGTGCTACAGCCTCCCTGTGCCTGCTCCCACGCCCCCCAGCACCCAGGGCTCGGGACGAGCGGAGGGACGTGGGAACGCACACGGGTGTGCACACCTGCACACAGATGTGCGCACCTGCACCCGCCAGATCTGGCAAACCCGCCGTGCCAGGTTCTAACACTAGGTTTGGGTATTTTAATGGTTTGTTGAGCTGCCAGACCAGCTTCATGTGTGCTCAGGGTGAGTTCAGACCTGGACTTTGAGCGGCCACTTGCTTCCAGCAGATTTTCCTCTGCCTCGAGGTTTTTGCTTGTGCAAGAGCCCTTCTAGAGCACAAACCTGAGCTTCACCAAGGAGATCAGGGCATCCACAGCAGCCTGTGCAAAATAGCAGCTCTGCTTGATTCCACAGCCAAAGCGGTGGCATAGATGCAGCTTCTCTCCTTATTTCAGACCTTGCCTACATCTTCAGTGATATTTTTTAGCATTAGCTTCATTAATCAGGTGAAGGAGTGGATTGAAGGGTATTTTCTGGAGCTTATTTGCTGGGTTTTTATTCCATAAGTCTTGTAAACTTTCCTCAGAACAGCTCACTTAAAAGGAGTGGAAAAATTCTATAAGAACCACTATAAAGGAAAACTCCATGCTGAGAGCCGTGCCTACTGGCTGGCTCCATTCTGGCTCTGGCATTTTCTCATCATCTCAGTTCTCATTTCCCTGGCACTGATGCTCACCCAGACTGTGTGCTCCCAAGAGTCAGGGGCACCATGAGACATTCAGGCCCATCCTTCCCTGTCCTTGCCTGCGGAAGGGGACAGCAGGACGCTGCGTGGGTTGTGCTGGCCAAACCATGGTCTGCTGGTGACCCCTCCTCGGCAAAACCCACCAGCAGCATGTGCCCCTGCAGCAGGAGCCTCTGCTCCAAAAGACGCCGTCCTTCCAGAAGCCATTCCACCAGGGAGAGGGGCAGAGCCCCCCGCAGCCAGCGCTCCGTCAGAAGCAGAGACTGTCACCTGCCACTGCTGGGACCCCGGCCCGAGGGACCCCCTCCTCTGCTTGGGTGAGTCGTCAGCCCGTCGCTGCACAAAATAAGCAACAGTTTGCCTGTAGATATTTGGGGGAAAAACAGTTAATATGATAACAATAGCACTAAATCAGGCACAGAACTTCAAGTACAAGTCACAGCAAGAAGTTGTTAATACCTTTATTATGGGATAAAATGTATTCATGATATTAAAGACATCACATTTCTGCCCTGGTGTCACATTTTAGATGTAGCGTAGATAAATGATATATCACTGTAAGAGATCTACAAAAACCATTAGTAACCATGACATTTTGACGTCAGATTTTAAAAAATTCCTAAGTAATCTTTTTGATTTATGAAATGGTGTCCAGGTTCATCGAGACTGATCTCAGATTTATCACAGCCTGGTTAGAATTATTAATGATTTTCAATTTGTAAATCCAATGCCAGCATGTCCAAGTGCTCTCAGCAAAATCACAGAGAGCTGACAGGGAGATTTTGCTCAATCCATAGTTTTCAGCTATTACAAGATTTTTCTGGTTAACCCTCTGTGGCCCGTCGCAGGCCGCCAGCCCGGCGCACAAAGGCATTGTTCTGCCGCGGCACAAAGGAGGCGCGTCCCGGGCACCGCCGCATGAATCACGGCCCGAATGGCCATGAAACACATGGCGTCAACAGGAATGAATGATCTGACTTTTACAGGCTCCTACTGAAGACCCTTAAAGACTTAAATTATAATGAGAAGAAAAGCTGATCTAAGCCAAAACAGACGGGCTTGGGTAGCTTTTCCCTACAATTCATCACAAGAGCAGATGAAAGGGAGGCAGGGGCAGAGAAAAAAGCAGAGGCACGTCTCCGTCCCTCCGCAGCCGTGCAGGAATATCTCCGGAGAAGAAAGCACACCTTGGGTAAATAGTTACAAACTCCAGAGCCCACGCTGAATATTTATTTCCTAATTTATGGGATAATTGTCCACCACTACGGGGAGGGGTTAGAGGGAGACTTGGATACTAAAATTTTCTCTACAGTAACAAGCTGACTGTTCCTCGGGAGCAGGGTGTGCAGGGTCCGTGCCCCTGTACCTGCCCTTTCAATGTGGCTGGTGTCACCGAGCGGACAATGCCAGTGTCACCCTCTGGCTCCTCCAGGACTAACATTGCCATTTTTTTTAAGATGGTTAAAGGAAAAGTGCCATGATTCATCCTTAGGCTGCAGACAGCTAAATTATTATTTACTTCAAAAAATTATATCTCCCATGTGCTTAAGACACTGAATTATCAAGACTCTGGGCTCACTCAGGGTCCGCACTGCAGCCCTGAAGCCCCAGGTGCCCCGGGGGCCAGCGGGGCCGGTGGGGCTGGGGGCAGGCGGGGGGGCTCCACACTGCCCTGCCTGCATCCCACCCAGCATCACCCCCAGCCAAGCAGCACGACTTCACACATCCCCTTCCGACTAGGTTTGGCCTTTTATCTTTAAATTCTGCAAAACATCTTCCAGAACCAGAAAGGAGAATGGTCATTTCGTGTCCAGAGCCGCAATGGCGAGGCCCCGCTCCTGCTGCCTCTCCCGGCGGTCGGGGCGGTGGGTCCTGCCACCGAAACGTTTCCCTGCGCCTCCGTCCGACACGTAAGCTCTTCCTCCCAGAATTAATCAGATTTGTTAAAAAGGGGCAAAGGAAACTTGAGCTGCGGGCCATGGTGGGGGCTGTTTTAAATTACTCCTGCTTCTTGAATCCACATCCAGGCAGGGTAAAATACCTGTGCAGCTCCAGACTATGTTGAGGAGCAGGACCTGCTGGTACTACTTCAGCTTCCCAGTGACTTGTAGCTTCGTACTGCAGGGAAATCTGGAAGACAACGTTTCAAGTAGGATAAAATTCCAATGATCCTCTGGGCTGGGGCTGCTGTGCTTGTGGGGACTTCACAGAGCACTCGGGTTCCTTGAGAGAGGCAGTGTCTAGTTTTTTCTCAAGTACTCCACCTTAATTGGGCAGGTAAAACTCTATAATTAGGGATCTTAACTGGGGAATTTTTCTAATCCATCATATCTGCTCCATTATTCAACTCTATCAAATCCACGCATGCAAGGAGAAGCAGGACATTCTTCACAACACTGTCAATATTAACGTCTTTCCAATTACAGAGCATTATAATGGCAATCTAATGAGGAACTGTGACATGTTGGCTGCAACTCCTAACTTTTGATTAAAGCCTCCTTCAAGATTCTCCCCTTTAATTTATGGCAGAGGGCTGTCCAGGCAAGGTAAGGAAATGCCGGGAGCTGGGAGCCTCCATCGCAGGCTCTGGGCACGCCAGGAGTCCCCGATGCCCCGGCTTTCTGCTGACCCATCAACCTGCACCAGGTCCAGCCCCAGCAGCACCTTTCCCTGTGCCCGCTCCTGGTGCTGCTCTGCCGGCAGGTGACGGATGCCAGCTCTCCCTTCCCCGGGGCTGGGGTGACCTCTCTGCCACCAGGAGCCTGGCCATGGCCCCATCACAGCCAGCCCTGCCAACGCCAGCTCCAGCTGAGCAGCTCCTGTCACCCCAGGACACCTCCTGTGGGAGAGCGGGACGGGCGTCCTCCCCTCTGACAGTGACTGACATTTCTATCCACCCCAGGCTCTGCCGCAGCCTCCCAGTTTATCTGCTCACATCCTCGCAGCCCCGACACCAGGAAATGAATTTCCAAACTGATAAAGATGCCTTGCTGCTTACACTGATCGCCCAGATGAGACATGGCTCTGTGCGAGGACACAGCGGTGTGTCCAGATTGGCACCGGCCGGAGCGGCCGGTTGATGGGTCACCCTTTAGCAGGAGCCAGCCCTGCCCTTGGCTGCTCCCGCTCATCCCGACCCGGGAGCCCCGCGGAGCCCAGGGCAGCCCCACACCCGCAGGTGCTCCCTTCTGACCTGGCTTTTTCCCACTGTGTCCTTCCCAGACACCATCCAAGCCCAGAAGCACAAGCAGAGCTGCTTTCTGGTGTTCTAACAGACTACTTATTGCAGTTTCAAAGCATTTTTTTTTTATTTTTAGATCCTCTCTGAAGTATGTAACTCTGAACTATCGGGTATCCAGCACTAAATGCAACAAGTAGGGTTCTGGCCAGCCCTGTAGAGCTCCTTTTACTTTTTTTGTTCTCTGATGTGGCACTTCTTCATGTGACTGAAATATTTGCTTGTTCACCCATTACACTGCACATGCATGGTGAATTTACTGCCCATGCTCAGCCTCTTCCAGCAGTTCTGCTTCCTGGATTTCCTTGGGATCTTTGAATCTCTGCAGATGGAAAGGTCTATTTTAGAAGCCATACTTTGCAAATTGCTGCCACATTATACATTTCATCTAATGCAGCCTTCACTGATTTCCCTTTAAAAAGTGTCAGTTACTTAAAAGCAATATGAACGATGAGAATGTGAACGACGAGAGAGAGACAGCTTTAGAAAGAGAACCTCCTTTGCACAGGCAGCTCTAGAGAGATGGGATGAGGTTGGAGAAAATTTGCTAAAAGTACCCCGAAGGGAGCAGCTTTAACACCCTCTGCTCATGTATCCGCCGTGTCCTTGCCCCAGCTCACAGCACACCTGGTTCCCACTGGTCTTCGAGACCCTCATCCCCTGCGGCAGCTCCGGTGCCGCAGCCCAGCCCCATGCGGCACAGACCCTGCAGGGCCGGTGGGACCGGCTCCACGGCCAGGCTGCTGCTCCCTGCAGGGAGCGTCCTCAAGCCCCGCGCCAAGGAGACCCGGGTGGTGTCTGGAGGGTCACTGTGGCCAATGGAGCAGTGTCAGCAGCTTCCCAGCGCTGCCGCCATACCAGCCCCTTCTCCAGACACCGGCGGTCGGGTGATGTGGTGGGCAGAGCAGCTGGGAAGCCGTGGCCATTCTCCATCGCTGCTGAATCTTCTGCCCAGGATCTCACTGCAGACCACCTCTGGGCATGAGACCTCACGGGGCTGGACCTACCCTGGCCCTGTGGGCACAGACAGACGTGTGGAGCACCGTTGCAGCATCATACCCGGTTTTGCACCTCCCTGGCACAGCTCACCCCTCCATCCGTAAAGCAGCTCCAGGGGGAGCCCAGTTGTGTCTCCACACACCAGGAGGATGCACCAACGCCTGGCGTGGCCTCTGCAAAGTCCCTTGTGAAGGTCCATGGTCAAAGACCCATGTGCTGTTCAGCAGCACGCTATGCTACGCTGTAACTTGCAAGTGCTTAAGGGGAAGAGACGGGGCACAGCTTCCCCCCAGGAACCCTCCACACACTACGGGGTCCAGTCCTTCTGCTGGCTCTGTTCTGTGATGGCTGCTCGGGCTCCTTTCGGCTGACAAGGGCAGAGTGTGAGCTGTTGATACTGCGGCTGAAAAAGGGGGTTTATTAAAATATTCTTCTGACAGGTTCATTTTCTGAATTCCTCTGGATTATTTCCAGCATTCCAGTTCCATCAGAAAATGCTCTTTTCAGGGGCTGGGGAGAGACTGTGAGTCATTTCTTCCCTTTTCTTCTCATTTAGATGGGAAAGGTTAATCCTTTGAAAGTCTGAAAAAGCCACAACTAAACTGCAAGGGAGTGTGCCCTTCCACAATGCAAGAGAAGTGCTTGGCCAGAGCAGTATCTTGAGAAACCGTAATCCTGCAAGAGAAGACATAATAACAGAGGGAGTAAATTGTCACAGCTGTAGCTGCTGTTGCCATTTGTGTTTGGGTTGTGTATGTGCCGGTGCAGCCATGGCCAGGCTGTAAGGACTCCCCTCCTCTCGCAGGGGAGGGGGCTGCTGTGGGTGCCCACCCTTGGAGAGGTGTGTGACATCGTCTCATTCACCCCAAAGCACCCAGAGGAGCAGTGTGACCCCCACTGGCCCCCGTCCCTGGGGCATCACCCACGCTCTGCAGCCGCCTCTGGTGGGTCCCTGACCTGTGGGTGACAGTGCTCCTCCACCAGGTCCTGTGGGAGCCCGAAGCAGCACGAAGGTCTCTGCCCCAGACCCCCGGGGCCAGGGGAAGGTGTCGGGGGTGAGGCACCACATGGGGCGTCCCCACAGCCCAGGCGGAGGCAGGGGCTGGTGCCCACCCCTTCCCTGAGCCGCTAACGAGCCAGCGCCCACCCCTCGGCCATGCCGCTAACGAGCCAGCGCCGGCGCCTCTTTCCAGAACAAACGTGATTCCAATTGAAAACTAACATGACAAGAGGCGCACACGGTAATAACCCAGTGAGGAGACATGGCTCTCAAGACATCTACAGACTCCAGATTAAATGAAATTTTGACAGAGAAAAATATGTATTGGCAACATTTCTTGATCCACAATTCAAAGAGAAAATTGAAACCATATTTCCGTAAGAATCAGACGCTGGAAAGAAGTTCTTAATAAACAAAAAGAGACAGGTCATGTAATTCACTCCCTTTTCCTCTTTTTCATTTGTTGGCCAGTAACTATTAAAAGTCAAGGAAAGAAGGTTTCTAACTGAAAATTTGTACTTGAACCTGACAAACAAAACAACTTGGAAGGAAGTTTCCCAGCTGCAAGTCAGAATATTTATGTCTGGAGATGTAAGGAACATTTCAAAACATTAAACAATTTGAAAAAAAAAAAAAAAAGCTGCTGTTTTGGGGCTGAGACTGTCTGGTTTACAGACTCTGCTCCACCTCTGCTTTTAAAAAGCAACGGCTGAAAAAACCAGAGGTGGAGAGAATGGATGTGGACTTCTCTTCTTGTTTGTTTAGGCACAAATTAAATGTTACCTCCTGGAAGACAGTAATCAGACATCTGCATGGGAGTGACTCAGGTGTGTGTCCCATCAGAAGATCCCTGCGTGGGGGTAATTTCACTCAAGAGCCAGTGCCCTAAGCTCAGGGGTTGTTTTCCCTGGATTTTCTGCTCTAATTATTCCCAGGATGTAGGGCTTTGGCAGTAACTTGGTTTGAAACACTAGACACACACGAGTGCAGGCTGAAGAGGAAGGATGTGGCTGTACGCAAAGACCCAGTGCCGGCATTAGGGACGGGCACTTTCTGGAGCCAGAGCCACCCACTGGGCAGCAGGAGCAGCCTCTTCTGCGAGGACACCAAGAGCTCACACAGAATCGTAGAATGGTTTGGGTTGGAAGGGACCTTAAAGCTCACCCAGTCCCACCCCCTGCCCTGGTTCCTGTTTGAAAAGTCTCCTCCTTCCTCCTAAGTGAGAACTGGAGAAAAAAAGCACAGAAACAGGGTAAATAAAAACTCCAGTTGGTGGAAATCCTTAGGGAAAACCCCACAGAAGATACACCTGGAGCTGTGCAGTTGTGCAGAGAGTCATTTTTCCAGCCTCCCCGAGGAGGAGGAGCTGAGCAGCGTCCGTGGGATCTGTCTCTCCCAGGGCCCAGCTCTCTCTGGGGTGGGACCAGCAGCCCTGGCCTGAAGCCCGAGACCTCCCGGCCCCTCACCAGCCCGGCCCGTGGCTTGCACGAGGGGAGCACGAGGCCGTGCCGGTGTCGGTGCGGCAGGGCTGGCGGCTGGGCCCTCCCGCGCCGCAGAGTGACATGAATTAGCGTATGACAGTGACAGAAAATGGAAAAGAATGGCCCCGCAAATGCAGTTACAAGAGAAAGGCAAATTGATTTAGTGGACATATGAGTATTTTTGAGAGAGAAAGCAAGAGAGCTGCCTGACATATTCCAAGATACCCTACGATTGCTTCTCTTAAGGAGATGTCATTCAGATTTTCCTGAACTAGCCTTTAAATTACAGTTCTATAAATAGATAGGACACTGGCAGTATTTACAGTATGAGCATCAGGTGAAAAACTACAGCTTCTGCAGCGTCTGCTCATCTCACCTTGTATCTGCCCTGCTGGAGGTTAACTCTTATTTCCATGTTAATGCCGTCTCAATCCCAATGACTGCCATTTGTCAAATTAACATTCATTTCAACAACCCAAAAGTGAGAGCTTTTAAACATTAATTCACAACTATGAGCTCTTCTCAGCACATTATTATGTTACTGTGATGAAACAAACTGCCTATGGAAAGATATAGATCCTGCTGGAAATGTTGGCACTGCAGAGGGGAGAGGAAGCCCATTCTGGAGGCAGAGCTAACGCGGGCTCCCGTGGGGAGGGCAGAGGCGCCCGCTCCGGCGATGGCCAGGGTGGAAATACACAGAGCCGCCGAGCTGCTGCCCCGGTGGGTGCTGCTCAAGCAGGGCATCCCCGGGCCTTCTGCATGGGTCCCTGTGAAACGTGGGTGTCCAGAGCCCCCCACCCCGGCTGGGAACGCCGGCTTGCCTCATGCAGGGTCTTCCTCTCCTTCCTGCACAGCATTCCCGGGAAGCAGCTCGCTGAGCACCGCTGCTGCTGCGAGGCTGGCACGAGCATTTCCAAGGCAAGAGATTACCATCTGAAACATTTAAATCTGTGCTATTTTGAGTCCGCAATTATTCCAGCTCTCACGATGACTGATCAATGTGCTGTCTCCGATTAATAAGACAAATTAGAGGAAGGGCATTCCTACGACAATGGCTGACGAGAGCTGCTGCCGCCGCGTCCTGGGGCGCGTGTGGGTGCGGACAAAGGCAGGAAGTGGCACCAGGGACAAACGTCCCTTGGGATGTCCCTTGCGTGGAGCCACGCTCCTCCCCACGCATGTGCACTTCCCTCCTGCCCAGGTAGCGAAGCCCGTGGCCACGTGTCTGCCCTTCTGCTGCCTGTCTCGAGGGAGGAGCCACGGGGCTTCCCAAAAATGCCATGTCCAAGAGCAGTGAGCCACATAGAGTTCCTGCGGCCACGCACCCCGCAGCCCCTGCTCAGAGCACCCAGCGGGTGAGGTGGGACGTGCCGGACACGGGGGGAATCCTGCCACCCTTTATCTCGTGGACACCGAGAGCCCCTGGCAGCGTGCGGGGACCGCCGGCCGCTCCCCGTGGCCTGGGGGCTGCACGTGACGCTGGGCAGAGCTTCGTTCCCTCCGTCACCCGTGGGAGCGTCGCGTGCCCCTGGGCTGTCCCCAGGGGCTGCCACTGCCCTCCCTCCTGCCGGCACACCCTGGGGCCCTCCCCGACACCTCATCCCTCCCATCCTGTTTTCCAGAGCCTGGTTTTAGTTCTAATCGACTGAGCGGTCTCCGTGGGACATGGCAGTGGTGCAGCAGAACAGGATTTCCTCTTGCCTCTCGGAACGGAACAAGGGGCTGAGACCGGGGGGTTCACCAGGGACACCAAAGCTGCTGCTTCCTCTCCAGGACCGATCCCTGTGCCCACCACGGGTCCCACGGGGCTCTGCTGTGGGTGGGTGCTGCTGCGTGGGGGCACAGCCCGGCCCTGCCGCTGGGCTCACCCACTGAAGCCCCTCTGCTGCCCCGGCCCCGGCGCACGGCTCGGAACGGCCTGAGCTTCAGCCTGGCTGGAGGAAAATCAATGTTCTCAACGGGCTGGTGAGCGGCTCAGCCCAGAACCTGCTGCTTGACACTTATTCAGGAGACTGGGATTGGTGGGGATGAAAGGACACCAGGCAGAGCCACCAAGTGCCTTGGTCCCACGTGCCCAGGGGGTGCCGGGTGATGCCAGGGCAGGGGACAGGAGCTCATGACCACCGTCCTGTAGCCAGGGTGACCGGTCACTGTCCCACCTGTCCGAAGCCGCTGTGGGCAGGGCTGGCACCTCGGGGCCGGCAGCGCCCATCCCACATCTGGTCTCCTGATTTTCCTGAGGGTCTATGTCCCCAGATAAGCAAAGACAGATACCTACAGCTCAACTGCATCTAGAATAATACATGGCTCCTAACTGAATACAAGGCTGTAATTCAATCAAGATGTTCTGCTGACACTATAAACTGGGAAAGCAGCTCAAAGCAGCGTGTATAAATGCCAGCAAAACCCTGAGACTGAATTACAGCTGTACTGTTGCGCCAGACACCGTCGTGGCTCAAACACAGGGGAACAAAGTCCTCTTTGTTAAACTAATTATTTTAATACATATAAGGAAAGGACAGAAAGGACCTGTTAAATATTTACCGTTTCAGGCCTGTTCTTCGTAGGACATTTTTTCACATGTTGTTGATATAAGCTGTTATGTGCAGCAGTTAAATCTGCCTATAAAAACGGAAAGGTTTGAAGTGTGCATGACATATTTCAGGGGGACCGGGTGACTCAGGGGGTTGGTAATGGAGCACGCAGCCTTTCACCTCTGGAGCGCTGGTTTGAATCCAAAAGCCATTACCATCTGGAGGTCGTTTGGCGGCATCCCTGTTACGAGTTGGGCTGTTCTCGGTCCTAATGACCAAGCGCTCACGTGGTGGAAAGGTCCCCTGTGCTGGCACGGTGCCGGGTCGGAGGGGCTGGGGAGGGCAGGGGCAGGGGCTCGAGCTCTCCCCACTGCCTTCGGCAGCCCCCGGGACAAACGCAGCCCGTCACTCACCAGGGTGTCACGCTGCTGCATCCCACAGGGGACAGGAGAGCTCATGACACCCCCAAAAACAGCGAGCCCTCCCGACACGGGGAGGGGCCAGCCCGGCAGCACCCAGGTGACGGAGGGCAGCAGCTCCAGCGAGGACTGGTGTCCCCATCCCACTGTGGCTCTCAGGGAGCGGAGCAGGGGAGTCCCGTGTCCCTTTGGTGCAGGCCAGCGTGACCAGGGGAGCTGGGCACCAGAGGAGAGTTTGGAAAACCCGTTGCCATGGAAACAGCTGCTTGCTGCAGGGAAGAGCATGCCGTGGCGCTTGGGCGCTGCCGCCCTGGCGAAGGCACTGCCGGACGGAGGGACACCCCGCAGTGGCACCCAGGGTGACACCCAGGGAGAGGACACGGGACGTTCCCAGCCCGTCTGGCCTGGGCAGCACTGGGGCTTGGCAGAGGCTGCGCTGCTGGGGGGCTCCAGCAGAAATGCAGGAAAGTTGTGGCAATGCCTGAAAGCACCAGGAACAAGTCATTGCCCACCTGGCAATGGGTGACAGGGACCCCCGACTGCTGAGCCCCCAGCTCCGAGCTGCTCCGTAAGTCCCTCAACACCCTGTGTCCGGAGTTCTCCTGTGTTAAAAGCAACAACTTCCAGCGCAGCCCCTCAGGTGCCGGGCAGCCTGGGCAAGGGGGCTCTCTGGGAGCCCAGCGCTGCTCTACGGGGTGGCCACCGAGACCCACGGCCACTGAGACCGGGAGCGCGTCCCGCTGCAGCCTCCTGGTGACATCTCCTGATGGCTGACCCTCTCCATGAAGATTAATGGAAAGCGTCTGCCTCCGATGGTGCTGCCGATTCAGTCTGTCTGGCTGCTAAGAAAATGAGACCTCTGTCCCCAGCCCACCGCAGGGAAAAGGCTTCATCTTCGCCCCAAAAGGGACAGAGGCTGCTCAGGGTGGGGTTTTTCCTAAGGAGAAGCTCAAATTCCATAGATCTCAGCAAAAACTGTGGGAAGAACTCAAATATGCATAAAGCACTGATTTTCCACGTGGATGCATTGCCATTAGCCCTGCCCATTAATTAGAATAATGCTAATTGTTATGATAATGATGATTATATACACTACTTCATATTTACTGGGATTGGAAATATTTAAAACAAACCCTTGCAAAAGCTGTGTGCTTTTATCAAAGCCAGCAACGTCTTAGATAACGTTTTTAAATGCCAAATTTTCTATGAAAACGTATATTTATATCAACAAAATTAAATTTCAGCTTAAGCTTCTTATTATAAATAAAAGAAAATAAGTCAATAAAACAATAAATATCTAACTGAATGAAGCAGAAATTATATCCAATTATATTTTCTTTAAAACCCAATTTATCTGCCAATATTTTCTTTAAATGCTCATGTTACTTTTTCACTTACTAACAATAAATGCCTGGATGCATTTCAAAGTGGTGCCTTTTCTATTATTTCATTTCCTGGAGTCCTCGGCTTGAAAGGACATTAATAGCACACTATAAATAAAAAAAAAAAAAAAACTTAAGGATTTACAGCTGAGGATTTCTATGGAAACAAACCGAAGAGGGGAGTTTGCATCAGTGTGGGGGTGGTGGATGGAAACAAAGAGCACACACTGAAAATAGAGAAGAAAGTTCAGCTGCCACATGGCAATCCGGGGGCCTCCTACCTGCGCCCGGGCTGTGGGTCCCAGGGGTCACCCGAGGTGGTGGGGGCCAGGGTACCCCAATGAGACTGCTCTGGCACGGTGACACCTGCGGGAGAGGGGGCGGTTTGGGGTGCCGGGAGGGGGCTGCTGCTGGAGCCCCTGCCTCTGCCCAAGAAGAGAGTCACCGCAAAGCCATAGGGATGGTCCCACACACTGGGACACCATGGGACACCGGGATGCCACAAGCTTGGGGCATCTTCTCCCTCACCGCCCAGGTCCCTGTTTGCAGTGCTCTGAGCGTCTGAGCATCAGCCGGCGGCGAGGAACGACTCCATCACCAGCCCTGGCGCAAATGGGAAGCGGATTTCCAAGTGAGAGGGACCAAAATGACTTGCATAACATAGGAAACAATTCAACAATCAAAAAATCTTTCACCACTTAATAGGATTTTATAAATTGAATTATCTCTTTAAGCGCTGACAGTCCTAGCCTATCAATCAATTAAGGGATGCCAGGCTCAAGCCTACAGACTCACTTGGTGGGAGAGTGCTGCTCTCCGTGAGCTGCTCTCCAGGCACCTCGCTCTTCCGACGTCCCCCAGACCCCCACGAAGGCCGGGCAGTGCCAGGGGCTTTAATTATTTGATATATTTTGCAGCTAAAATGTCCTTGCAGTCCTTTATAACTTGTTTTGCGGCAGCCACTGGGCAGCGGGCACTGCGCATGCCGTAAGGTCGGGCCAAGGGGCCCGAGTCCGGTTTCTGGAGCCAGAGAAAGCCACGGATGGGCAGAGGCGCGGGGTGACCTCTCTGTCACGAATACAGTGGGGTTTGGTAACTTCCCTTTAGGTTTCTGCAATTTGGCTCTCCACGCTAAGTGTGTATTAATGCAGTAGGTGAAGCTTGCATTATTGATGGCGTGTAAGACCAGGTGTTCACAGACGAAAGGTTAGTTTATTAATCCACTGGGAGACCTTATGAAAAACAAATTCAGGTAAACAACATATTTTTCTTGACTGCTTTTCAAGATTTAAGGCAGAGATCCTGTTCTCCGAGTCTCTTTGACGCATTTCCATTGCACTCTGTTATTACATTCTTCGAAAAAGAGAGATTGCTTCTCGTGCCAGGTTCTGGGGAGAGAGAAACCTAATTGAATCTGCTGCCCGTGTGTGCTGGACAGCATCTCCTTCCCAGTTATGGATGGTCTTGAGAGTTACTGAAACACATGGTCAGGCCTATTGGAAAGACATTTTTCTGTGAGGGGACCCACAGTGCCCATGTTGTGTCCCCTCCTTTCTTGGCCTCAGGCAGCCTGTGCCCGCCAGCCCTGTCCTCTCCAGTTTTGGTGCCCACAGAGCCCGGCCCTCCCCGTCCTGCAGCTCCTTCCCCTGTGTCCGGAGCAAGTGTCATCGCAGCTCTTTGCCTCCCGAGCCGTGGTGGGGAAATGGGCTTCCAAGTGAAGCCTCCTGCATGCCCCCCTCTGGTGAGGGGCTGGGGTGGCAAGGGGCTCTCAGGGCTGGCACTGGTGCCTCCCACCCCCTGTGCCCCCATGGTGCCACCTCCCTCTCCTCCCAGTGCCACCCCAGCACCATGGGCAGCCAGACTTGGCAGGGCAAAGCCACTGATGTGGGGGTCACCTCTGACCCTGCCAGAACCCCCAGCGCTGCCGGGAGGGAGCAGCTCACCTGTGGCTGCTTTGGGTCCCACGGAGAAAAGGCGGTGGCTCGTCTGGGGAGGAATCGGGCCACGGAGTGCCAGGCACAGAGTGCGGCTGGCTCAGCCCTGCTGCCCTGTCCGTCTGCTTCTCATTTAACCTCTGAGCATGGTGCTCGGGAGAGAGAAATCCCTGTGCCCCGTGTATGACCACTGGAACTTGATTAAGCACTGAACTTTAATTAATTGACTGGCTTGGAGTAATAAGGTTTGCCGATTCACTCTGCCCAACGACGAAGTGAATAGTTAATTTACATGAACTGTCAGGTGCGAGGGCTGCCACGGTGCAAAGAGCTGCTCTCCTCCACCCCACCATCATTGGGGTGAGGTGTAGAGCACACGGGGGGCCCAGCCCCCCCACCACAGCGCCCTCCAGTGCCGACACGCTTCCTGGACCCCCCGAAACCCTGGCCCCCTGACTGGAGCTGCTGCAAGTGGTGAATATGGGGGACTCAGCACCCATCTCTGGCTGAGCTGGGGGAGTCTCCTTTGCCCCCATTGGGTGCTGGGGACCCCTGGGGACCCCTCTCACACCTGGGTGCTGCTGCTGCCCAGGGGGGAGCGCCAGCAGCAGGGCTTTGCCATCAGACACACACGATACACCGCTCCTGGCATTTCCCTGACAGCATTCAGGGAAGATTTCCAAATGTCAGCTTCCCATCCCGGTCAATCATTTCCACCCCGCGCTCACGCAAATAAAGGTTACCAGGTAAGCCCCCCCTGCCCGGCGCGGGCCATGGAGCCGAGCCGCGGTGGCTGGCGAGGAGCCGCGATGTGGAAAAGGCTTCCTGGCCAGAGCGGGCTGGGAGCGGGAGGGCAGGAGACCCGGAGCACGTGCCCTGCCTGTTCCTTCAGCGTGCATCTCCTGCTCTTTAAATTGATTGGCACTTTCTATTTGAGGAAAAATGAGTTCTTAAAATTGAAATACTGGTTATTGTTATGGTAATACAGCGAGGCTGCGGCAGGAGAGATTTTAAGATACAAAAAAGGTTAGTTTAAATCAAGCGACTGATAGGTGAGTCTATATAAAGTACTCAGGACTAATGAGTTCAGAGGTATCTGCGTATTGGGTCTGGCCCCCTTAATGCTGCTGATTCAAGCGGTGGGTGCAGGTAATAACCAAGATAACCTGAGGCCTCCGAGATCATTATTGCTTTATCACGTTTTGTATAAAATATTTTCGGCCTCATTTAGGATGTCAGCCTCTATCAAACGTTTCCTTGCATTAGGAGCGTGACGCGTCCCCGCGGCGCCGGCGTACCTGGCACCCTCGCCGTCTGCCGGGGGAGAAGCGCTCGGGGCACCCAGGAACCCTCTTCAGGGGACGCGGCGCTAAGCAGAAGATTTATGAATAATGTAACAAAAAAAGTACCAAGCCCATATTAGCACGACATAGTGACTGATTCCCAACATATGTTATTGCTTTCTCTCATCTTTACCTGAAATTAGTAATTTAGAGTCCATACCTTTATTTGGAAAATAATAGTACACACAGAATTATAAAAGTTTAATACGCTCTCAGTAAAATGAAAAATGAGTGGTTATGATATTGTCTAACACTTTCAAATGTGTTTATTAATTCATGTTTTAAATCATAAGTTTCATTCTGCAGGAGAGTCATACACAGCAATAAGCAAGTTTTAAAATATTAATGAATAAACAATATTTCTCTATTGAAATATAACATGCTTCTTTGAACAATGTACCACCGGTAATAAATCACAACCAGCAGAAAATTGCATTTCATATTTAATACAACTTGAACTCTGCCTTTTTATAAATGATATCTTTTTTGTTTAATTGGCGTCAGTTCAGATCTAGCAGATTGCTAATAAAATTCTGGATTTCCATATTTAATGACGCGTGCTCTTTATGCTGAATTTTACCACAAAAAACACAGCCTTTTATTACCCTAATAGATAGACCTCCAATCATGAGCAACGCCCCCGTTTGCTCTCCCGAAGCCTCTCCCGGGCTCCCCGGCAGCGGGGGCGGTGGAGGCAGTGAGCCGTCCGTGGGTGCCAGGCCCTCGCTCCTCAGCGCAGGGAGGGCACCATCACCCCGGCAGTGGCTTGGCCAGGCGAGCGGCTGGGTGGGTGGCCTCTGTGTTGGTGGGGAACAGCCCCCACCAGAGATGCCCCAGAGCCGTGGCAAGAGGGGACCCCTGAGACCCCCCCAGCCATCCCCCCTCTCCCAAGCATCATCCCCGGAGAGCTGAGCATGTCAGGGCGGTGGGAGGAGGAGGAGGTGGAGGAGGGCACCTTTCCCATGCGGGGCACTGGCCCAGAGCTGAGCTCCTTGGGGACACCCACGGGTCCCCACTGCCCCCTCAAAGGGAGCCACCACCCGCCCCAGGAAAGGTGGCTGGTGCCCGCAAGACATGGCCACGTGTGCCACACACACGCCTGCGGCACCCCTACACGAGCACGCACGTCTGCACCCACGTTACTAGCCACAGAGATGAATGAAATTAATTGGTTTTAATTAGCCTGTGTAAACAAGATCCTTAAATTTGTTGCCACATGAGGGTTTTGGCAGTCTCCAATAAATTAATCCTTTTTATTATATCAATGACAGGGAGATGATCAAATAGGCTTTGATACAGATTTTGGGATTTATCACCTACTAGCACTCTGATATGCTTGAACTTTTTTTTTCCTGCTGCTGCTGCTGGAGGCAAGAACGAGGCTACAAACGGCATTTGCTCCCGAGCCTGTCGCGGGTGGAACGGGGGATTTGGTGACAAATGGACGGGGGACACCACGGAAACTTTGAAGAAAAGTTTGTCTTCAGGATTTGTTGGGAAAGTAGAGTTTTCAGTGGGGTAGGGTCACACGGGAAGAGATGTGGGGGCAAGGGAGATCCTGTAACGAGGCACAGTAATTAGTGTGTCACGTCAGCACATCCTGCAGCCAGCGGCTGAGCTAAACCTGTCCCTGGCTTCACCTCCGACTCCAGAGCACGCAGTGCCTTCATCCAGGCATTCCTGCCCCAGGGCTCGGGAGGGCTGGGGGCCATGAGGCTGTGGCCAGCCGGAGCGGGCTGTCCCAGCCATGCATGGCCAGCGTTGCCCCATGTCCCTTTGCTGGCCCACACCGGGTGCCCAGCCTTCCCCGTGGACTCGGACGCTGTCCTGCTGCCCTTAGAGAGCGCGGCACGCATGTGTGTGTGGGTGAGGGCAGCACCCTGGGCCTTTGGGCTGCACTAGACACGGTGTGGGCACTGGCACGGCCTCAGCAAGGGCTGCAGGAGCCTCTCAGCTGCCATTTCGTGGCAGCGGCAGCTTCACCCTGGGCTCATCCTACAGCCCCCTCCTGTGCCCGTGGCTCTCGGCACAGGCTGCCCATCAGCCTGCTCTGTGCACATCACTCCTCCCACCGTGCTGAGCCCGGGGGTAGATGGGCTTCACCGGTGCTGGGGGACACCTCGGCAGGACTGGTGTCTGCGGCAGATTTGCTCTGGCGTGTCACAGCTGATTTCCCCGCTGCTGCTGGGACGCAGCCCAGCACCTACGGCACGGCTGTCAGTAGAGGTTTTAAATGCCGGCACCATCCCTCCCTGTCACCCGTTGCAGGAAGGTTGAGAGGATTAGGATTCCAGGTGCACGGGAAAAACAAATCTGGTGTCAGCGTGGCTGCCCTGTGTGCCCGCAGGCGGGGAGCAGCACCCACGTCCTGCCTGGAAAGCCCAGGAGACCAGTCCAGCAGCCGCCCTGTCCCAGGCGTCCCCTCTCCGATGGGAGAGCTGCCGCACACAAAACCTTCTCCTGCTCTCCGCCACCAAGGGAAGGATAACTGGATGGGAATTCTAATCATATATTATATTACCGTGTCATATTAGACTAATAAAATCCTAATATGATACAGGAATGGGGAGCATATCATAACTCCTCTGTGGCTAATACAATGCATGCAATAAATCACTCCCAGGGCTTATCCTTAACAATTGTATCAGTGCTTTCTGTGTCATGCTGATAACTCAGTCCCTCTGATCTAATGGTTCACTTTTCTTCACAGTCCATATGGCAGTGACATTAAAGCTAATGAAATAAAATAAAATTTGCCAATCTTTGAAGAATTCCATTCTTTAAAAAGATGTATTTTATTAACACAAACTGGAAACATCTTCAGTTACTCAGAGTTATTTTTATCACATTGGAAATACATGGCAGAGATAGTGGTATCAGCATCTTACATCCGACTCCCGTGTGGTCTTTGCAAAAGACATGGCGACAGGATAACACACACGTAATGCCAAGTTCACATCATCAGCAGAGATGCCCCCTCTGAGCCAGTCCCGTGGGGCATGGATTTTGCCGTGCCTGAAGGCTGCAGTCTCCCTGACTCTTCCCTTCCTGGGCTAAGGTTCCTTCGTTGCATCCAAGGCCAGACACACTGGGCCGAGAGCTTGGCTTCTGAACACCAGGCGAGGAGATCATCATCTGCTTGGCTTTTGGCACACGAAGGTTTGCTTTTCTTCCTGGGGCTGGGAGGAGGCTGCTCCCGTAGCTCTGTGCGTCACAAACCGGGGTGCGTCTGCCGAGTGCCAGGCGCTGGTTCTCCCTGGCTGCGGGGCCTCTCACAACCCCTCCTGCAGGACACCCCAGCCGCTCCTCGGTGCAGGTCAGATGGAGCTGGGGCTGGTCCCAAAAGTGGCTGGTCCAGCTGTGCACGGGGGGCACCGTGGGTCTCTTCTCCAAACACCCTCACGCCGGTCACAGCCCCGGGATGCACGGTGTAGCGATGATGGTGGCGGTGGGTGCCTTCGTCAGGACGATGCCGGACACAGGAGATGGCGATTCTGGGACCCGCTGCAAATCCCCAGCTGCTCCCGCTGTGCTCTGTGCAGACTGGCACCTCCCGGGGCCAGCGGGAGCCACGGTGCTGGTGGGCTTTGCTCCTCCATCACCGCAGTGTGCGGGGCTGTGGCGGCTCCGGTTGCAGTGACACTCACGTGTGCCAACAGCTCAGACCTGGGCACTGGGAATCAGGATCACGCCACTGAGCAGTCCCACGGGCGGGAGGGCCAGGGGGCTCCTCCCCATGCCAGGGCGGGCACCGGTGCAGCGGCAGAGGTCCCGCACACCGTCCGGGTGCCTGCACGGAGCAGGGATCCTTGCACGAGTCACTGTTCCTGCACAAGGCTCCGACAGCCCCTCAGGGTGTAGCTGCTGGGTGAAACACAATACCATCAACAGCATGATCCTAATGCTGGTGCTCGCAGTAAACCTTTCTGATGTGTGATCGAGCCTCAAGGATAAGATGTTTGTTATTTGCCATGTAACCACGTGGCTGTTCTCCAATGTAAGGAAAGGCCAAATTGCACTTGTAATTCAAAGGGACCCAAAGCCTTAATGCTGTAAAGCAGCACGCTAATGATGCCCAGCGGGTGCGGGGCACGCAAGTGCGGCCCAAAGGTTGTTGATGGCCTTCCTATGAACCTCCTCAGTGTGTGACAGGTCCTTGCCTGTGGCCAGCGGAGACGTGATCAAGATGAGGGACGTCTGTGTGTTCATTACGCTGCCTACGCCTCCACTGACACACTTTACATTTAAAATACTGTTTCCATTGAGCTGGAGCATAAACACCGAGCGTGTGGACTTGGGGAGCTCCATTAGCAAATGCAAATCGGTCGGTGCTTTGTCCTCTGCATACCGAAGTCTTCAGAAGTCCACGGTCCCCATCTGCCCCAGCTCTCGTTAACTGATAATGAAGGCTTTGCAATGCACATCTAGTTATTTACTTATTTATTTAAATGCACCACCTGTAGTGAAAGAAGCAACGTTCAATTCTAAAACTGATCGAGAAGTTGTGTCTGTTCCGAAACACGAACAGAAGCAGCAACCGGTGCTCGAGGGCACACGGGATGCAGAGGGAGAGGAGAGTGGCCGCAGCCCTGGGCGTGAGAGCAGGTAAACAAAGGTATTTTACAAAATAACCCGATACAAGAATTGTTGATAAGAAAAGCTGACCCACAAGCTAATTGAATCATGCAAATAATCGTTTAGTCACCAAAACACCACCTCAAGGCTCGCACAGCCGAGTGGGAAGGAGCGGCGATGGGCAGGCGGCTCCCAGGAGCGCAGCCGAGCCCGGGCTGGTGGTGAGCGCTGCCTCCTGCCCAGCTACACTAACCCGAGTAGTGAGTAGTTATATTTATCAAAGACCATTTGCTGCAAGTGATTAACGTTAATTTGATTTCCTGTGAGTCAATTTCCTTGAGATATGGTAAATAGGCTATTACCTGTTATTGACCTTTACTTTATTAAAAAGATTTAAAATTAGCATTTATATATATACGTCCTTCCAAAAAAGTTTTTTTAATAAAGAAAAATATTTTTATAATCAAATTATACTCGCTAGCTGAGGCTGTAGTTCCAAAGTTAATGTTAAATAAAGATGGTAATTAAGAGTGAATATGATGATGATTTTTAAACTCATCTAAAGGGCAGACCCCTTCCTTCGCCTCCACTTGAATCTTTGCTCCCGAGCAGAGCAGGGTGGAAGCGGAGGCAGGGGCTGGCGGGGGCCGCCTGCGGGTGGGAAGCCTCTGCCCTGCAGGCACTGCTCCCCCTGCCCTGCCGGGACGCACCTCTCCCAGGATTTCCAGCCTTCTCCAGCCAAGAGGGCACAACGACCTACTGGTATTTAAAGAAATGCTCAGCTCCTGCTTGGTGACAGCCTGTGCTCCTGGGAGCCTACTCCTCTCCTAGGTCTGACTTAAACTGAGCAGGAAGAAATTACGTCAACGTTTGATCATGAAAGCAAAAAGTTTATTCATGTTTGAAACTACATATAACTACCACGAGGAAGACTTTTCAATCCAGGGTGTAATCCAGTTAGAAAGTAACACGAAACGGTTTAATACATTAGAATCACTGCCACAAATTATTTTCATGACTCAATCAGTTTCAGAATCGCATACAATACAAAAGAGAGAAAGAAAGGGCCCCCTGTTACACAGGGGGAAATATACAGTACTGAATACTGAAGTCTGTATGCATTACAATTAGTTGTTGGTTTTCGCGTGGATTAGTAACAAGATGAAGAACATTCAAAATGTTTCTCAGTATTTACAACAGTTTCACTGTTTGTGTTAAACCTAAGACCCCATGTTTCCACTTTCGCTTCTTTAAAAGTTGCCAACGCAACCCTGATTCTTTTAAAAGATTACAATGTACATTACATTTCATGGGGAAACAAAGAGTTAATTAC
>KZ505815.1:768087-789082 GCA_002844005.1 Limosa lapponica baueri
TTTCTGAGCTCCAGGGTAAGGAGTTCGGTACTTCTCATCCTCCCTTCCCGTTTGCATATTTCCAGGCAGCAAAGCCCACGGAGGTGACCACCTGCCATCCCTTCTCACCACGCCAGAGACAGGGACGCTGCCCTGAGCACCCCGAGCACCCTCCTCTCGCCCCGGGAGACAGGGGTTGTCCCAGGTGACCCGTTTCTCCTTCTCCCACCCCAAAGCCCTGGCCTGTGTGAGGGCAGCCCCCACGCAGCAGCTCACCCCCCGGCATGGGAGTGGGCTTCAATTCTGAAGTGCAATAAAAATGGCAACTGTTGTATTAAAAATATTTTCAGATATGTCTTTTCAATGAGAAGTATTTCTCCACAAATATAGTACCAAAAATTTCATGTTTCAAAGCTGAAGTGAGTTTCTTGCTTTCAAGAAGCAAAAATCTTTCCCTGAATTTACTTGAATTGTTTGATGAGATTTCCTTTGGTTCCAGCTACTTAGAGGCCTTGGGTTTAATTCATCTTCACCAGCACCTCCCATCTGCAGAGCTGCTTCAGCGCAGCAGAGTGGAAGGAAGCTCAGAAGACTCTGATGCTTTGTCTTGTTTTCTCTTGTTTATTTATAGCGTCCGAGCTACTTGATCCCTTTTTCAGTACTATTTTTCAGGCCTCTGCTTGGTGCCCGAGACATTATTAATAATGTCAGGTTATAAGTGATGGCCTTGTTAACCTGCTCAGAAACCTTGTAGGAGCGGGGATGCTCCTGCTGGCCTTAATGCTTCATCAAGACTCCTCAGATGGGTGCAAGAAAGGAGAGGAAATGGCCCAAAACAGTCTTCAGGGACACAGCACCAGCCAGCGCTCCGTGGGGCTGGTGGTGTCTTCTGAGCAGCCAGACTTCACCTCCATTTGGGGTGAATTCAGAAGACATCTGTGAACTCAGGGAGCAGGTTCCCAGCTGCTCTGGGAGGCCTGGGACCCTTACGGTACTTTTGCCTACAGCAAAAAATGTATTTCAGTGTAATTATAGAAGATAGCTTTCAATATGTCATCTCTATTATAGTAGCTGTAAATTATGGAAGGCGCTGCCTGTGTACGGCCATTTCTCCCGGCGCAGGGCGCGGGAGAGCTGTGTGATGGCGTGACACACTTTCCATTTCTCTCTCTTTTTTTCTTTTTTTTTTTTTCCTGAGCGCATTCCCCTAACTGGCAACAAATGTCAGGATCAAACTCTGCCTGGAAAGCATTTGCGGGAAGACGTTCTGGTTCCCGCTGCCGGCTGCGGCAGGAGAGCGCTGGCAGGAGCGGCTCCCCCGGCCTGGGCAGGTGCCTGCGTGGGGCCGAGCTGCTCCCCAGCCGCAGCGGGGACCCCAGTCCCCAGAACCCGCAGCCGCTGCAGGCAGAGATGCAAAGTCCAAGCTGCCCCTTAGCCGCGGAGACGTGCACTGCGTAGAGACAAACCGGCAGGAGACAGTTTGCTGCAAGGCTGGGGGAATTATCATATTTCTGTAGAGCAGACGTTGCTGGGTGTCAGGAGCAACAGGGAGCGTCCATGGTTCAGCTCAGCTCCACCTCGTGCTCCTTCTCCCAGCAGCGCTTGAGCATCCTCCAAAGTTTCCCGCGGTGCGGACGGATGGCTGTGACATTTCAGCCGAAACCTTTGTAAATGGAGCTACAGGGCTGAAAATGCTGCTGCTTCCCCCACATCATTAAACTTATTAGAGTCAAAGGACACTTGCCAGGAAATGGCTGCAAGCACCGACCTGCAGTCGCTTTGGCTTCAGATCTGCCTCAGCCTGTGTCCCCGTGGCTTCATCAGACACGCTCCTGCTGGAGACCGCTCGTTAATCCCACAGCCATCCCCACCTCAGCTGCGGGCTGCACGCTGCGCCCTGCGCTGCCAGCAGGGCCCGAGGGTCCACACAGGACATTTGGGGTCCTTGGAGGGTGCAAGGGGGTTCATTTGAGGGAGAAAAGATTTGCACAAAGCCGCTGCCAGTTCTTTGCTCCATTATTTGTTCACCAATTGAAGAACACAGTGAGAGGGGCGGCACAGACCTGGCAGTGCCACCGGCACCTGAACCACACCGGTCTCTGCAGCAGGACGCAGGTGCCATCCCCCTACAGCTCCTGCCCGCTCCCCCCTGCCCCACACCCCGTCCCCACCACCCATCGCTTCTCCCCACTGCTGACGCTCGGCTGGCACCAGTCGGCCTGTCACAGACCACGTCTTTGCTCGTGGTGGCAGAAAAAAGCAAAGCAAAGTAGCAGGAGACCTTTCAGAGGGTCTCCACATGAAAAAACGGGAAACTGAAATAAAGATTATCAAGACCCCCAGGCCCCGCTCTGCGCTGGGGAGGAGGGAGGGGACGCCTGGCACGGCAGCGCGCAGGGCTGGGGAAGGAGCTGGGCAGCACCGTGCGCTCTCCTCCTCGCCCTCGTGGCTTCCAGTGGTTTTATCACCGTCTCCACGTCTCTTTTGTGGTTTCGGTCTGCACAGCCCAACACTTTGCCGTGATGGGCTGGGGGCAAGTGCAGGACTTCCCTGGCTCAGCTCGGGAAACCACCAGCTGATGAGGTTCGCTGAGCTGATTAGGCTCAGGGTTTACAAGCTTTATTAGGGCACCTCTGGGAGGGGGAAATGAAGACATCGCTTGAGGCTTGCGAGGGCCAGGGGTCTCGTGCCATTCCTCCCTCCCCCGTCTCCTTTGATGCCATTGTTCATTGCAAAACCAGAAAACAGAGGAGGCAGAGAGGTCTCTCCTGCGAATCAGAGGGAAACTGGAGCGGTGCAGCCCCCAACCCATGGGCAGGAGCCACCCTGTGCCCAGCACCAGCCGGCACCACATGGCCACTGTTTCCAGTGCCACCACCGTGGCAAACGTTGCGGGTCACCAGGTCCCAGCAGTGAACATAAACCCACGGGTCTCTGTGGCACCCTCCTCACTCGAAACAAAGACACTGAGTGCCCGTGTCTGCCTGCACCAGGGTTGCCATATTTCCTACACGTAGCAGCAGCTCCCCAAGCCTGTGCCAGTCCTGTGCCAGCACCTCACCTCCCTTCCAACCGCCCACAGCCAACACACTACGGCCGAGCCTTTCACCGGAGCCTGCGGGCTGGGATCGCCAGCGTGGCCCTCGCCTGCCTGCGCCCCCTGACTCACCCGACCCAGCCTGCGACACCTCGGCACAGGGCACCAGAGCGGCACCGAGACAGACAACTCTCCTCTCTGGGCTGGCACGAAGGGCAGAAACACGGGCTCAGGTGTTGCTTTTATGCAGTTACAGACAACAGAAAACACTCAGGCATGCAAGACATGCGTCCTGGGTCCAGCGAGCGGCTCCTGGAAGCCCGATGGCTCTTACAGGGAGAGAGGGGTGGGGAAGGGGAGGAAGGGACGTGTCCGGAGCCTGGGCAGCGGCAGGCGCTGGCAAGCGGAGGTGCGGAGGAAGCAGCGGCAGGTACACGTACAACTGAGAGGCTGATGTCTGACCTGTTCATATTTCTCCAGCTCTGTGTGATAGATTTGTCTGATCTGGGTCAATTTGGCTCTGTAATCTGAGTGTTCAATAGAGTTATCTGAAGACCCTCCAGAGGCTGCTGCGGCTGCAGCTGCTGCCGCCGATCCCCCACCTTTCTCCGGACCTGAGACTCCTTCTGCCAGAAGCATATTGTCTAGTCTCATTAGCTGGGGATCGGGAGGGTCTTCCTCCTGGGCTCCTCGGATGCTCAAACCTTGGGCAGAAAAGAGAGAACAAGAGAAAACACAGTCAGTATTTCTTGCATCTGCCCGCTCGCTGCCCGCTCGCTGCTCGCCTGCGAGGAGCCCTCCTGCACAGCCCTCCTGCCCACAGGACACAGGGACTGGACCTGCCCACGGCCCTTCCTCCATCCCTGCTGTGGTCCCAAACAGACACCCTCCTCCGGGACAAGCCCTGTGAGCCGCAGCCCAGGCAGGTGCCGTGGGGTGACGGCAGTGCCATAGGACCCTCTGGGTTCCCAGACAGAGCAGGAACGTCTTCAAGAGGATTTTAAAGGACCCTACAGAATCTTTAAACACCTCTTGTAAGTATTAAAGGACTATTTGCATGAGTACAGAGACATACGCCTTCCGGTTGTTTTCCAAGACAGAGCTAAATCTATGCAAGGCTGGCATTAGCCCGTACATTGTATCACTTTGATGCAAGACTGTGTGGTAAAAGTAAGTGCATTATTTATTTGGAAATAATTGATTTGCTTCTCATTTCCTTCCAAATGCACCATGTTACTCTTACGGAGACTTGTACCACTGGATTCCATGCCACCTACAAGGTCCAAGCATTGGTTTAAATTGCCTGGGGAAAGAACTGCCACTTGCTCCTCAACTGCAGGAGAATTCCTGCTACAGGAACTACAGGAGCTGAAATTTCACTGGGGAGGATGGAAACGGAGGAGACAGAACGGGGAGCATCGCCCTGGAAGGGCCGTGGTGGGAGCGGGGTTCGGGGGCTCAGGCTGCCCTCAGGCAGCACGTCTGCTCACAGGCTGGGGAGAGGCGAGAAGGAGTCTAACCTCCCCAGGCCGTGTGGGAATTTGATTGCTCTTGCGATGCTGGGATAATGAATATGTGTCCAAAATCAGCAGTGTTCTTGCGCTGTATTGTTGGGAACAACATTTTAAATCTAATTTTTGTTTTAAATCCAGAATTTCCAAAGCGATGCTCAGTCAGCAATCTCTTCTGTGTCCTATAGATCAAGGCTGACAATTTGTAAGTTTAATCAGGTCAGGCAGGCACAGTGCCAGGCTGTTATCAACAGCGCCAAAAATAAAGTTTAAAAATAATTACAGTAGTGCAAAAATCACTAGAGCCGTGGCTTCTTGAATCAACATTTCCATTAGAGATGTAGCACAACCATGTACATCCCAGACCAATTAACCTCTTTAAATCTGTTGAAGAGCTGGTATTCGTGCTCTGGATAGAGCAGGTCCCGGGGCTCTGCGGGCACGTGCCCACTCCTAGCAGGACTGCGCTGCTCCCGGGAACAGCCACCACCCCCGCACAGACACACTTCACCCCGCTGTCCTGAACCCCACGCACAGCCGAGATGACCCCCGACTGGCCAACCTTCCTGGCTCAGGAAAGCACAGCATTAATTTTGCTCTAAAATACACATTTTAAACCTGTCACTTCACTCAAAACTATAATTCCATATAATTTCACAGGAATAATAAAAATGTCTCATCATCTCTTTAAATTACTTGTGTTGCCTGTTCGGGGGTCCGCAGCCGAGCATGGTTTAAAGACAACACGACGCGTTGTCCCAGCACAGCCCCACCATGGCGCCGGCCCAGGGAGCCCAGCACCCACACCAGCTGCACCCACGCTGGACCACCCTGGACCAGCTGCGATGGCACCGCTCTGTCCTTCGTCCCCTCTCCCCCAGATTCGCTGCCCCTGCTCTTGCGCAGCTCCTGGGCTCGGTGCTGCTCCCGGCGGGGGATTTTTCCGTACTGCTGTGGTGAGCCGTTCCCCCTGTTTATCTTATTGCTCCTCTGCTCTGGTGTCAGCATGTTTAACAACGTTCTGCTTTTCATCCACACCAGCTCCCGTTCCTCTCTCATGAATGATTTCTACTGTTGTTTCTTCCTTTTGCTTCTGGCCCCCTTCTCAGTCCCTGTTTCCCGTGCTCTATTCCAGCTGCTTTTCCCCAGCTGCATTTCTGCTGTGAGACCCCTCCACCCCCCAGCTCCGCGGCAGCAGCCCCGCTCTGCTCCCCCGACGCTGCGAGCAGCCAGGCCAAAACCTGCAGCGGAATAATTTGGTACAATTGCTGCGATTCCTGCAGCATTTACTTCCACGAACAGGCCAAGGATTAAAGGGCTTTGTCCACAATGACACTACCCACCCACACTTAAATTAACATTCAAAATCCCCAATCCTCCTTGTATAAATCTGACAAGGGACAGCAAGCGTTCCCCAAGGTTTAAACGCAAAAGGTGATGTCTGTGCCGGAGACTGGAGGAGCCAGCAAGAGGCCCTGAAGCACAAGAGGGAGAAATTCAGCAGATAAGGACAACGAGGAAGGCACTGAGGTGCCTTGCACACAACCCTAACGCGTGTCTCTGCAGCCGGTGACAGAGGGGCTGGCATGCTGTGTTCATCTTAATATTAACTAACACTCCGGCATCCAGGGCACCCAGCCCAGAGCGCGCGAGCGCAGACACCCCACACACAAAGGAGTGACAGAGTGTAAGGGGGGGACACACAACATTTGTTTTGCCCCTGAGTGAGACGCATCACTCATTTGAATGGGAAAGCCACAAGTTGATTAACTGATTCTAACAAGAATTAAGCTGTGTGTTAATTCAGATCTTTCCTTATGAACTATAGGAAGCAGCTCAGCACAACTAATAGGGTCTGGTGTCCCTGGGGGCGGGGGACAGTAAAACTGATGAACTCCTCCGCAATCAGTGGAACACGCAGCTCTTTGGCAAGTTGCGGCGGCTGCCTGGGCTGCGGGTCGAAGGCTTGTAACGCTGTCTGAGAGGGAGTCGGAGCACCTCCAGGCTCCTCGGCGAGGAGGAACACTCGCTCTCCGCTGGCAACACGTCCGCCCCTACCAGCACCTGCCTTTATAAATTACTCTTCGTTTGAATACAGTGATAATATATGTATTTTTTGACATATAAGCTCACACTCGGTGGCTATTGTTTCCCTTTTTTATTCCTCAGTATATCAACCTATGAGTTTATTACTGTTTAGCTCGCTGACCTTTCAATGCATGGTGGAATTAAGGTGCAGAGCAGACGGGAAAGAACACAACAATACATCACTTCCAGCCGCGCTACCGGCACGCTGATGGCAGCGGAAGTGCCAGGGCCCCGGCGCGGCGGTGGCCACAGCGGCACGCTGGCCACCGGCAACTCCCCATCGGTACCCACCGGAGGGACGGGACTGCCTCCTGGAAGTATGGCCCCATCCACTATTGTTCATTCATGGCTCGTGGGCATTCGGGTCTGCACAGGATTTAAACCCCGGCTTCCTCGGTGACAATAGCGCATTATAAGTTAATAAAAGCATGCGTGCTACTGATTTTAATCTGCTTATAACTACAACGTTCATTTCAGTATCTCGATGATTTAGACAAATCACATAAACAGACACTAAAACATTGTTTAACAATGAACTTGGCTTTGTTAGAAGACCACAGTTTTAGCATATCTTTCAGCAAATCCTAATTAGCTGTCTTTCAACATGCTGTGCACCTGCCCCCACACATAATAGATGAGAGCATCTGCATAGACTACTGCATTCAGAGGCCAATAAATAAATTGCAGGTCAAAATTATTACAAAGCTTTCTTCGAATAAACCCATCTCCTTCACAATACAAAGCCGCAGATATGAAAAGTACCTAAAGCCCACTCAAATGGTATGATTACAGGGGCCGTTGGAGTTTAATAATCTGACTGTAATTCAGGCATTTTCAACAGCTCATTAAGGGTTCATTAATATATGGGCAAGCTTTTGAATTATAAATAAGCAGATTAGAAACCTGCAGTGTCTGAACGGTACAGCAGTGTCCTCGCCAGCAGAGCAGCTCTGCAAACACAGGGCCGCGCTGGCCCAGCAGGGGACATGGCGGCGCAGGCCCTGCCTCACCTCAGCCTCCGCCACCCCTTTATGGTCCCGGAGCCCATGGAGGTGCTGCCCTGCCCACTGTGACCCCAGCCCCACGGATGGGAAGTGGCACAGGTGGGAAGGCCCCTGTGGGGTCTCGGCCCCCACACGCCACAAGCCAACGCTGTGCCAAACCCATTTTACAGACCGCAGGAGGAACGTCAGGGCCCGGGCAAGCAGAGGGTCCCTGGCTCCGCTGCTGGCCCTGCAGCAAACCCACCCCGACACCCCTCGCCGCCACAGCTCCCACACTCAGCACCGTCCCGGGGCTCCTGGGGTGACCCAGCACCCCGAGCACCCCGACAGCCACGGTGCCGACAGCCGCTGGGCCCGTGTCGAGGGGAGCGTTGTACCGTGATGGCGCCCACGCAACCACCACCCCTTTGTTTCCCGGGTGAGAAAAGCCCCGGCGGCCCGGCACAGCGGCACGGCCACCGCGGCACGGGCTAATGTCACTCTCACTCCTACTTAAGGTGACTGCGTGGTGTGTGCACGTTTTTCATGTCAGGTATATTAAATATAACACGACGATGCACTGCACATTTCCACGCCAACCTAGTTGTCACTTTCGCTTGACTCATTCTCTATTGAGGAAAAATGCAGCACTGGGAATTTACAAGGCTTTTCAGTTAAATGGACATAAATCACAGGTTTCATTCAAACCGAATAATCACTGGCCATAAAGAGCTACTTGTCTCTTACCATATATTACAGTGAAGTTCCTGTGAGCAATAATGCAGCCATTCATGGCAAAGAAAAACAGAGCGAGACATTAAGAGCTGACATGTAATCCTGTTAGGAGCCTGACGTGGAGAGCGCGCCTGACATTTTTATCATATATGTCCATTTCTATTTGGAAAATCAGAAGAATAAAAATGATTACTCCGCTGCCCAAACCTACCTTCCTAAAACAGCCCGGCGAGATTTGTTTACATGCCAGGAAACTGCTTACTACGAATTCATAAATCTCTGATTCTGAAGCATTTCCCCTGATGTTTGAATTGAAGATATGACTAGAAAGATTCCCTGTAATACTCTTCCACACCTCCATTTCCTTCACTACCAACACATAAACTGTCAATCCCTGGCTTTATTACATTCCCCTTCATTATAAGGCTGCTGGCAGGATGCCTGTTTCTAACCTAACTTTCTTCCTCGCCCACGAAAAAAAAAATCGGTTGATGACCTTTGCTAAAGGTTCAATAAAAAGCAGGGTGGATGCTAATAAAAAATCATTAGTGTCTTTGTCTCTATGCAGGACTCAGACGTCAGAGAGTGGCAGGCTGGATTTATAGAGGTCTTGGGCTCTTCTTAGAGGCAGTGGGAAAAGTTAAAAGGAAATTTATTAGTTTGCAAAAAAAAAAATTCTATTAAAAACAAAGCTACTTAAATGAAGAAATGCCTTATTCTAAAACATTATGTAGATGCTGTTGAAAGGGAAAAAAGCAGCCTGGAATGAGATGTGTCTTTATTTTAGCTACAGGAGCTAGATGGGTGTCAGGAGGGGCTGTGGCGTGCTCTCGTACCCCCTGCACTGCTGCCGCTGCTCCTGTCCCACGCCTGACCGGAGCGGGGCCATTTGGCAAAGGGATCCCTTTCTGGCACCGCAGCCGTGGCACCCCAGCTCTGCACAGCAAGTGCCACCCTTGCCCCTTGCCACAGCTTGGGAGATGGGAAATGCAGAGGGGATCGACCCCGAGCCGAGCTGACCCCCTCTGCCACCAGCCCCGGGCGAGCCAGCAGTGGACCTGTGGCACAGCACCGCTTCTCCCAACACCCGCGGGCTCCATCCATCCCTGCTCCTGTGGCCAAGGGAAGGCCAAGCCCACGGGGCAGCTCCCATGGGCACCATCCCCTTTTTGACACCCCTGCACCCCGTGCAGCAGGAGCAGGGCCACAGGGAACAGCCCCGGTACCAAGGACATGGCTGACAGAACCAGGAGCTCCCAGGAGCAACCACCACATGCAGAAGGAGGTGGGTTTACCACGGCTGGTGCTCACATGTTGTCATGTTATAATCTTAAAGAAGATGGATAGACACCGAGCACTACATCCACGAGCTAAAAGTGGGCCCCATAACGTTTGAACACCCTTCACATGAAAATGCAGTAATATACATTCCTTCAAGCTACTGTGTGTCCAACCTAAATATCATCAGTATGAAAGTTTACAACCTTGAAATAAAAAAAATGTTCACAACAGAAACAAATCTTTCCTGTGATTACAACTTTTATCAGATTTATAGCACAGTGCTGTACTTTTCATAGAAAATATGAAATAACTTTTTATAGAAAATATGAAATAACTGGTATTTTTATAAATTGAGTTCTTGCTACAGATTTTATGTTGGCTACATTTATTTCCCATTGTAAATTATGTCTAAGTTTGTGCAGTTTTACTGCATTGTCTCTCTTCTTACTTTTTACTCATCTCTACGTTTCCGATTCCATTTTCTTCTTTTGGATCGTTCTATTTTTCTTGCTTACTTTTGACTTGCACTTAGTGCTAAAATGTCAGTCTTATTTGTGCTCCGCCGGAGGAAGCGGAGTGGGCGATAGCTCCTCATCACCGCCCCGCGCGCTCCGGGGCCGGGAGGGGAGAGCAGGGGAAGGGCCCGGTTCAGGGAGTTAATTACATCTGCTGGAGTGATCCGGTTCCATTTGCAGTCCCGAGCAGAGACCGCTTTGACTCTTTCACAGTTGTTTGAGTAATGACTTCCCCGGACACGGCTCAGAAACTCCACATCAACGCAGTGTCTGAGGAACCTTCCCCGTGCACCGTGGGGGTGATGGTATCACCCCCCTTCCAAAACCCGCACCTCTTTCAGTAACGCTGATTCTACAAATGAACACTCACCCTAATGCTGTTTGTGCATCGTGCTTGGTCAAGGACTTCTCAGTCTTTATATTCTAAGAGGGACATAACTCTATTTACATATGCATGAAAATGCACTGAACTTAAAGAGAGCGGTCAGATGTGATACCGTTAATGGAGAATCTCCGCTCGGCAACTGCGCAGCCACCACGCACAGACCATGAGCACGGACCTTCCCTAGGAAGGAAGAAAATACTGCACCCCACTTCCAGTTAAAACCACCAGATTTGCTTAGCCATGGACTTTATGGATCCCTCAACTTCACCCATAAATCCCTCACGGCATTAAGAATCCCTCACGGACCAGATAATTTACCCGACTTCTCTTTGCACTTCTTTCCTCCCCTCTACAGCAGCCATCTTATTCCTTCATCTTACAAAATGTTCCAAATATAAAACATGGAGTGCTTGTGCTTGCTCTTGAGCAGAGGGACTGGTGCCAGCACGGTGTCCCCCACATCCACCATGGGTGGCTGCGTCCCCACGTGCAGCATCAGCACGGCATGAGGGCCACTGGCAGGACACTGGCCTGTCCTGGCAGGACACACGCATGTAACAGCACAACATAAAGTTTCATTTGCATTATTAATGCAAATGAATAACGTTTCATTTCCCTTATTAAAGGACACAGCCTGGCTCTATGGGGTGGGCTGTGTGGGGCATGGTGGGTTAGGGAAGCAGGAAAGCCCCAGGCTCCTGGCCATGCTGGGGGGTGAATCACTGAACGGTTTGGGTTGGAAGGACCTTCTGCAGGTCATCTGGTTCCAGCCCCTTGCGCTAGACCAGGTTGCTCCTGATCACGAGTAAAGCCCTGAGACCCTGCTGGCGTGGGGGGGCTCCAGGTGATGTGGCTGTGCCACGTGCCCAGTGTCCCCAAAGGCTGTGGCGGGTCCCTGGTGAGGGGACGGTGGGGCGGCATGGCCCCTCCCCGGCGGTAAATCAGGCGAACGAGGTCTGTGCTTTAACATTGCAAAACCACACACTTATGTAAAAATATGATCAAAGTTTTATACATGTAGGATTTCCTAACAATAAATCACATAAATGGATATCTACGCTGGGTAATAAAACTGAACAGATTCTAAACTGATCGGTAAAGTTGCTCATAAATTGTTGTTTTTAGCAAGCTGTAAACAAAAGCTGTATAAATACCAAGTGAGCCTTATAATGTAAGTAGGTGCGCAGAGAAGTGCCCCAGCTGCTTTGTGTTCAGAAAAAATGCACTGGTTTTGGACAATGTTTGGAACTCTTTTGTTATTGCCCAGCATAAACATCAGATCTCCTGCCTGACACACTGGCAACAAGGGGAGAGGCAGGAGCAGGAATAAATGCTGCCGACTTTGTTGTCTCTCCTGGTGTTCTCCTCCTCGCCAAGGTTCACACGCCGTTATGTACCTGGAGTGTGACGGGGCTCCGTGAGGCACATCTCCCTGTGCTGTCTCTATTTTATTTAATTGCATTTCAAGAGAAGAAAGAAGGCACAAATATATTCATGCAAGCCATGTGCTAAAGGCAATCCTTACCTGATAGGGACAGAAACTAGGGGGGATTCCCAGCCCAGAAATCACAGAAGAACACACTGTAAACTCTCATCTCTTTGGAACGCCCGTTTCAGAATGAAACGGAACCGATGACTTCAGCTGCCTGGCCGGGGGTGGCACACGGCCAGCGAGCCCCCAGCATGGGACCCTCACAGAGGGCTTGGAACCTGCCAGGGAAAAGCCCTTCTCAGAGCGGGTGCTTCAGGTGGTAAAGGCAGAGATGTCAGCTTTGATTTGAGCTAACAGAAAGGAATCTTTGGATGGAAAAGCTCCAGGACCTTTGAATTAAATGAAAGACCAGAACACTCTACAGAATGTCTGCAATAACAGTCTCTACAGAAAATTATGAGGAACTACATAAATCCACCCTCTTCCTCTTCACACAGGCTCATTAAAGCAGTACTGACTCTCTGGGCAGCTATAATTCTGCTGAGTGATACCCTGGAATCACCCTGTCAATACCCAGTGGTGTGCTGCCTCTCCAACTATCTGTGCCCCTAATATTCCTCTCTTTGATGGGATTTGCTGACCTTTAATCTGATGCTAGTTTACTCTCATCACTGAAGTGCAAGTCAGAGAGCAATAAAACGGCAACCTCACTGATTCAAAAGGGAGAGCTAAAGCGCCACTAACTGTGAATCTAACCTTTCGTAATGGCTCTCCCCTTAAAAGGGGAAACATGAAGTGCAAGGCAGCTAAAACAAACAATATTTAATGCTGACTACAAGATTTATTGCAGCCCTCTTTGCATGAGTATTAAATTGGAATTTCAGGGCTGTAAACTGAGGAAGAGGAGAGGGACAGCCAGTGCGGATGGAGCCGCGGCCCCACGCCACGGGCAGCACCGGCACCGATCGGAGCAGGGCTCCCGCAGCCAAAAGGTGCGGGTAGGGACGGGGAGGACGGGGGGACGGCCAGCTGGAGCTGAGAGACCGCACCCCAAAAGGGCAAAGGGGCCCTGAGCAGCAGGGGGATGTGACAAGCGTAAGCTGTGTTCCTGACATGAGGGAGATGCATATGCAGGTGTATGTGAGCATCCTCTGCCGCGACGAGAGGGATGAGCAGCCCAGGCCCTGCAGCCACACACTGCACCAGCACCCACAGAGTCACTGTGGCCCCTAACCATGAGCCGGGGCCACCAGGAAACGAGAGGCTCCGTGTTGCTTGAGAGGGTACAGGGTGAGGCTGCCACCAGGACAGGTCCCTGGGGACAGGCAACAGGGGACTGCAGAGGAGGTTTGTCCTGATGGAACCCCTCCAGCTGGGTGGCCCCCAAAATGGATCTCACTGGGAGGGGGCACTGTTCAGCACATATCCGTTGTAAGAGGGAAACCAAGTGGAAATAAAGGTTATTCTCAAAAAGCTGGTGCTCTTCCCCAAAGAAGCCACTGGGGGCTGTCACATGGCCTCTCCCCATCCCCCCAGCCCTGGCCATGGGCGCAGTTCCAGCCCTCAGTTGAGCCAGGGTCCCCTCGTCCACTGTGCTGTCACCATCCAGCAGTGTCACAGACAGACACGATGACCAGTAAAGAGCTGGAGAATGGCCTGTCTCTGCATGTGCCACACAACATCTCCACCTGTGCTTCTATTTATCCCATAAACTGCAAGAAATGACGATTTGCAATGTAAGGCAAATTTTCCGCCAGGTCCGTGCCCTTTGCCTGTCCCAGAGGGGCTGTCCCTGCGCTGCCGGGCTGGGGTGCAGGGAGACACCCAGGCGAACACCCCGACTGCCCCTGGTTAGTGCCTCCCGTGGGACTGTCCCCAGGGCCACCACGCAGAGAGCAGTGCCACCGGTACCTCCAGCGGCATCCCGGGGTGGTGCACGAAGTGAGCAAATAAAGGAGAGAAATCCCGCACCTTGTGTACGCACAGATCAACAGAAAACACACCGAAGCCACATCCCAAAGTAAAAGAGAAATTATTGCATAACAAATTTCTCTCCATCTCTCTGGGGAAAATAAAGACTGACAGCTTTGGGTTTAACAGGTGCTGCTACAAGATGAGCTACTTATTAATACTGCTAGGAAGGAAAAGGATGATAAAAACTATAATGTGATTAATTATTTATGTTTACGAGCATGATTTTTAAGAGTTACAGTTTGTCATGCAAATCGCTTGGTCTGGTTCGACTCGACATGTCGCACCCCAGGACGTGCCTGAGGGCTCGTCACAACACGTGCAGCAATTACCACGCCACTGATGGGCAGCAGAGCCACCGTCCCCACCGCGCTGCCGCCAGCCCTCAGCCTCCTCCTCGCCTCGGCGGCAAGCGCTTCGCTGCCATGGGCAAACACGACGGCAGCGTTTGCAGAAGGGGAAGAGACTGAAACAGAAGTTTCTCAGAAGCATAACAGCCAGGAAAACTCTTGCAGCCGTTCTCCTCCTGGCACCACTCCTTGTGCAGGCAAAGCCAAGGCAGAGTGGAGGAGGTGAGAGCCCCCGTCCCTGCGGTGGTCCCCATCCCCAAGGTGGTCCCTGGTGCCCCTCCAGCTCGGAGGTGCCGCTGGTCCCTGTGGAGACGGTGGCTCCCTCCGGTCCTGCAGTGGCCAGCGTGTGGCGAGCATAGCACCCAGCAGCCTGGCCCCGGGGTCCCACATGGCAGAGCCGTGGCACCGGCGTTGCCAAACCAGCTGCGGATTTGCATGTGGCAATTACTGCACAAAACAGCACCCAGCACTTCTGAAGAGAAAATTGGGAGCGCGCATTTGCAGAAACTCACAAAGACAGACTTTGTCAAACCTAACAGGCGCTGATAAGGGGAGAGCTTTTATAAGGGATACTAAGAGATGTATCAGACGAGAGCAAGGCTGAATACAAAACAGTATTAGTACAAAAAAGAACAAAGAAAAGGCCTGCTCCGCGTAAGAACTGGTAATACATTAAAAATTTAAAACCTGGCACGACAAATCTGGATACTCCCTGCAGAAGACAACTGATATTAATGAACAGGCCTGTGCATTCATTGTCTGGGATCCCAGAGGAAAAAAATAATGCTGGTTACACTGAATTTTTTAAAGAGAAATTCTTCTCTGCACAAACAGCTCCTCCGCCAAATCACCAGATTATTCCTGGCAGTTTTAACCACCTAAAAACATCAACCTGCCCGAGCACCAGATTCACCTGAAGGTACCTCATTTCTCCACGCAATTCCTCAGCACGGGACTCCATCAGAGCCCAGCTTTCCCCACCGGTATTTATTTATTCATTCAAGAAAAAGTGCTCAGGCTTGGCTCAAGCGCCCCTCTCAGCCCCAGAGCAAGCAGCTCCCTCGGGACAAAGAGGGTTTGGGTTCCTGTGACGTTTGACCCAGCAGCGCTCGCACAAGGCTGAAGGAAACGCAACGCGGGGCTCCCGGCTCGCACGGGCCCCGTCAGCCCCCGGACAGGAAACAATAACCAGGGAGCGGGGAGATGCCGAGCAGTGCAGGTGCTTCTCTGCTAATGGGCAGCAGTACCAACAATTATCTAGGTTATAACGAAGAGCAGGAGAAGCGCTCAGCGGCATTTTCACTGGGTTGGCACGTGTGGTGTGAAAGTCTTCATGGGAAACTTCTCCAAGTTGTATCGTAAGACCCAAGCGGCCACAAAGCCCATCAGCTCCACAAAACGTGTCCCAGAGAGTGGAGACAGACATTAACCAAACGGAGCTGATGGAGAGAGGGCTGCATTTTGGAAGGAGGAGCTGGGTGAAGCCAAGGATAGCCTAGGCACCCACTGGGCTCTGCCGAGCTGGCCACACTGGTCCCAGCCCCGAGGGCTATCCCCGAGCCCTGGCTTCTCCTGCTCATTCCCAAAGCCCTCATGGCTCCTCGGTGGAAGTGGCTCTGGAGCACTCCATCATTGCAGAGCAATGCAAATCCTGGGGACACCTCACGAGCGCCCGAGGCCGGGGGTGCCCGTTGCCGTGTGTGGCTCCCACCTGAGCTGGGCTCTTGGCCACGGGCCGGGGAGCGGCGCGGGGGGTGAGGGAGGCACCAGCTGCCTTCTGCTCCTTGGCTCCAATCTGTGTTTCTCTTCCCCGAAAGGTTTGGTGCTGCACAACAGCCGCACACTTGAGCGCCCACAACAAGCGAAAGGCACAGGGTTGTTGCTGTGAGGTGCCAGGGGTGTGGGGGAAACCCACCTGCCCGCAGCAAGGCACCGGGGAGGCAGCGGGGAGCATCAGCAGTTCGTAGCAGGGGCACCCGTGCAAGGCACAATCATGCTGGGGTGAACTGCGTTACAGGGAATGCCTCAAGTTTTAAACTGTCATTAGAATATCGTGGCCTGATTTTAACAATACAGCAGCGCTTCTAATGATCTTTAAGGTAATTCGCTATTCAGACCCCAAGCAAAAGATGCAAATGTACCACTGAAAGCTCCTTATTAAATACCCACAGGCTACAGTTCTGTACAATAAGTGGTCCAGGTCTTTTTAGAACATCCTAATTAGATGAACAGAGATGCAGAAAAATGCAAAACCAGGTCATGCAGCAAAAATGTTGGGGGGAAAAAAAAAAGCTGCCAAACAACCCCCCTCCAAGCCCCTCATTAAATACCCTCCCCCACACCGCATCCCTTATTAAAACCCTGGCAGTGTGAGGAAGTGGAGCCAAAAGCTTCCAGCCCACCATCGCCCCCAAAATAGAGGTGACCGTTATTGTTAAAGTTAAGTTTTCAGTTTATTGCCAGGGATATGTCTAAGTGATGATATAAATAATACTATGAATAATACATTAAGCAAAAACCCAATCTGAAATTAAATTTGCCTTGGGTTAGCTCCCTTTTTTACTATATACATACAGAATTATTATGCGCTAGGGGAAAAAAATATAGCTAATATCAAGGTAACACTTTTTCCCCCTTTGAAAGTAGCGAGAATTGCTACCCCTGACAAGCTGCTGTCTTACACCTGAGACATTAGGGCAGAACTTCCCTTCTGTCCAAAATAAGGAGATAAACTTGGAGACAGGTTTCAGGGCTGCCTGGAAAGATTCTCTTTGGCACAACTCGAGCAGAGCTGTTTGCCTTGGCCTGGCGCGTCTGCCTGCGAAGAGACGCAGCATCACGTGCGGGTGCTCTGAGGTTCAGCAGAGCCTCCCGGCCTCGCTGGGGTCATTCCCTTGCAGAGCTGGGAGGTGGCCTTACGTTTATTTGATCTTTATGCCTCCAGTTTAGCTCAGATGAGCACCAGCCCTTTACTCGCTGGCTGTTTAGCATTTAGCACTGACCTTGCTTTGATTTCCAAAACATTCCCGCCAGGTCCAGTGCGAGCAGAGCAGGGACTACCCAGGCTCACGTCGGGTGAAACCCAAAGGGTCTGTGGACACCAGACCAAGGCAGGGAGTGTCACAGCTGGACCGGGCTGTGCACTGAGCCCAGGTCTGTCCCCTGACCCTACACCAAACTTGCAGCGTGATCGTAGATAAACCACTTCTGCCCACGCCACAGTTTCTTCAGAAGGCGAGTAAGACTGGGTACCTGGGTCACTCTGCAAGGTCCTGAGGAGCCTTGGCTAAAAAGCACTAGGAACTAAGGCCTCGAAAACATATTGGCACCAACCAGCGCCAGGGCACCAGCGCAGCCAGTCCTCACCCCCTGTACCAAAAGTAACCTGGTTCCCCCCGAACACAGTGCCACAAGGCAACAGAGACCAGAGATCTTCTGAACTACTGCCTCCACCTCTCAGGTCCTTCAGGTGACTCTCTGTGCCACCGGGGACCTGTCCCCCGCTGTCACTCTGCTGCTCAGGCACTAATGCAAACTATGGCAACTGACGGGTTGGTTTTGTCCCAGGAACATTAACCCAAAGGCAACCAACTGAGACCAAAAAAGCTCACGTCCTGAATTCTGCGCTCCCAGCACAGCCACAGCACTGCCGTACACCTCGCTCCAGGCAGGGCACATGTGCACCCTTGTATTTCCATAAGGGTTTCCATAGGTCTTCGATGCCAGCAACCCCTGGCTTTTCCTGCCCCCCGGCAGCATCGGGAATGGGCGGCTCTGCCCCCCCCCCCCGGCACCAGGGCACCAGCCACCACCTTGGCTTCTGTCTTGGATTCCTGAGCCTCGCCTGGGAGTGATGCTGGGAAAGAAATGGTTAATGCACTAATTACCATAATTAAGAGTTGCCAATTTAATTATAGCTGAGAATATTAATGCTGTAACATTTGTTGGAGTGCAGAAAACAAACCTTTAATGCACAGACTTTGTTCGCAAACATCTAATGGAGCCCTCCTCCACTTCGCTTGGTGCTTCAGCGCTGACACAACAGCAATAGGTTCAGATTGAAGAACTTGTCAGCAATCAGGCAGGAGGAGGCTAATTAGCTGGCAGGTTAATGAGTGTGATGGCTCTTGACAGCATTTTGTTACAGCCTCTACTGTATTTAAACAATAAATGATTATTACTTAAACACAGTGGAGACAGTCTTATTAGGAGAGCTAGACCATATATTTATTTTCATAAAAATGAGACTAATTCCTTAGTGTAAATAATAAAATGTAGAATTTTGGCTGATTATAGTCTCACCTCTGAATCTCCAGGGTATCTTGTCAAAGGAGGAGAGCAAAGGTTTTAACAGTCCTTGTGTTCTCCATGCGAAGGCATTATACACCAGCGCAAATGGCTGGTGGCTATAAAACACGAGCAGTAGTGACGCAATTTAAAGAGCCACCTCGTTTGCTAGCCACCACGAAACACACATCGCAAATTCCTTCTCATTTTCACCCTGTATTTTTAGCTGGGTTCCCGGGTGCAGTGGGTGCCGGGGCTTTGCCGTCCCCACAGCCCGCAGGCTCGGGCCGGGCTCGCTATTTTTCTTCCTTTGGCAACTGGGATTTGGAAACAGGTGGTGAAGTAGAGGAATAGCTCTGTGGAGAGATTAACCCATTTCTCTGTCCAGTTAAGGGGGGAAGGGGGACATCTTACAGCACTCTTGTAATCCATAAACATAATGAGAACGAGAAGGAAAGTGTCTACATCCAAAAAATCCAAAAGCACAGAAATACGGTGCCTTTCCTGCAGAAGAAGCAGGTAGGAATGAGGCACTGGCTGCAGTCTGAACTGTATTTACAGGGCATGCAATCGCAAATATGTGTCCAGAAAAACCTTATCTGAAGAGAATTAAATTGAATCCATAGCTGTGTAATAATAAGGAAGGGTTATTTCAATTTAATATTTAGTGTTCCCTAGGAATTTGTACATAAACATGGAAGAAACAAAAGGCCTCACCTGCTGAGACTAATACCATTTTCGAAATTATTTTTGCATACATGAAAATGATTTGTGCCCCTCAGTGCTGCTGCCGAACACGTGAATAAAAATAGAAAAGGCAATGAACTCCTCAAATCCTGCCTAATCCTTAATACTGCATTTTACGTATTTAAGATTCAAAATACCAGGAGCAAAGTAACCGGCAGCAGCAGTGAGTGCCCGGTTACCGACAGCACCGGGGCTCACCCAGCAAAGGCCCCCGCAGCGTCACTCCATGAGACCCCCTGCCCAGGACCGGGACCCCGGGGCTGGGGGGAGAAAGGCTGAGAGAGCTGAGGACCCGGCAAAATCCCTGGGATAAAACCCTGTTTGCAGAGAGTCCCTGGAATTCTGAGCCGTATCCTCAGCTCCTCAGGGTACATCCAGCAGCCCCCCTACATCTCCCCGGGTGAGCGCTCCTCACGCCCAGCCACGCACAGCACCAGGCACCAAGTCACGTCCAGCCCAAATCGAACCTGCATTTCACAAGCTTTGCCCAGCAAGGCCGACTCTCTTCTTTCCAGACCCGAGGATCTAAAGATGACACCGCAATATTAAATATCGATAGGTTTGTAAATAGACAGAACTCGGCAACAACACAAAACTTTCTCTACAAAGCTTTTGAACACCTTGGCTTGAAAGGGCTTATCTACTATATTTTTTTACATTAAAATATTAATAGTGTTTGATAGAGCAATTGTAACCCAACATCATACCAGGAAAAGCTGGCATCTGGCAAAAATCACCAGACTCTCTAGCTGTTTAAATGAGAATATTCTTCAGTCTGAAAAATTATTTATAGAGGGTTTTTTTACTACCCTTGTATACTGCAATGTTATTTCCTTTCCCACACACTAGCAAAGTCCATTTTCACAACTGCTATAAAGCGGCATGTTCACAGCTAGTAAAACAACTCAATAAATAGCCTCACGAAGCTATAGCTGTCTCATATCCTTTCCTCAATAAAAACAGAGGTGAACTGCTTATTTTCAGCAGCACACTATAAGAAGACAGAAGCATTATGACTGCTCATACATTCTGACTATCATTTGCCACAAGCTATATCTGTCAGCATTAAATAAAGCTGCATTATAAATGTAAACAAAACACCCACATCTACAAAATGAGCTGTCCGCCATTGCTAGAGGCATGAATTGAACCCGCTTATTGACTCAGCTTGCTCTTTTTATTTATTCTCCTACAAAGACATGCATTTACTTTACCCTACAAGCATAGTGGGTTTAGGGGCGGTAACTTGTCTCCTGCACAAGCTGAAAAGGCAGGTTGGTGACAAATGCAGATCTTAATGGGAACACCATTAGGTGGGCAAACATTGAACTATTATTGAAAAACTGATTTATTTTAAAAGGTTATCCTAGACCAAAACACTACATCATAAATAATTTGCAGGATCAGTCAAGTGAATTTATACTTATGATTTTTTTTAAAAAGGTAATTCATTGCAATCAAATAATAATGCCAGTTTGAGAGGAATTACACTCAAATATCAACTGCTCAGAATTTACAGTCTGAAGAGGTTAAAAGGTGCTCGGCTCTACAGCAGCACATATCAGGCTGGTCCTCTGACAGTGCGTTATACATCTTTCTAGACTAGAAAAAAAGTTCTGTCCCTGTCAGAGAGAATTCACCTTTGCACAAGACCAGATCAGCACCCGCAGACACCACCAGCCTCCCGGGGGGGG
>KZ505815.1:789092-825299 GCA_002844005.1 Limosa lapponica baueri
TCCCTGTCAGAGAGAATTCACCTTTGCACAAGACCAGATCAGCACCCGCAGACACCACCAGCCTCCCGGGGGGGGGAGCAGCCACGCCGCAGGGCCGGTGGCCATGGGGCCAGCACGCCATGGGGCCGGCACGCCGTGGGGAGCAAACCCAGCAGTGCCTGGGGAGCGCTCCTCTGGGGCGTGCAAGGGGCAGGGCCCCAACAGCCCGGAGGAGACCCCTCCTGCACTCCGGGAGGGAGCGACCGCTGACACGGAATGGGCCCGAACCCCGGCGCCCAGGCTGCGGAGCTGCTGGTGAACACACAACTACCACGAGACAACACGAGTGGTATAAAAATACCGCGTGTTCCCCAATTAATAATCGCAATCAATTATTTATATAGATATTCACATTTCTACAAAGAAGGGAGAATAATTATAAATAATGCATTGGGTATGACAGAATGGATTCTTTTTTTACAATATGCTATATAAGAAAGAGTGGGTTTGCCAGAATTATAAACAAATAATGCAGTCCCATTCTCAAGCTGGACTGCAAGGTGTATCAAACTCCAGACTAAATCTTGCAGTACTGGAGATATAACCTTCCTGTAATACAGGTGGCCATTAAAGGACTTTCCCTAATGTCTCTACAGTCTGGAGAAAGATCTGAACCTTGGAGAAAGCCATGCTTTGAGACAGCTTTTCTTCTGTCAGGCAGTGCTGTGAGTAATGCTGCAAAGAAACCTCACCACGACTCCAAAACTCTCTTTTTTATATATGGCTGGAAATGGCTGTCAGGTGGGAGGCTGTTGGGGTGCCCAGCCTGGCCAGGGACACCAGGGCTCTCCTCTCCCCCCGTTCGGGGCAGAGCGCTTCCGAGAGAGGAGTTGTGCCCAGCGGTGCCCAACCCTGCCCTGGTTTCGGACACCCACAGACCAAAGTGGGACCACCAGCTCTGCTGGTTTGACTTCACCTAAAGCAGCTTTGGAATCTGGGTCCCTCAAGACCCCACGGCTGCAACGTCATATTGCTCTTCCCTTTCTCCCCAGAACTCCAGCAGAGAAATTCAAAGGCGACTTCAGAAAGAAAAGGGAGAGTGAAAGCACAAGTTAAGCAATTGGATGATGTTGGCACAAGTCCCCTCGTTACATGGGGGCATCCCTCATGAATGGACAGGAACAAGTGTTCCACTGTTTCACAACATCCATTCTTCCAGAGGTAGATATTAATTATTCCTGCTTTTCCATTTTAAGATAAGCTTGTTAACAAGAAATTATAGGGTAGCTGGGAGCGGCTATCCATTGGGTTGCCTGCATCAGAGTTTATGATGTTTACAGAGAAAAAGAAAATCAGTGTAAGGAGTAGCAGAGAGTAATTAATGTATTGTAGTGTGGAATTTCCACTTCCTACCTCCATTTAAATCAAATAAAGCTTGGCAGTGCCAGAGTAAATCAAGGGGCAGCCACCAGGGAGAGAGGATCGGCAGAGGTATTAGAGCCAGATCCAAATCTGTGCTTCACCCAAGCTCCTACTATTATTACTTGTGCAAAGCAAATATTCAGCCTCCAACCCTAAATCATTTCAATTCCTATTTCCAAGTATAATTTAATCTTTTTCAGCGACACTTGATGCTTACTTCATCACAGCATAATGACAGATTAAAAAGTTGTTGAATTAAATATTAAAGAGGACTTCAGGCAGTTCTGCATTTTTAAGGAATAACACAGATTGGAGATGAAATGAGAAGCCCAAATGCATATTTTATTCCAAAAGGAAAGAATACATATATTTTTCCTCCAGGCCACCTACTTTGTAATAAAACATAGGGCAGGTTTTTATTTAGTGGATAAAAGCATGATATAGTATTATAGGATTCATATCACTGTAAACTGGTACCATGCAATGGTGTCAAAGCTAATGACACCATATGATCAAACACAGTCCTTTGTTAAATATCTATGTGTATCCGTTCTGCATTTCTGTTCTGTATGTAACTCTATATAGTCATTTACAATATTTTCATTAGACTACTTAAGCACAATTTATTGACTCTCAGATGTGAAAGTTTATCTTGTGATGACACCTCCTGCATGATATCAAAGCGTAGAATGCAAAACATAATTTAAGCTATTATTGAAATATAAATCATTCCAAGGAAAATTATGCCAGCATATGAATAAAAAAGTCACTTTAAATTTAAACTGTAGTTTAAAGTGTCTGAAAGTCTTGAAGATAAATAGAGATGACAACAAGTTTTGAACTTGAAATCTCCACATTTTGATGAAAAAAGTCCCAAACTATTGTATTGTAATATACTATTAGATTAATCTTTACGTATAAAAGGATCAAGGAGCACACCTTCCATATTTTACATATGTATCAGTACTTCTCCTTAGTGACCATATATAACACCTTCCATGTCTGTATCTCCATAAGCATATGGGTCACAAATTCTGCTTTCATTCCATAACATACACGATGCACATGTGCACATAGACAGCAGAAGAATCTGGAGGAGCCTTTGATTGCTGTGCAGTGAGTACGGTGAAACGGGGGCTGTCAGTACAAGGCAGACATCATTGTCAGTGCAGCTCCGGGACAACCACCATGTTTCGTACATGGAGACGCCCCCGGGGACGCAGTGGGAGAGCAGGGTGGCCCTGATTCACTCACAGACGTGCCCAGTCCAGAGCTGATTCTCGTGGGACAGGGCAGTACTTCAGCAGGCACCAACCTGCCCGGGCCCTCGGGCTTCCTGGGCTCCCATCTCCATGTGGAGCTCACTATGCAAGACCCAGTAAATATTTTCATACACAGCTTCACGTGCCCTGTTTATGGTATTAGCCAAAGGAGTCTCTGGTATTTTAAGGCCGGTGCGGGATGGGGGCAGGCGATGGGGGAGACCGACTGCGCTTCCCCACTGGTGGGGACCCCCCTTCTTGGCGGCCGAGAGGGCTCAATTCCCAAAGTGAAACGAGCCATTTTCAACCATTTGTCCTGGCACCACGAGGAGCAATTTTGCTACAGATCTAAAGCCTTGGATGTTGGAAACACATGAAAAATCACTGGAAAATAAACAGACTGAAAGACCCCTGCTCTTGGCTGGCGGGGCCAGGCCTAACAGCCCCGCAGAGGCCGCCCAGGCAGGGCCCAGACGGGGTCTCCAGGCCCCGCCATGTCGCTCGCGCCACCCGCCCCACACAGGCCCTGTCCCCCTGTCCCTATGGCCATGCAGCCCCCTGCTCCCCTGCCCACCCTCCCCAGGCAGCAGCAGGGCCCTGGCCCCAGCCGGGTGCCCACCGGAGGAGGCTCAGTGGTGGCACCGACCAACATTCGCAGGGCACAAGAGGGGTGTGAGAGGCCATGGCGGCCCAGGACATCTCGGCCTTCCCACCGGGCAGGGCTTCACCAGCTTTGGGGGCGACATGTGCTGCCCGATTAGTGGGATATTATTAATTATTATTGCCGTTATTAATACCAAAGGGATCTTGGCTGTCTTTTTGTCAGCGCAACCACTCTGCCTTTAAGTCATTAAGCCGCAGAACAATAACGGCGGGCGAGCCGACAAGAGAAATGCCATTGTTCGCTCTCCCCAGCCTGAGCGCCTCGTCCTGCTCCATGTAAATGAACTTAATGCTCTTCATTCAGGCGCACTCGGAGGGTTCTCATTTACTGCCTCTCTCTCTGTGACAGCATTTTCTCACCAGCCCTGACTGCATAATTAATGCAAATGCAGCCTTAGTGTCATGAGCTGGGCTCCTTTGGTTTACTTTGGTACGACACTTACAGAGGAATATTAACTAGAGAAAGCAGCATCACAACAGGGGTGGAAAATCAGCCTGTCAGGGACTCATTCCAAATGCCACGGAAAGGAGAGCGCCTTCAAGATTGTTTCATCAAGGTGATTGAGAACAAAAACTACTGAGGAAAATTCGAGCTTACATTTATGAGCTTCTCCACATACATTATTTATATCACCAGAACCTATAGGAACATTATTTCCAAGCACATATTCATACAAAGACACTGTTTGGGCTGAGAACTGGAATGAAATGTACACACCCAGGCACACAAACGCGGGTACTGATCACAGGTAACCGGGAGCAGTGCCCAGCACAGCCTTTGTGTCCCTGGTTCCCTGCTCCGGGGAAGTTCACGGGCATCCAGGCTCATTCCAGCACAGCTCCACGCACGCTCGCTCCTCAAAAAGGTCAGTGAGCCGCACTCCTGATATAGCCCTTTGCAGGGATAATCCTGCATTTTAATCCTGCCTGTTCCAATCAAAATTGGCTCGGTTGTGTGTTTTTTTTTTTCTCTCGCAGTAAAAGAGACAGCAGTTCTGCACTAAATACATGAGAATTAAAGCCGGAGAGCAGGATCCAGCCATGTTATCAGTACTTTGTACCAAACATCGCAAGGAGAGTGTGCCTTTTTTCCAGAACAGCTGGGCTGGAAATGTTTATTCAGATTAATTCTGTTTGTATTTTACCACCAGATAGTGCTCTGTCTTGTATTTTTGATCTGTAACAAACGTAAATTTACAAGCACTGTATGTTTATTTTGCTTTGCTGTTTATTGTTCAGTTACACTGAAAGAAACCTCTTTGTATGTTTCTTTCTGAATTTGGGGATCGCTGCATAATCCTTCCTTATCGTCTAGAGCTTCCAGGCACACCAGCACTGGTCACATCTTCTGAGAATTCGGCCCTTTACAGAGCTGCTAATATTATGGTTCACAAAAATATGTGTCAGATTCGCCTCTTCTCCTCCCCCCACTGGTGCTAATTTAAAAAGTGTGAAAATTTTAGCAGTAATAGATATGGGCCCTGTTTATCTGCCCTCCTGTGTTGGAGACTCCGGGTCACCTTTTCAGCCTGCATGTAGAGACTGGAGAACAAGTTGATTTGACTAGGAAGCTGAGATTTTCTGGTGATCCCAAAACTGGAGACTTTAACAAAACCAGCATCCAGCACAGAGGAACCTGTTATTAAATCCTAAAAACTGGTGACACCCATCTGCTGAATCAAAGCGAGCCATTTCTCCACATGTTTATTTCCCAGTGACCAGACAAATCAAGCCCTGCCAGAGGACACGCCACTGATCCAGGGGCAGCTCAAGCGAGGGTGACCGCGTCCTGTCACCTGCCTGCCTTTGGACTGCATGCTGTGCAGTCGCCGTCCCTCTTTCTCTGGGATTAGAGCCCAAAGTGAGCGCAGCGGCCCCGAAGAGGCCTGGAGAAGGAGATCTGTGCGAGGGGAGACTCTGGACGCCGGCAGTGGGATGTCGCAGCAGGAGGCTGAGCCACCGGGGTCCGGGCTGCACCAAGTGTCACCCACCTCCCGACACACAGCGCTGGCTCTTCAGAGAGTGACACAGCTAATTATGTACAGAGCTCAAGTGCAAAGGTTTCCTTCTTTCTTTTGTTTTTCTTTCTGCGATCCCTCAAAGCCAAAAGCATTCCACTCACCCCAGGCTTCAACTTTTACTCGCTTTACCCCCATTAGCACAATTAACAAAAGCAGCTGTGCTCCGTGTGTGCAGCCCTTTCCCCCCGAGTCGTGCCGGGCAGGTGGTGACGGCAGGGCAGTGACTCCATCCCTGGGGCAGGCAAGGAATCCGGCTCCTCCAGGGTCAGGCATGGGCCGGGCGATGGCCTTACACCTCCCTGCGACCACACCAACTGCAGGGCCTCGTCACCTTAATTGAATATACAATAGCCAAAAATAATACCTTTATCCCCTCTAATATACCATGCAACCGAACGGATCAAAATGAACATGCCAGTCAAACGGTTTATTTTAGACAGGAAACAGCCCCGCAGACCATTATTACAAATTAAAGGTATTATATTGAAGTCATTTTTAATCCCTTATAAATGAATAACCCTTCTACCAACATTAAATCATTTTCTTCTGCAGAAGTAACATTTCCTCTCGGTGGCACAGGATATATTCCCCCACTGACCGGGGGCTATCCTTCCATTAGAGCCAGTGGCGGCTGATTACGCCGCACCAGGACTCATAAAATTCCCACAGAACTGGCACTTGCATATTCGCAGGGCAGAGCTGCCTTATCTCATCCATAAGCAATAATGCCACTTTATTTTCAGTAATCAGCACGCAGATGATTATTTAGACGCAGCCTCATAATCCTCCTCGCACCAACCACGAAAGATCTTGATTTGAAATCTGCAGTCAAGAAATCCCACCTATTGCCAACCGACGAGGCAGGAGCTTACCCCGCGCTGCGGCACAGGGAGCTTCTCCGGGCTTATTGGTGTTTGTTAAACCAGACAAAAAGTACAGCACGAGTCCAGGAAAAGAGCGAGTGCAGACAACTTTTAGCATCAACCCACAATGTCCATTTCGGCACAGCTCTAATAGGGCATCAATATTGTCATTTTAAACTCGGGATCAGTACACAAATGTGCTATAAATGGGAAAATCCCTTGTGATACTAGTGTGAAACATGCAGCTCATTGATTTTGTTCTTGATGGTCTGCTATTAAACTAGCGAACATGCTGACCTTGTGTGCAAAGGCAGAATAGTGTGCATGCAACATAAAGTTGAAAAACAGCTTTAAAATGACTGTTTAAAACTGTAGACTACAAACCTTAAAATATAGACAAGCATTCCATAGTTTATTTTAAATTGGCAACCACAATTTAACAAGCTATTCTAACAAAGGATTAGCATAGCATGTGCTTTTCTTTAGCCATCAATTATGACACGGGGTAATGCAGGGCACAACTTAAGTGTCAAATTACAATATGCTGTACAAAAACCACTTTACAGCGCTGCCGCCTGTTTGCTCAGCAATTACCACCGCTCCCGGCTTCCCCGACACAGCCCCGGCCAGGCGCTTCCCTTCCGCCTGTGCCTGCACTCGGGGGCTGCAAAACATTGGCTGCTTCTTTACCATATTCCTGCCATTTCAACGAAGAAAAAATATGCCGGTATTTATTTTTATGCTCTAAATTTCAAATAGAAACTCAAGTGTGTATCTTTTTTGCAGATTCCATTAGATAAACATTTTTATTTAAAAGAAAAATTGATTAAATATCAAATATTTCCATAGGATGAAAACAGCAATTTCCATTTAGCTCGATGACAGTCTCAGATACTTGATCTGTTATTAGGCATAAAATTAACAGTTTTATCAATTTCAAATATGGGATGATTGCATGCAGATCCTGATATATGCAAAATATACAATGCTCAGAAGATGGGTGGATAATTTAGCAAGATTTAAAATCTTATCTTCACATAAATCAGTCATACTTATAAATGCCTGCCTTATGAATTGAAAAAAATAATAAGAATTATACGTATTTTAAATAAGAAAGTTTTTATTATCCTTGTCACGTGAATGTAGATTGTATTTCATGTGAATAGGGAGGGGGAGCCCCCTGTTTTAGCTATTTTTTCTCTTCTGCTGTCCTTTCTCCTGCATTTGCCTAAAGGCTCTCAGTAAATTACACTCCAAGTAAATGACTGTAATTTACCCGTTGAATTCCCTTGTTCAGGAAAAGCACACACCACACATTCCAGCGTTTCCACAGCTCAAATTTACCATTCTCGATGTCAAGAACAATCCACGGGCAGTAATTTGAAACTGTTTGAGCCTTCAAATAAGGGAAATTAGAAATGTTTTGAGAGCTAAGATTTTCAGTGAGGAGATAAAACCTGATAAAATCTGTAACAGTTCAATTCCTTCTCCTTTATATTTATAAACAGGGCATTAAATGTACTGTTAAGCCAGTTCCCTGATCCCAGCTCGGCTCGGCCAGTATTGCACGGGAAGCACTATTAGAAATAACAGGAGAGCATTTTTAACGAGGTAAAAAACATGAAAGGCCTAACAACAAAACCAGATGTAGACGACCTTACAGCAAAGCAGAGGAGCTGCACAAAGCGCTGACGTCCCGATGCCCCTTACACCAGCGGCCAAACTCCCCGCGCCTCCCGCCAGCCTGGAATTTCCCCCAAATTCCCAACTCGGCTTAAATTCAGCGATTTGTTATTAACTGGCTCTGTCCTGACAACCGAGCGAAGGCTGTACAGCTGGGCAAATCTCGAAATTAAAATATTCTATAAAACAGGATTTTAATTAACATCCAGAGCGATTAAAGCAGAGAAATCCATACGTGTTGGTGATGAATTATCCCACGCGGCAGTGGGGAATGTTCTGGGCCCGGTGACGGATACGCTGCGCGACCAGACACAAACACCTCCCCTCGCCTCGCCACGCACAAAACCCCACCGTTAGCACACTCAATAACCGCAACCGCCTATTTCGCTCTGTCTAAAGGCAGGTTTTCATATGGTAAAACTGTTATAAATCCTCATTATCCTAAATAAAATTACAGCACTTTAAACATTTCCAGGGAGAACATTCTCTCTTCTAAACAACTACCTTAGCGAGTAATAGGAAGCAATATGGTTGCACTTGTGTCACAGTTGGAAGTCTTTTTAAACTGTCGCCCTGCTAGCAAACCAATTCTACATATTAAAATGAATGGATTGCTTATTTCAAGGGGAAAAATCATTTATAAAATCAAGACCATTATTAAGATACTCTGACTTATTTCCATTCCGGAGCGCATAAGAAACAGATAAATGCAGCAACCTATGCACACTGAAACGTCTTTTTTTTGATGCCACAATTTTCTTTTTCAAATGAGTCATCCATGCGTACAAGTAAATTAAAAATTGATCTAGATTCCACACGCAAGGAGCTGAAGTTTTTACACGTTTCCGTACTACAAACAAGTACAGATCTCGCAAACATCTGGCTGCAGGCTTTTATTTCTAAAAGGTAAGAGATCTTCCTCCCGCCCTCCCCGCCCGGCGCTGGCACTGCGCGAGGCCCCCGCGGCGCACAGGCGGTATTTCGGTGGGTCGCCGGGACGTACCTGACCTCCAGCAGATTACTGCAGGGCTCCAGTGTGTAATTGGCTGACCTCCGCATCAGTTGCCGTCGCAGTCTGAAATAATACCCCGGCCCGGCCATATCGCCTATTTATTCAGGACCCTTTAACAGATTAGTTGTTTGGATTAAATCTAATCAGAGGTTCAGTTAACACACCACAGCAGGTTTGGGAGCACGCACCTTGTAGTCACTGAGTAAATTATAGGAACCCTATAATTTGATGAGAACATGTGGGCATTTTTCCACAAGCTCATAAATTACTGATTGCTTTCTGTAGGTTTCATTGATACTAATGTGTGCTTCCCTCCACGTCTCTGCCCCAGATTGTTGCTGGCACAAACATCGCCACTTGGAAACCTAGGAAATTACTGAAACATGTTTAATCATGAGGTTTAAAAACTTTGCACATTAATGACGGGGAAGGCTGCAAACTGCCTCGCTGGGGGTCGCCCAGGGCAGAAGGCTGGGAGCCGGGATCTGCTCTCGCGTACGCGGGCGTAGCTGGGGATCAGCGCCCGACGTCTCCTCTGCTGTGAACCCGTCCCTGCCAGCACTGCCATTTTTCTCCCGCTGGGTCCCGCTCCCACAGCAGCCAGCAGAGCCTGCACACACCGCACCTTGTGCAAACCTCGTTCTAATGGGAAAGGCAGCTAATAATAAAGCAATTAGCTGCTCAACTAAGAAACTGCCAGTTTTGCTGTTGTCTTTTTTTTTAATCATTGAAAATTTCTCCGTTAATTTCAAGCCATTTGTAGTATCCATTTTCATAATTGCAAACCTGGATGAATTGTTTCTAGAAGTTGAACCATGGCTGATGCCAGCAGAACCTACGAACACATAAAAGCTTCAGTTTCTAATGTCACTATCAAGCCAAAAACAATTACACCCATTTGAATTATGGCAACCAATAAACTTAGATAATCACCATATGCAACATAACATTTTGGCACTTGAACTAAAAACTCTTGTAGACAACTATAGATTGCTGCTAATGTTGAGCGTTCTTGTCCTACCCAAGGCTGCCAATAGAAATGCCAAAGCTGCTGAATGCTGCTCATCCCCGTAATGTTGTCAGTGAATGGCACATTCACACAGCCCCCAATCCTCTCTTCCCAGGCATGGTCTTCTCCAGCTGCAGCTTAATTTCCTGTGACTTGCCTAATTACTGTAATTAAGGATTAATTGCCATTAATTATTCACACATAAGCTCATCGCAAATCATGGGGTAAATGTCTTATGAAAGCTGCCATACAAGCCATGTATAAACACACTGGGATGCTCCAGGCAGGAGAATCTATCACTCAGCCCTGAAGCAAATCTCTGTGCTTCTCTTACAAAAACAGCTATAACTCTCAGAAACTCGACAGTCTTTCCAGGTAAGCATTAGGTTACAAAGCATGTTTTCCTGTGGAAGCCACAACGGTTTTATTAGTACTATAAATGCTGTTTTATCTTTCCAACTGCTATTTTTATGTTTCCATTTTTATTCTACGGTGCTCAGTTTAGGACAAGCATTTGCTGGGAGGAGGAACGTTTGCAGCGGCTGCTCCCCCAGCCCACGCGGCGGCTGCCGGAGCTTTGCAGCGCAGCATGGTGTGATGGGATCAGCATGGCAACCACCAAACCCAGCTCCGCATCGGCCGCGGGACTGGGCTGGAAACCCCCGGTGCCTCCGTGTTCCCAGCTAACGGAGCCGGTGTTTGCGTGCTGGGAGCACTTGGCACTCAGATACCCTCCGAGAGGGGAGGCTGTCCTGCAAGAGAGGGATGGGAAAAGAACAGAGCCTAGCAAACGCGATGGATGTGACAGCCCCAAACCAGGGGGACGAGTGAAACGGGGTCAGCACCATGCTCACTGGCTTCATGGTTCCTCTGCTCTATTTTAACTGCCTTTGCCAAACGCTGTCTGAGCAAGCTGAAGGATGAGGCAGGTTTCTTTGTTAGTGCACCACCATCGCGTGGGACGCCGGGAGCGTGGGCATGCGGCGCTGGCTGAGCCGTGTACAGCGACCGGGGAGGGGGCACCAACGCCAGCACCCCCTTCCCCAGACTCCGCGTTACCGTCAATCTCTCCCAGTTCCTTCAACACCGGGTTTAAAACTGTAAGAATTTGATTTAACGGAATGAACTGCAGCGCTGTGGTGTGCTGCGCAGAGAGTCGAGGAGATCCTATATCAGCGCTATGCATTACCACCGAAACACTGCCCCAGGAAATTTAAGTATAAGCAGGCAGAATGTTGTTCTAATTGTTATGTTAGTACCTTCTGCAGCAAATTAATGCATGAAACATTTTCATTTCGGTACATAAGTTTGTGTGTGTCTGAGTTAAACATTTATGTTAATGGACCTTCTGGCAGATCTGTAATGTTTCAAATACTCTTGTAGAACAGCTTTTTCTAAATACATCATTTAGCAGTTCTTTCCCCATTTTCTACCTGATCTGGGGGCATGCAGGAAGGGAAACTATTTCACAGTTTTAAAAACCTCCTGCTTGAGTAACTACAAAACTCAGCTGCGTTCAGGCAAGGTAGCAATTAAGCCTGCACCGCCACTAGCAATGTAAACTGCATTAAAAAAAAAAAAAATTTAATAAAAGGCACACTAATAGCCAGCATATGCTGCGATGATAACGCCCTGCATCAGCACGCTGCACTCCCTGCTACCACAGGCAGGCTGCACCCTGTTCCCCGCGCCCCATCCCACTGCCCTGCACCCCCCGAGCACCCACTGGGCTGCAGTGGCCGCTGGCGCCCGGTGCCCACCATGTGCATGGGGGACCTCTGCCCGTGGCCACCCTCTCCCTGTAGCACGGCTCCCAGGCACTGTCACCACACTGGCTGCCCTAGAAACCCTCCCTTGATCTCCATCCCATAAATCTGACAGGAGGACACGCAGGCGGCGGTGGGACGGCTGCCAGGACCCTGGAGTGTGCCAGGACATGGCGCTGCAGGGCACAGAGCGGGGAAGGTGCCCTCCGCCCCTGCGGGTGACCATCAGGCTGGGGGTGACAGGCATTTCTGGTGGGGGCATGTACCGGGACATGGTACACGTCTGCATGCAGAGCTAGGAGGGGTGAGGGCTGGCCCCAAGCTCTCCCCCAGCCCATGCCCAGACATCTCAAAAGCACGAGTGGGTCTGGGGCTGTTCCCAGTGCCGGGGCTGCCTGCGGCCATGGTCTCACGTGTCTGCTCACTGCTGGTGTCCCCTAAATGGGTATTTCCCCATCTCTGACTACCTTGGTCCTCAGGCAGCTCCCAAGCTCTGCCATGTCACTCTCCATTTATGGACTCCCAGCTCCCTTGACCTGGCTCATTAGGGCTTACGTGTTAATTGGAGTAAACACAAAGATGGCATAAATTTCCAAGCTCAGTTAAGGGAGATGCCTTAGCAGGCCAGTGCTGGGCCAGTGCTGTTGCTAGCATGGCACGGCTCAGGGGCACAAAGAGTGGGCAGGCGAGAGCCCCCGCAGCGGGTCTGCCCCAGCCCGGGGCCGTCTCCTGACCCCCATTCCCATGATCCTGGGCCTCACGGGCCGGGGTGGCGAAGGCTTCCCTGGGAGGTTGATGCCTGGCGCCAAGCAGCAGGGCAAGAGCAGAACCTGCTCAGCTGTGAATTAATGTGGCTGAAAGTACCTGGAATGAGACCAGGTTTTAGGGGCGCAGCAGCCGCCCGCAGGTCCCAGGGAAGGGGCGCACAAGAGGGGTCACTGCAAAAGGCTGAGCTGCAGCTGGGGTGAGCCGGAGGAGACTCCCCAGCTCCGGGGGTCTGGGAGCGGCTGTGGCTCCAGCGGGAAGGGCCCTGCTCGGGTGCCAGGAGCCGGAGGAGGCAGGAGGACGGTCGGGGTGTGCCAACCCGCAGCGGTGCCACCCCAGCTGTGACACCTCCCCCCGACTCACAGCCCACTATCTCTGAAAGCAGCACCTGTAAAAAATGTAACTTCTCTGACAGAAGCACTATTATTCTTGAAATATGTGACTAAATATTGCACAGTAAAAGCATTTTCCCTCTTGAATTAATTACGTTTCACTTCCCCCCCCTTCATACGTAAAGGCTTTCACTGTCCAGCGAAGGAGGCCCTCCTCTCCTGAGCAGATATGAAATTTGGCAAGCCTCATTTATCCTTAAATTTATAATTCAACAGATGCTTTTGCTAACGCTTCTTGATAACGTTGCAGCAGAAATACAAGTCTTAATTCCTGGGCATGGAAGGCTCAATGCAAATATAAGTATTTCTATTATTTTTTTAATCCTGCTTTTAAGTATTACACTCTGCATGGTTTCCGAATCAGTACAAACTTTCTTGGAAACTTTTATAATAAACAGTCCTGCTACATAATTTGATGTTTTTAAATGAAAGCATCCAAGCTAATCTATACAAATTAACAGATGTCCTCCTGAAACAGTTAGAAACAAAGAAATGCAGATGCGAACATCATCAGCATCCAAATGAGCTTATTGTAGGACCCTTTAAGGCACATCTGAGCATAGCTCCAGCCTGTAGTCTACCTTTCAACTTGCAAATGACAGTGTCACCAAACACTGTCCTTCCATCAATCAAGCTGGGTCATGAATATACAAAAGGCAGCCGAGAAGCTGGCTACCTCCTGCAGTTCAACTTGGCCTAATTATCTGGGCCTTTCTTTTTGTTCCTGTCTGAAGGGTATACACCCAGTCAGCTGCTGGGCAGCCCCAGGCCTCATCACGGGAGGTTACGCACACTGACCCTCCTGCGGACAGCCAGAGCAAGCGAAATGTGAGCACCAAATGTCATCTTTCTTATTCATCATTATAAAACTTCCCTCCCCTTTCAAAATACCAATCTGCTGCCATTTTCAGACCCTCCCCCGCACCCCTCCAAGCTGTCATTTCGCAGCGCTCGCTGCCAGTCGAGTGAATTAGCATCCTAACTGATGTGCTGTTATTCTCCCGTGCATCCCTCGGATGCGTTAACTAATGACCTCCCCCCAGAAAACCCGGCCGCTCCCAGCGCCTCCTCGCCGGCCGCGCGGCTCCGGCTGCTCCTTCACAAGGCGGGAGCTGCCAGGCTGCCGGCCGCAGTAGGAAGAGGCCTTTTCCCGGGGAGAGCGGCTCTTCGCGTCTCATCCGGAGCAAATCAGTGCTAACGCGCTGCTGTCATGTGCCACCAGCAGTGTCACGAGCCTGAGTGCTCCCAGGCCACAAAGTCCCTCAGCAATGTCATCACGGTGCCTGTGCCAGCACCGGGACTCTTCCTCCCATGGTGAGGACCAGCTCACGGCAGAACCATGTGTAACACCATCCGGAGGCTTTTCTCCAGGACGGAACAAAAGCAGAGCTGGCTGCTACCCTGGCCGGGCCGCCCTGCAGCACCCCGCACCGCTGGCACTGCTGCCAGGCAGGGGGACGGTGCTCAGGGGGCGAGGGGACCCCCAGAACAGCCTGGGTGCACCGCAGCAGCCAGACCCTTGTGCACGTAACCCTGAGTGTGACTCGGGGCTGCAGGAGCCGGAGCAGATGGTGCCCCAGCCCTGGGTGCTGCGGGAGGTGCCAAGGCCCCATGGCAGGCTGCGGGGACGCTGCCCGGCCCGGCGACAGCTCGCCCTGACAATGGCCAACCCTGCGCTCCGGGAAACAGACCTGGCCAAGGCACAGACCCACGGCCAGGGTTTGACTTGACACCTCAGCTTTGCAACGGCTTCTACTCCTCAGCCATTTACCCGTCATTTACACTTTTTGTACAAAAGATTTTATATCAGCTGCTGCAAATAAGCCAAAGGCCCCCCTGCCTGCCCCCAGGTATAAAACCAGGTCTGGGGAGCGCAGTCCCCCAGCGACGAGTGTCAGCCCCATGGGGAGGGGTGAGACGGACCCATGGGGCTGGAGCACCCACAGACCTTGTGCTGCCCCTGCAGTCAAAGGAGGCTTTGCGCAGGCTTAGATGTGGGGGTCACCGTAACAGAGAGGGGGACCATCCCCAGAGGGGCAGAGGAGGAGGAGGAGCAGGGTCTCCAGAAGTGAAGGGCCAGAGCAGCATTTCCTCATGCCAACGCGAGGCCATGGCAGTGCATGCCCACGGGCCAGTTTGCACTCCAGGTCTCCAGGCGCCCTGCCATGCCAGCGACCACCACGGCCCCAGCCCCGCTGCCACCCCATGCCCCCGCAGAGGGGGAGACAGGGCGAGCTCCCCTCGCCCAGCATGGTGCTGGTCTGCCCCTGCCCCACCACCCCGTGCACTGGGAAGGGGCTCTCAGATGTAAAAAGACTTTTGAAGCTGAAAGGCAATTCATGTACGTGAAATACTTGAAGGCCTGAAATTCCCTGTAGGAGCCCAGAAACTCTAGAAACACCGAGCAGGGAAGAAATCTTCAAATCCCTCCTTTAGAATTAAAATCACTTTATAGACTACCAGAGCTAGAATAAATGTGGGAGGAATTTTAATGAGCGCAGGTATTTCCTGCCTATAAATGATTGTCACCTGGTGAGAGGATCGATCTCGGGGGTGGGAATGCCGGGGTCGGCTCAGCACAGCCTCTCGCCCTGGCTCCAGCCGCGGGGCCCCAACCGTGGCCGACCCCGGCGAGCCCCGCTGTGCCCCGGGCACAGGCCCTGCAGCGGCCGTCAGGATCGGCCCTCGCTATGAGCACACGCAAACACCTGTGAAAGCGGCTTGGTGACAGATGTGGGAGCCGTGACCCCATGCCATCTCCACCCCCTGTCCGGGCACCAGTGGGCACTGGGCGTTCCCACAAATCCCTGTTCATAGAGCGGCGGGGACTTAGGGAAAAGTGAATCCTGGAAACGACCTTTAAAAGGAAACTGTAGCACAGATAATTTATCACACAGAAATGAAAGCAAAAATAAAATCTGCATACCTAATTTCTTTTTCCTTTCAAAGCCTGGTATCTGATTTTGCAAACTGTATTATATATGTTTACATTTCTATAAAAGCAAGTGCTCCTTGGAGGAGCAGCTTAGGTAATTCACATTTGCATCGTGTAGCTATGATAAATAATAAATATGTAGCTGATAAATGGTACTGTGCAACTGGAAGACCTATTTTTTATTGAATGGCTGACTAAATACTCATGTAAAAGTCATAACTTGATGCTTCTTTTACCCTGGGGCTGCAGTAATTTATTGTCATAATTTATACACGCTGCCTTGGTGAGGGGACAGTTTCAGACTAGCCCAGGGACTGCCCCGTCCCACCGGCTCCTCCCTCTGGGTGCATGGCTGGGGGCGTCCCAGGGACGTGCAATGGGTCAAACCCCGGTGTTCAGGGTGAAATGGTGCCACGAGAGCAGGGAAAAGGCAAGCACAGAGTCACCCCCTGGCACTACGTGGGGCTGCGGTGCGTGGAATGCGGTGCATGGCACGTGGTGCATGGCATGCGGTGCATGGCACACGGGTTGTGGCAGAGCTGAGGGACCATCCTCCCCGGGACTCAGGCATGGGATGATGCGCAGGAGGGGACCTCAGCTGCTCCAGCACCACCAAGTCCACAGGGTGCTCTCACCCCATCAGCACAGACTTCAGAGCCACGCGGGCACAGGGACCTGCGGGCACAGGGACCCGTGCGTCGCAGTACGTGTCCCCCGCACTGCCGGTGGCAGCGGGAGCCTGTCCTCCCCCCGGCCCATGTCCCATTCCTGCTGGACAATGAATCTCCATCCCAGGGCCGGACCCTGCTCAGGGGGATGTGATTCTGACCCCGCTGGGGTCAGGAAATCTCTGCCCTGCCCACGCCACACCAACTGCATGAAACCGCTCCAGGCAATTCACCTAAAAATCTGCAACTCAAGCAGGAGAAGTGAGGTTCATAAAGCAAAGCCCTGCTGTCCAGCCTGTGAGACAGCGGCCATAAATCCTCCATGTGCAGCCGCTGAAACTTTTCTTTAAAAAATGTACAGAGGACAAACCCATCCCTCCCAAAACACAAGTGGGCCCCATCGCTGCCAACGATCAACAGGATTAATTGGAGAAGGAATTTAAGAAATATATTCCAGGCAATATTCTGCCTTTGATAATTTAGAGGCAGCCATGATAACCACTATTTGTACATGACAGTCATATGAAATAATAAACCTTGCTAGCTATAAACATTACCAAATTCTGACACTATTGATTTATTATGTCTAACAGTGACATCAAACCGAACAACTGACAGAAACAATGTTACAGCTTTAAGAGCAGTTTGTCAACGATTAATTCTGCCAAACGGGGTTTAGTTTTATGCTGGGACTGCTTGTCTAGCAGTTGTCAATCCCAGCAAAAATTACTACTGCCACACGTCTGCTCACGCCAGCCCGAGGCGCCGCTCCACTAGCCCTCATTACCCCTATCACTGCAAATACAGATGCAAGGCCAGTCCCTATTTAATATGCGTGTTAATTATGCAAATTATTAATTGGGCTGGTGCTTGAGGACTTGTGTTTATGCCCAGATTAGAGTCAATAACTGTATCACACAGCATTTTAAGCCTGACCTGTGACAGAAATAAAGCTGTGCTGAAAGCGACATTTTCTCCCGCCTGCGCGGTGCTGCGGCTCCCGGCCCTGCCGGCTGCGGCGGCTGCGGCGGCTCCGCGGGCTCCAGGCACCCCCGAGCCCCAGGATCGCTCCCACGGGCGCTGCCAGGCGGGCCTTGCCCCACGCCGGGGGCTCGGCTCCCCCCAGCACCCCCCGGCGCACACCCCACTCCTGCCAGGGATTTCTGCAGCCATTTTCTCTTCCGGCAGGGACGTGGGTTTGCACTATTCGTACCACACTGTCACTAAAAAGTGTAGGACGTGATATTATATGTTGTAAATTTGTTTGATTTTTTTTTTAAATCAAATACATTTAAAGGCGCAAAGATAGAGGGTAAAGCCATGAGGCTTTTCCAATTAAAATTTACAGCAGACAATGTTGTAAATTTTATACAGTTGTAATGCTTGCTGCAGTTGTGCTGAAATGGGAACTATTGATCAGCCTGATTTCCCAGGATACACGAGGGGGAAACAAGGTATTGCACAAGCAGAAACAAAACTTTCATTTGTAAAGCCTTCTATTATACTTTACTGCCCTCATTTGGTTCCAGATGCATCTCTCTTAGCAGAAGAAATAAGGTCAGAGCCTCTTCCCCACAGAATAAAGGAGCAGAGGTGAACAGGGAGCTCCGGGTCCCTGCTCTGCGCCCACCCTCTGCTGGCTCGCCCAGCCCAGGTGTGGGGCCGCAGTGTGGCACGGGGCCACCAGCACAGGGCCACCAGCACGGTGCGGGGGGCTCACCAGAGCCCCAGGACCTGCGCCTGGGGCTGCCCGAGGGGCCCCGAACACAACAGAAGGGCTGGGGGCTCTGGAAAATCAGTTCGGGAGCAGCGAGTCCATGCCTCCGGCAAGGATGAGATTTACAAATGCCCCCAGCACGGTTTACTGGGTGGAATGTGGAAGATGGCACATGAAAAGCAGAAGGGGGAAGGCACGGGGACATGGCCAGGACAAGGCACACGCTGGGTTGTGTGCCATGTACCAGGCTCTCAGTTCCGGCATCGACAGACACGCAGGCCGCCACGGCCTTTCCTCACAACAAAAAAACAGAGAAAAAACACGTCACAAGTCGCTGCTGTTGCCGCAAGGGGCTGGCGCAATGTGCCACGAGGCACAGGGGTGCGTACCTCAGGTGTGCGGCATCCCGTGACGCCATGGGAGGTAACAGCTCCAGCCCTGGCCACAGGCGGCCACCAAAGGCCTCCTGGAGCTGTTGGGAGGGGTGACCAGGCCCTGTGTTGCACCAGTGTTGGACCCTTCTGCAGCCTCGCCGTCGGCACAGCCGGCGTTGTGATGCCAGCCGGGGCATGGCCGCGTTTCGGGGCCAGTGGGGGCAGCACCCGGAAGGCGGCGCCGAGCAGCGAGGGTGGGGGGCCCAGCGGGGGGAGAGGCCGAGGGGGGGATGGCTGTGCCCCTCCTGAGGTGCCAGGGAAGGGCCGGTGACCCGCTGGCACCTGCCCTGCTCTGCCCGACGGCGCTCGTGAGGGAACGCGAAGCACAGCAAAATGGCCCCACGGAGGGAGGGAGCCTGGGCTGGTGTCGCAGTGGCCCATGGGGCTACAGGAGCAGCACCCATTGTGCCCTCAGCACGGAGCAGGCACTGCCCGGCGGCACGGCCACCACCCCGCCACTGCCGGCTTCCTACTCTTCCCCCAGCTTTTATCAGGTTCAGGCCAGATACGCTTCCTTCTCCATGGTGAAGACAACAGTTTTTAATGGAAAGCCTGGCACAAACGGAACTGCCGCCCGCCCAACAGCTCCCTGAGTCTACGCTAAGAGCATTTACATATGAATTATGGCCACCTTCAGACTCAGATGTGATGTTCTCCTTCATTTACACATTTTCTGCAGTTCTTCCTTCCTTGCAGCCCAACAACAGCGCCAGGCCCTGGGTGCTGAGGTTTCTAGGAACACCCGTGCCAGCTCCCAAGCAGCGAAGCTCCTCACCGGGGTCCCTGAGCCGCCACCAGGGCCCGCGTGTGGCTGAGCACCTCTCCCCGGGGCCGGGCACCCACCGCCGGCGTGCGGGGACCAAAGCCCAGCACCTCCCTCGGAGGAGACGCCGTCCCTGCCAGGGACCGGCTTCCAATGGTGCCGCCCGGCCAGCTCAAACCTGCAATGTCACCTGCCCAAACTAAAGTGAATTTAAAACACAAACAACAAAGCCAGAGCTAAGTTAAAAGGAGAAAAAAACAGACAATGGAGGATCCCAATAATGGGAAAAGATAACAAAGCCCCTGGATCCTAGCATCTGGCACTAAATGCACTTTTCTGTAAACTGAATGGCGGCTTCCAAACTGCGCCAAGCATCACTCCTTTGCCAAGGCAGTAAACAGCTTTTATCAGCAATAATGATGGCATAATCCCAGCTAAAAAGGAAAGTAACATATGGCAGCAGCCCTACAAACACCATCCCAACAAAGTAGGGGGCATTTTTATTACAGCGTCCACTTGCAGAAAACCTGCCAGACTACTTCTCTCTTTTCTCCTCTCTTTTTTTACAGGTTATCATCTTCGCTGTTTGAGCTGAATGTGGCATTTGGGAGTTTTAAACTAATGAGTTCATTTTTCTAGGGAAAAAAAAAAAAGAGGAAGATAGGATCCTCAGAACTGACAGATGACAACAAACACAAACAGGCTTGTGAAATGAACATATATGCTTAACACAGTGCTGGGGAGAAATAAATGCTGCAAAGGTGCCACATTATTTCAAATATTATTATACAGTTTAGTCTTAGGTGCAATGCTGTGTTTGGAAAACAAATATGTGGGAAGCAATAATTCAGACCTTAAACAATTTTTTTCTCTAATGATGCAATATGTTATATAGGAGCACTGCTAATAGGTCAGGTGTAAATCAGTGCAAATTTTGTTTACAAGCTGATTTCAAAAACAAAATTAATCTAACATTATTAACCTTTTTTAATGGCTGGCATCCTCATTTATATTTGTGGATCTAATATTCACAAAACTGATTTTAAGCCCAACTGTGTATTTATCAAAAGCAGCATGAGACACAACGCCCGTGCGAGACACACTGGGGTGGACTAAAGGATAGTTTGCCGTCACACCGCCGTGCTTTTAATTGATGAAAGAGACGTTCACTTTTTCCCTATCTTTTATGATTTGCTGAAATACCGTCTCCAAATAAAGCAGAGATTCCAATCTCACTTTGGCTCTGCAATCTCCTCACGCAATTATTTGAAAACATTACGATTCGCTAATTATCATGCTAATTATTTTGCCCTATACATTTGCCATCATGTTGTACAATTAAAGACAGAGCCCAAACCTCTGTTTACGCCATGCAAATACGTGTGCTGATTGGGGAGCGAATGCGGAGAACTGGAGGAATGCACTAATATTTTTTTGACATCTTTACCTATAAATATTTTTTCAGACTGAAAAATGTATCTAATAGCTCCACTCACTGATGTGCACTGCAGTTTACCACAGTGTCTATATTTCTGTTGTCAGTTTTACAGTATCTCCCTTCATTAAACCTATCAAGTTTTCCTTTTGATCATGCAACCAAGGCCAGAAGACAGATATCTTCCTGGAACAGAGCAGTCTGCCAAGTCTTTCACAAGACCAGCTTTAACCTCCCTATTGATTTTCTCAACACTGCAGCCATTCATTGTTTGTGACATTTGGCTGTCGGCTCTTTAACACCCTTCAACCAAATCAATTTCATATTTTTGTCAATGCCCTGCTAGAGGATGAGCAAAATGGGAAGAGACTTAGCATGATTTAGAATGTTGATTTTCTAGAGCGGTTTTATCTGTAGTTTTTACAAGCCTTATAAAGTTAATTCAACATGTTTATTTAAGCATACATAATAAATTGGGAGAGAAGCACGACCAGAGTTAAGTTTCAAATTCCCCAAATCTCATTCATGAAGAAAACTAAATTATCATATCAGTGTCAGTAAAAATAAACACGTGGCAATCCTGTTCCCTCCAAAACCAAACACAGATGAGGCAGGTCGCTGCCCAGCTCTGCCCAGCACCGCGCTCTGGCACCCACAGACCCCCGGCAGCGCCGGCACCTCCGGGGGCTCCTCCACCGCTGCCCCTCCACATGGCGAGGGATAACGTGGCTGGGCCCCAAAAGAGGAATAATTGTGCTTCAGAGCAAAACGCCGTCAAACAGCGCCTGCAGAGCCAGCGGGGAGCCGTGCCCCATGCAGGAGGATGCAGGGGAGATCAGAGCCGGACCCTGGGGGACGGAGGGACCAGGGAGCCCCGGGCGGCTCTGCCCAGAGCTGGTCTCCAGCCCAGCCCCTCGCACAGTGGGGGTACCTGTCAGCGCCCCATTCCAGGGGGGCTGTTTTCCCATCCCTGGGGGTAGCCCCACTGCCACACACTGCTCCAAGTGCTGCTGGCGAGAATGGGGACGTGTCACCCCAGGAAGGCGAGTGGGGAGCCCAGCCCTCACTGAGCCCTGAGCATCCCACGACTCTCCAAACCAAACCCAGGGGACTGGTAAAACACAACCAACCCAGTCAGCACTGCTGTACCGTGTCCGTCACGCGACGGACAGGGGAAGAAGAGTCAGCTGAGTGCCCCAGATGGAATGGCCAGGTCCAGCCCCAGCCCCACACCTGCCCCCCAAGCCCACACACCATCGCTCTGACCCACACCGGACCCAAAGGATGTGTTTTGGGGCTGAAAATGCTCACGGGCAGCCTGGGCTTTCTGCACTCTCACGTTTTCCACTGGCACAGAGATGTGCCAACAGACCGGGGCACGCGTATCGCCATGGCTGAGCTTGGTGTGACCCCCAAAGTGTGCACAGCCCCCGAGTGGCAGATACTGTACTGGGAATCGTTTTTACACAACACGTTCATCTGATAGACCAGCAGCGTTAAAATGTGGATTAACAGCCTGGCAGCTTGAACAGCTTATTTGGAGTCAGTAGGCACGGTGGTGTAAATATGTATTTAGGGCATTTCTAGGATGCATGTTAAAGACGCAGCAGATTATACCCGTGCCTCCCCGCACACCTGGATTTATGCTGTGTTTATTAGAAGGCCTATGGATACCGTGGGCTTGGTAAATATTGTTATGGAAGCTGTTACTGCCTGTAATGATCTAGTCTGATCTTTTGTGTTTGTCTACACATCCCCTCACGCTTCTGGTTTAATCTCCTGCACTCAGGAGGCACGTCCAAAGTCAGGACAAAACCACTTTTGCCATGTAGGACAAGGGACCCGTCTCGTGTCCTACCCCAGCGCAGAGGTTACCTTCCCGCACGCGGCCCCCGGCTCCTGGGGAGCAGGGACCGTCCTTCGCATCCTTCCCCTCTATTTTTAACTGCTGATAAATTGGAGAGACTCATGGTTAAACCGTGTTGGTTTCAAGGACGTGGAGGACGGTGATGGTAGCAGTTGACACTTCATTATATCAGAGATGGGAGCGGGAGGGGACCCTCTTGTCCCCCGAGGTGGCTGGGGTGGGGAGCCAGGGGCTGCTCCCACCCTGCCCATGCCCCTCAGGGTGCCCGGCCCCATGGCGCTGCAGCACCCACCCCTGCCTGGCCCATGCAGGGCAAGGGGCCGTGCCCCCACGGCCCAGCACTTTGCTGGAGACCCCCCCCATGTCTGCAGATGGGGGATGGCTCCTGGGGGGCTCCCCTGAACCCCTCTGGCTGCGAGAACCCCCCAGGCAGGGTCTGTGGCACTGCCAGCATCACGCCCAGCCATACTGTGGGAAAAGGCCTGATGAGAAATGAATTTGAAAAACCAATTGTAAAAAATAGTTTTTAAGTCTCTCAGCCTTGCCCCTGGGGAAGGAGGACATGGTGTGTTTAAAATACTGTGCTTAAAATAAAAAATATTCTCCATGCTGGCAACCTATTTTGCTGGGTTCCTGATATTGCTGTTTCCAAGACCACGCGCACACCAGACCCCCTCCTCCCCAGGGACGCCGCAGGACAGCTAGAGCCAAGGTTAAAAATAAAGCTTTCAGGATGGTTTCCCAGCCTGGTGTCCTTCAAATGTGGACTACGCCCAACCCAGTCCTCTGCTAAACTCAGCTGATGGAGGAGGGATGGGATGGGATGGGATGGGACAGACAGCTGGATTCCTATACATGGTGCCCAGCACAGGGGGCTGGAGCACAGTGGCCACAGGACCCTCAGATCAGCTGCTGCTCCGGAGCACCCCAACTTCTCTCCCCTGCAGCTGAAGCAAGAACCCGGTGGGAAGAGAGCGTGGAAGCTCCTGCAAGCGTCACCCCACTTCACCCCAAGCCCTCCCTGAGCAAAGGCGTCTGCTCCTGGTCCACCTGCTCGATGGAAGGTGCAAGTCCATGAACCAGCCCAGCCCAGCAAGAGGGACGTCAGTGCCAGATATGGAGATGAAGGCACCCCTCAACTCCCCGTGGCTGGAAGAGGGGTCCCGGGGTGGGGGTGGCAGGACACATTCACGTCCACCCTGCCCTGGCCCCCCCGTGCCGCCCTCCCTCCCCGTGGTGCCTGGGGCCAGGGCTGCTCACAGCCAGTACAGGCAGGATTTAGCTGTGCAGCAAATGCCATTTGTCTCACAATTCTGCTGTGTCATGTATGATCTCGACTCCCTTATTTGCCCAGGGGTCTGCCCCAACCCCTCACCTGGCTCCCTGACACCCAAAAAGGGCTGTGGGAGGCCATGGGGGCTCCTGCAGGATGGCCCAGCCCGGGGTCTTTGACTGACACCGCCCCAGGAGCCCTGGGCACGGTCTCCCCAAGACCTGCCATGGGATTTTAACCTCAGCCCTGCCACATTTTGTGAGTCTGTTTTCCCACCATTTCCCATTGCCACGTGACCAACGTATGGGATGGTCCAGGAGAGAAACTGCAGGATTTAACAACAAAAAACATTAAAAACTAATGGGAGGGGTCCTCAGCTGGTGTAAACCATCATCGCTCCACCAAAGCCATTAGCAACTTGCACCAGATGAGGATCTGCCCCTGGGTTTGGAGGTGGCCACAAAAACAAAACCTCTCTCAGCTGCGGGTTTTCAGCGCGCCCCAACCAGGATCCCCTGTTTCCATCAGAGCTGCCTTTCAGAATCACCATGAAAAAATGTGCCCAGACTTTGGTTTTTCAAATAACTGGTTTTCAAAATGAAAGCAAGAACCTGTCCAGTCTCAAGTGGAAAAAGCACAAGAATCAGATGATGAGCCGAAGGGGGGCTGTGCAGGAGGAGGGTCACACCTGGACCCTGCAGGCAGCACGCTCCCCCCGTGGCCCTCCCCAGGCGCTCGGCACCCGCTGGCACCCAGTGATAACGCAGCGGGGCCGGGGCCGGAGTCGCTCCCACCCACGTTGGGAATAGCCCTTGGGATTTGCTGGAGCATCCGGGCTGGCCGGGATGTGGGGCTGAACCACCCTTATCCGACGGGCCTCCAGGCAGGAGACCCGGCTGCTCCGGCACCACCATCAAGAAGCTCCCAAAATACCAGAAATACGATACAAAGCATTTTTCATGCCCAATGGAGCGGCAAAAGACCAGCCTGAAAAATGTGTTTTAATGTATTTCCTATTGTTTTTTGTTTTCTAGCACCAGATAGTGAGACACAAGAATTTCTTGTTTGCAACAGCCCCAGAATATTCCATTATTCCCCTGTTATTTTACTGTGGGATTTTTCCCACTATGCCCCAATATCCTCATATTTTCAGCTGCAGCGTGTTTGCTTTGATGATGCCTTAACCTAGAAATAGTCTGCAGTTGTTTACCCGCTGGTAGAGCTTCAAATATTATATTCTCACATTTTTAAATCAGTGCAGACACCTGAGACAAAAAGTGTCCCAAAAGCTGCCTACAAGAGCTACATGCTGGTCACTCTTTCTTGTCAAGGTTGATTTATTGCCTCCTTGCTGTTCAATTTCACATTTTGTCCTCATCATATCCGTGGCTCATGATCATTCTAGGCTGACCCTTGTAGGGCAGGCAGGGAATATTGATAAAACAATTATCTGTTAGCCGTTCATTTGATTTTCCATTTCAATTACGGATTGCACGAGGCAAAAGGAAAAAGATTGCATCATTGATTTTTCTACCTTACAACAGTAAAGAGTTGCTTTGATGGTTATAAAATGAATGCAACTCAACCATGCTTTTAAAGGTCATATTTTTTGTTTTACTATATTTCTTAAAAGCCTTAATATATGCAACTGTACGGGGGGGAGGGAGAAGCCTGTACCGTCGGATCAGATAACTAGATACAAAGCACACATACGTCAAAGAAACACAGGTGAAAAAAGCCTTGCTCTAATGTATGTACAATAAATCTGATCTTCCCCAGCAAACTCCTCGGCATCATTCTGCAGCCGCGCCGTGGCTCTGGAGCCAGACGCCTGCCTGCAAATGCCGCTCCTCGCCGGTAGCTACGGAGAATTTCACCAGCCGTTCCTGGCCAAGTGGCCTCCTGGCCGATGGCGAGCGCCGAGCTCCGGTCCTGGCCCCGCTGCATCGCTGCGTGTCGGGAGCGCGGCTGCGGAGAGAGAGGCATCATCCCCGCTAACCAGAACTGTGTTAAAACTTCACCTCTCTGAAGGGACGATAATGTGCTCTCGCCGGGCAGTGATCCGGGACGGGCGCCCGGGCGCGGGAGCGGAGCGGAGACCGGGGCGCTCCATCACGGTTCAGCGCCCAGCGCAGCGCCGGGGGGGTTTCACATGGGCGACCCCGGGAGAGGCTCAGCCTTTGATCAAGGCTCAGCCTGCCCGAGTGGCCGTGGCGCGGGAGAGGGCTGCCATTTTCTGTGTCACAGGGTGCCAGCGCTGAGCTCCTTAAAGCCCTAGAGTTTTCTTCCAAGACTGGATTACGCTCAGCAATTAAGGTAATGAACTGGCTGAGGTAACAAAGCATAATGATCTCTTTTGTCCTCTGAATGCTTATGAACTCCGCTCATTCACAATAGTCTGGAATGCGAAGCTTTCTCCAACACCGCGCGGCTTAAAACTGTGTAAAAATGATTACTTCCATTATGCCTTCATGGTTTGACATTTTTAATTTAAACACCTGTAATATTTAAGCATACTTCTCAGAACCAAAATACCCACTCTCAAAGAATGCTAGCTTACGTGCTTGTAATATTTTGACATCTTATGAGTATTATTTTAATGCCTGAAAAGATAATGTGATGAATCCATTGCAAATATATCAAAATATGTGTATAGGGGACTGTTGCTCGCTTTTTGTTTCAAAACAATGGATTTTTCAAAATAAGGCACAACAGCTGAGAGAGCAGTAATATTTTCATAAGGCAGTATATTGTGTCAATAACGGGAACAGCCGAACCACATTGTCTCTGCATATGTGCAGGCAAATGCAACACAACTTTTGCTTCAAATCAAGCCCTTTTATGCCATATTAAATACCGGCTCGCACACCGCAATCCTTTCCAAGCACAGGCTATTTTGATGCAGCTATTTCACTTTTCTAAAGCGTTTACTTAAGGTTTTATTTATTTATTTTGAAACATCTGGCTACTACTTTTACATTTTTTTCAGATTTTTTGCATGATATAAACCTTCTGCACTGCAGAATCCGCTGCACTCTGATCTTTCATCTTAACACATTTCCAGCCCCAAATTTCACTTCAATCTCACCTCATCTCTCCATACTACATTAACCCCTGGCAATTGCCTTCCAAATGACCCCATTAAGCTGTAATTGCCTCAGCAGGCCTGCACTTTCGCTTGTAATTCTGTACCTCTCATCTCCCAGACGTTCTCTCAGCATCATTTCGTGTTCTGGCTCCCTTCACTGAGCTCAGCTTATGACCTCGCTGCACCATGGCCGAAATGACTACTAAAAGCATAACAGAGACGGAATTCCATTACTTATTTTTAAAAGTTCTCTGGTGCCCTAATGTAATATTCTTTGGGGAGTGTTGTCAAGGATACCAAGCACCAGCCATTAAAACCTTTTGTTTCCCAAGGCATTCCGTCTTTTATTAATAAATAAAGATAAAGAGAAGCTCATCCACCCTCCAGAAAGTCAGCGCGCGCTTGGCAATGGTCTGGTACAACTTCAGTCCTGCTTCTGCCCCCGGTAGGCGGGGAAGGGCCGCGCTGTGCCGGGAGCCGGGAGCCGGGAGCGGAGGCTGGCAGCGCCGGCGCGCTCTGCCCGGCACAGATAAATTAAAACCATTCCGCAGATAATTTTGCAGGAGCAACTCTGCACAGCAATGCCTGCCTGTAACGTATGCTGCCTTCCCACCTATCATGAAAATTAAAGCTGAGGTCTGAGCAGCCTCACGTGTGGACACGGCGCAGAGGAGGAGGAAAAACGAAAACTATCATATCCCGGTGTCAGGGCTAACAGTCTATCAAGGATAATGGGAATCCCCAATGGGGGTGAACAAAACAGCATGGAAAAAGCTGGCTAATCCTTTAACTGGGTTTGTGGCTCAAATGTGTTAAGGAGGAACCTCCCGCTCACGGCTGTTGTGAGACGGCCAGGAGACATATATTTCAGATTGAAAATTAATTGGTGCTGGATCCAAGCGAGCCTTTGTAGCAAGCAGTAACCTTTTCATTTTATGGTCATGACACTGAAATATTAAGAGCCCTCTTCTCCCATAAACTATATAAACAGAGGCACTCTGAAAAATGGAGGTAGTTTTTTTCTGTGGCAGAGAAGGAGTTTTACTCTTAATTCATAATAAAACTTAGCGCTGGGGCTGAGCGTGGCGGTGGGTTCATGCTCAAAGGGGGGTGGTGCATGGGGGTCTCCCGGCCCCGGCGGAGGGGACAGTGGGGCCAGGGCCGTGTGAGCATCCGCAGCCACCAGCAGACCCCGCCAGGAAGGGCACCAGCAAGAGGTGGCCACACTGCCATCACCACCGCAGCCTTCTCTCCAGCTGTCGCGAGAAAGCAGCGGGGCCACGGGCTGTGAGGCCGCTGCGCTGGCGAGGGGCATGGGCGGCACTGGGGGGCCGGCAGAAACACCCACCAGGGACTGACCAACACCCCACGACTCTATGGACGTGACTTCCCGCTCAGGAAACCCCTGCTCATAAACTCCTGGGTGTGGGGACAGTGTGTCAGAAAGGTCTTTGCTTCATGCGTGACCTATTAGCTGTTTCCTTAAGCATCTGCTGCTCATCACCATCAGAGAGCGAACGCGGGACCAGGTCAGTTCTCCGGCTCGTCCAGGAGATCCATATGGTTTGGATTGATTTTTTTAACCCTATTTGTGGTAATAATGAGGTAGCGTGGGTTTTTAGCCAAGAAATAGATTTCATCCAGGATTTCCAAATAAAAGCAGATTCCTGAAAGCTTTTCATTTCTCCTCACCAGAAGGATGGGGAAGGCCCGTTTCTCAGGACGTTTGCACGTCCGTGATGCTGGGAGGTGACACTGCCCATGGGAGTGTGTGTCACATCAGGACTGAGGCTGTTGCGTGTTCCTCTGCAGGGCCCCACGCGGCCTGATGTCCGACCGGACTTCTGCAGGACATCTCCGCGCCTGCGCGGTGACATGGGACAGTGTCCGCAATGGCTCTCCCTCCACCCCAAAGTCACCTCCCCGGCCATCTTCTGCGGAGAACCCGCATTGATAAGACGGTAAAATCAGTCAATCACTGATCTGCTCCAAAGGAACCCAAGGAGATAAGAAATTACACAGAACTTCTACGTGAAGGACGGTCTCTGCTGGCGGACGCCCGCGCCTGGCTCGCTCCTGGGGCTGCCTGTGACCGCACGTTGCAGCAAACACCACAGCTCGCCCTGTATTTATTCTACACACTAGGCAGGAAATTTCCATTTCATGCATCACTCACATTTTGTACTGATTCTGCGAAGTCAGTGCTTACACTTAACATAAAACCAGGAGGGACTCTAATTGGTTTGGTGCTGCTATTGTTTGAAATTTCTGTTTAGGCTCATTGGGCGCCAATTTTGTTTGCTTTTCAGTAAAGCTTGTGTTACTGGAGTGAGAAGCAGAGAGAAGCAGCTGAATAAAAAGTCAATCCAAGTACTTCAGTTATTTCTGTTTTCTTTAAAATTAACTTTAATTTTATTCTGCTAGTCTGCAAAGCACAGATAATGCTATTTTTGTCCACACCCTGAGAAGAGATTATCGGCACCGACAAGAGCCATGACCAGCAGCCCTGGGTCTGTCCCGGATCGATGATAAGCACAGCAGCAAGGACCACCTTTGCATATGACTGTGGGTGGCCCTGGAATGTCACCTGCACCCCCCGACCCCGGTGGCACACGCTCCCCAGCGCCAGGGACCAACGCCGTGCCCTCACGCGCACCCTCCTGCAATATTCTGGCTTTTCTCATTATCAGCTTAAACAAGACTGAAATCCTGCACTGAATTGTTTGCCTTTTCCAGGCAGAGGTTACAAGTACGTTGCCAAAAACGACCCTCAGAAAGGTTACAAATATCCAAAGAAGTGAAATCACTAAAGACAAAGTACCTCCATCTCCAAAACTTTGCAATATTTCTTGTTCGTCCAGTTATTGAAGTAAAGGCGAGTTAGAGAAGCACTTTATCGCCATTTCCAGAGTTCCTGGACACGTCTAATGAAAACAGCGAGTCATGAAGCATAGCGTGGCATCAATGCCACAGCAGAGGCAACCGTGAAAAATGAGTTGTGCTTCTCATATTCCAGAATCCTTTTCCTCTCTTCCCAGAGAAAGGAACTAAACTAAATAACTCCATGCCCCATTTACTTCTCACCTACCTGGGGCGAGGGAGGCTTCCCCGAGCTCTTCGCACGAGTCTGTCAAGGGGGGGGAAGGATGAATCAAAGAATCAAATTTTAAAGGAGTGTTTTCTGAGAGCCAGGGCTGCTGCTGTGGAATGAAGCAGCAAAGGAGAATTCCCCGTGAAACACTACAGAAAAGGACCCCGGAAGAGTTCTGCAGGTTTGATTTTCCAGACACAACGGACGTCGACACAACGGCCCCCACACAACGTGGTGGCCACAGAGACCAAGTGTAAAACAAATAACCCACCCGCAGGGCCCCGGGGACCGGCACAGAGACGCTGCCAGCCAGAAGAGCAGAGGAGTTCCCAAAGCTTTCAAAGAAAATCTCCAACTTGGGAAAATTTTCTATTTATTTCCAAGACTTCCCCATCTGTGACAATATTTCTGCGGGCTGTTTGAAGTGCCAGCTGCGGGGAGGGCCTGCAGTCATGCATTGCACGGCTCCGCTCTTCTGTGACTTCCCCATCTCCTCAGGACAGCGCGGGGACAGCCGCGGGGCGCCGCGGGGACGCCGGTGCGGTCCCGCTGCCGGCACGGTGCTTAGGCTGCCGTGTTCAGCGTGACAGCTCGATGGGGGCAGCCGGCCCCCAGACGTGCTCTCTGGCCTCACCACGCCAGAGCCGGTACCTGCACCACGCATGGGTGCCCTGCAGTGCCCACAGCCCGGTGTCACCCCACCAACCGGAGGAATGGCACCGTGCCGGTAACAGGCGTCGGACAGGCACCGGCACCGGCACAGAGTGAGCACAGCCCCACAACCAGCAAACGTGGGCACCGTCAGCCCACGCCACGTTCCACTCAAACCAGCCAAAGCCCACGGAAATGAAAATGTCACCATCAAGGCAAGGAAGCCACAAATGCCCTGGCACAATTCTTGGAGGGACACGCAGCCCGTGGAATCTCCACCCAAAGGGGGCAGCACGGGAGGGCGGCTGGAGGAGCTCGTCAAGGGGGTCCCCATGTTGGGGGCACTTATCGCTCTGGGAGCAGAGCGGTTCTCTCCTGAGCTGCTACAACACCAACGCACCAGGCACTGGGGTGCCTCCAAGATGCTGCCCAGTTCCCACAAGCAGATGGGGAAGGCTGGTCACCACTCCAGGGCTGGCAGGACAGATTTGCTGTGGGTCAGGGCGAACCTCCTCAGAAGGGACATTTACGGCATCATTAGGAGCCCTCCCACCATCTGTGCTGGGCGCTGGAACTGCTCCCTCCTTCATCTTTGGCTGCATGTGATGAATGGCCAAGAAGAAAAGCCAGGTGTTTCCCCCAGGAGGAGCTCGGCCCCCCGGTATCCCACCCACCGCTGCCCGTTTGGCTCGCAGTGAGCCCGCGGAGGGGGCCGCACGCCCGGCTCTGGCTGGGGAATTCTCAGCAGGACCCAGAGACGGGCAACTTCATTTCCACCAGCACCTTCCAAAAGGCTGTCCCTGGGCTCCCTCCCACCCATCGCGGTAGGCAGCCCCAGGGCCCGACGCCACCGTGACACGGGGCGCTGAGACCGCCGGCACAGACAGTGATGCCCACCCATCCCTGCCCAGCCCCTTCTGGCCCTGCGCCTTCTCAGCAGGTCGGTGCTCACCACCCGGCTGCCCTCGCAACCCAGCGACAGCATTTACTGCAAGTGCATGTCAGCAGAGCCATTTTTAATTGAAAAAATAAATACAATACTCGGCATCGCCTCCCTTTGAATCCTGCACCAAGAGTGAAATCCCCCATTTCCACCAAAGCAGTTTGTTTCTATCCTGAAGGACACATCTGGTGAGCTCCATTCCTCACTCATTGCAGCTCCTCAACATTTTTACTTTTAACTTCTAATTAACTCCTCATCCCTGAACTCCCAAGGAAATCCTGGGTTATTTTCTTTCCTGCCCCACAGCCCCCATCGCCGGCAGACACAAACGCTGCTCGTTCCATCAAACACACAGCCATTCCCTAATATTAACATCTTACCCAGACTTACTCCATCCACGTTACATCAATCCCTGTGCAACAAACCTGAATGAACCGTAGATGGGTTCTGTAACTCAAAGCAAGAACTGAACGAGAAAGAGGAAATTATGTGGATAATAAGGCACCCGAGCCCTGCTCAGCAGCCCGGCCGCGGTGACCGGTCCAGCAAAGCACCGCTCTGCAGCAAACACAAACAATGAAAACTAAAAGCATCTACAGCCCCCGCTATAAAATGCTTCGTATGAAAGAAAATCCTCTTTTTGTAGGTAAAAATGATACAAAGCAGAAGCTGACGATAAATTTTTCCTTTCAGTTTTAATCAGGCTTCCTGTTGTAAAAGCTCAGCAGACAGTGACGCGAGACACTGCCTCCCAACTTCGGTTCACCTTTGCCGTTCCACCAGGGACACCGTGTCAAGATTGTTCAGCTTTTTTGATGAGTGCTGCGTGGGTAACTAATGTGTAAATGCAGATACGTATAGAAAGCAGTTTTGACAGTGATGTATTGCAACTGGTTCCAGATGTCGGCGAGGGATGCTTGGCCAGGCACCTGGGGCTCGCCTGCCACGGAGCCGCACCAGCACCAAACCAGTCTTCAAACAGATCACAAGGCTTTAACTCTCCAATTATAATCTTATTAAACAACCATCACTCGAGCTTCTGCTTCTCCTCTTCCAGGATGCCTACCAAATATCTCTGTGTTGTTGCTCACATTTTAATTTTAATTAAGGGGAGATAAGCTGCAATGTGAAGCTTAGTGTTAAACCCTGCAGTTTGGCTGTCAATGGGAAACTTAAAAGCAAGCTGTTGAATCAGTCAAAATTAACCTTATATTAACGTTTAACATTTTTTATATCACTACACCAAAACCTGTACATTGCACATGCCAAGCCTTTAATTAGACACCCCCTAATTGCTAAAGTAAATGTTGAAATGGCGCAAGAAATGCTGCATTTCCCATGGAAGATTACAAACAGGTAGTGGATTTGCCTCGGATATTGGAGTGAACTGCTGGGGGGGCTGCTTTAAAGATGGTGGTCTTGCACGCGGTTGTAAGATCCAGCAGAAACGCCTCGCTGGAAACCCCACGTATCCCGGCAGGGTTTGTGCCCGTCGTGCCGAGCACTGGGCAACCTGTACACGCCGCAGTGAGACGTGCCCCGTGAAACACCAACACCACCGAAACTGTGCCCCCTGGCACCCGCTCCTCCCGATTCGCTAACAACGGGGGATTTAAAACAAAAATAAAAAAGAGTATTGAAAAATTAATTAATTAGTGCAATAACAGTCACACTCGATGCACAATTAATGCTGACAAGCTGCTGGAAGACACGGCTGGAGGAGCCACCAGGCAGAGCACACGCTACGTCCCAAGGAGCAGCGTTTAACCCAGAAAACTGATAAAGTTGCACTTCCTGCAGCAGCAGCGTTTGTAGCTCAGCTCCAACATCAGCGTTTGGTCCGAGGGGAATTTTTTCAAACAACCTGTCTGTCTCCCTCCTCCTCCAGCGCGGAGCTCGCCGCTCCAATCACCGGCTCTCGGGGGATCGCCCCCAGCCCCGCCGCCTCCGCCGGGGTCGACGCCAGCCCCACGCTCACCGATGGAGATCGCGGCAGCCGGTGCTGCTCAGCACACAACAAAGAGGGAGGCCGGGGCTGCTCCACGGCATCCCAGGGCTCAGCACACCTTTAACACAAGCGCTGGGAAGGAGGAGAGGTGCCGGGAATGAGGCCGCAGCACCACCGCAGCGCTGGCTCCCCTCCCACCCAAACCTCCTCATCCATCCCCGCCCCGCGCCGGGCCCGGAGCCCCCACGAGTGAACTGCCTAACTATGGCCTGATCTGGTGCTGGGGCTGGTGTCACTCGCTGTATGGACTGGGGGAGCAAAGACAGACTGACCCGTCCCTGTTACTTTTCCAGTTGGATCATCAAATTTATTTCTAACCTGCATTTAAATGATCAACCTGTAAAATTTTATTACTAGCACAGCATACACTAATGAATGGTGCCAGATAGCACAAGAGCCGTAAACTATTACTTCCTTGCTGCTTATAGGGCTCCTGTTATGACAAACCTTTATTAGCCATTTGTGGTGTAACATAAACCACCCAGCGCCGGGCTGGGCTTCTTTTCCATCTCCTGCAGCTGGAAGGATGGAGACTGTCCCAGCGGGGAGAGAAAGTTTCAGGGCCATTTTGATTGACCAGTGAGCTTGTTTCAATGACACGCTCTGCATTTTGAGACAGCAGATAGGAACCAAAGGACCTTTTGCTTCACTAAAGCAGAAACTGATAAAAAATGGCCTTTTCCTGCAGTCAGTAAGGCGGGATAGAGGGAGATGATACAGATATCTCACACACGGCATGTTAATGTGCAAGAGCATCCTGGTGTGAACAGCCTGGCTGCTCGGGCAGCGCTTCTCCAGAGGATCGGGTGCGTGCTGATGGCAAGGGACGGTGAACACCGATGTCCTCTGTGCTCCCAGCCCCACTGGCTGCAGCCGCTGGCACCGGGGCAGCACCAGGGCCGGCCGGAGCTCCCTCTGCTCCCTGGGCACGGGCATGTGTATCGGTGTGTGTGTTATTGCGGGGATGCACACACGTGTGCGGATCTTGCCAGATGTTGGCCCTTCTCCGCATCTTCCCCACCAGCCGTGGTTATCGGAGGAGGAGTGTGAGCAGGAGCCTTCGGCATCGTCCCTACCACCCCTCGCTGAGCAGCAAAGCTCCAGGAAACACCCCCCGCTGCAGACAGGACACGTTCACTCCCGCTGGGCTCCTCTCCCTGTGGCCAGCAGTTGCCAGACGTGTCCCACAGAGCCACTGCTTGTGGCTGAGCTCCCTGCGCCATGGGAGGGACGCTGTGCCACGGGGAGGGACATGCAGGACACCAACCCTTCCAGAGAGCCACCACTTCTCTCCCACCCTTCTCATTCCTCGGTCACTCCATGAGGAGTTACCAGCGCTGCTAAGCTCAGCTTGGACGTTACTTAAAGCACTGCAGTAATTTTTACTCTGATTTTCTACTTCATTTCCCGTTTCCTGGCTAACAAACTGGTCAGAAGTTGTGTCTGGAAAATCCCAACACGATTTGGGCAGCTAATACTGAGACAAAATATTGGGCGAGTAATTAAGATGGTTGGATAATTGCGAGGAATGTTAATTCTTTCTTCCAGGCTTTGTAGCTGGGAACAAGGGATGGTTTGCCACCGATCCCCCCGTCAGGACGTCACGGGCCGTGCGGGGGAGCGACTGGCGGAGCACGGGGCTCAGCAGGTGCCTACAGATATGACAAACCACGAAATCCTACAGACAATTCCCACTGTTCTGGGTGCACTGCTGCTTTCTGTACCTTTCCCTGCCTTCGGAAGACGAGAAGGAGGATTATGATGAGACACGCAATGGGGATTATGTGGCTATTTTTTCCCAAGGAGACGGGTCCTGATTTAAAATCCACTGAACGGGGGGTTCTGAGTTACCTTCCCAGCCCCTGGACCAGGCTCTGCACGAACCAGCTGACCCAAGGGCCTTGCACCAAAAAATGCTCCCTCCCTTCCTTTGTTTCGATGTGCTGGTGCACTGGGATGCGTTTGCTGAGTTAGAAAGTGTAGGGAACAGAATGAATATTCCCAGTGATGGGGGTGCTACTGGACAACCCAGTCCTACCTGCTACTGCTCCTCTGGTCCTGCAGGAGCTGCCCCGGGGCACGGAGCCTCCCCCCGCACACGAGTGCTGGTTACGGTAACACAGAAGTCGCTTAGAAACACCCACATTTCATCATTGCCATTTGCAACCAGACTGCAAATCAGCAACACGTTTAGAGAAGCCTCCATATGCATCTCATTCCAGGTAAAATACCAAATGAGCTGAGATCCGGGCTTCAAACAGACAGGACGTAAATGCAAGTAGGAAACAGATTTGGCGGCTGAGTTGGGAGCCCTTTTTCACACAGAGAATCCTCGGCGTGGGGTGTGCTGGCAGGCAGGTTCAGCCAGGCAGAAAGGCTGAGATCATTCAAGAAACAATTAGAGAGCACCGTGTGGGGAGCAGAGTGCTTAGTGGGGAATGCACCCTGATGCTCCGATGGGCTTTTACTCAATTTAACAACGCAGCTCGCGGCCTCC
>KZ505816.1:14976-42757 GCA_002844005.1 Limosa lapponica baueri
TTTTTTTTTTTTCTTTTTCCTTTTAATGTATGACTTTCTCCAGGGAAATTGTCTCCTCATTGACTGCAGCGGATTAATGCGCACAGATCAGCTCCTGCATTATTTTTCTGTTTTGACAGAGTGGTGATTTTTATACGCGCTTCCCTTTCTGCCAAGATTACAGCTCGTGTTCTTGCAGTTGGGAAGAATTCCCTGCCAAGAAGTGGCAAGGAACGGGAAGCCGCCTTTCTGATGCACAATGCTAGGAAGAAACTCTCCGTGGGTGCAGAGGCTGTGGTTTTGGTGGTGAGGATGGAAGCCTACCAGTGTCTGGTGAGGGTGAGTGACTGGGGCGGTCAAATCCTGGCACACATGCTGGGGCTTGTCCTGCAGGGTGCTGTGCGTGGTGGCATGGAGGTGCTGACATGGTGGTTAGCCTCCTGGTGAGGGTCCGGCACTGGTAGGAGGGTGTGGGCATGCAGGTAGCACCAGGAGGAGCCAGCTTTGGGTGGGCTTGTGACTGCACTGAGAGTTCTTCAAAAGATCCTGCTGTTCTCCAGGCTTGTTGATGTCAGCTTATTTATTTTAAATTGCAGTTAAATATACATTTTTCTGGGGAGCTTTGGTAAAGTTCCACTTATAAAAAAAAAAAAAAAAGACAACTGAGCCAGCAGTGGCCAACCTACATGAATGGGACAGATTTGGCCTTTTCTTCCCTCCCCGTGGCTCCCACAGTATCTCTGGGCACGAACTTGACGTTGCGTTTCTGATGAGCGTTGCATCCTGTTTTTAATGGTTTGTCTAGACAGTTGCTGACATAACTATGAAAATAGTTTGGTGACCTAGTCTAGAATTAGTGTGCATAAAGAAATCAACCCTCGCTTCTGATGTTTGCAATCAGTTTGAATGACTGTATTGTAGCGCAACTTAAGAGGGAGGCAGATTTGGAGTTGCTCCAAAGAGCAAGTCGTGAGCAAAACACATCCAAACAAACCCGTGTGGTAAATACACAATGGGTGTGGGGAAAATGCCTAAATACAGGTTAGCCAAGGCTTGCTTTGGGAGCTGCGTGGCTGGTTTGTGGAGTCTGCTGTAAGGATGGAGTTCCCCCTTGGTTGACCCGAAGTTTTTCTGGGAAGCTTGTAACCCAAGCTCTAAACTTGGACTTTGTGATGTTGTGCCCTGTAGTTGGAGGAGCTTTGTCAGCATAAAAAGAATGTGTTCCATGCAAATGTCAGCTGTGTTACTGAGGGTGCCTTGGAGTAGGAGTTTGTAAACTTTGGGAGCGGTGGTGTGTCCTGTTTGTTAGCTCAGAAATACCTGGTGTGTCAGCACTGGTGACCCTCAGCAGCATAATCATACTGAACTTCTACTCTGGTCCTGGATTTGAGACCAGTTCCTACAGCACTTGACTATGACCTGAGGGATGGGAGAAAAAGGGCAGAAGAATGTGAAATGTTGAGCTCATTTGCAGGGAAATAAATGCTGTGAGAGAGAGACTTGTCTTGATGGAGCGGTTCAATAGTTCTGTGCTTCGTGCATAGCTAGGTGGCACGTGGAGGCACTTCCCAGATGTTTGAAAACTGGCCTGTGCCTTCAAGACCTCCCAGTCTGTGTGGGGAGAGGAAGATGTTTCCAGGCAGTGCAAGCAGAGGAGGAGGAGGAAGGGGACTGGCAGGGTGTGTGCGGGGGTTTCACTTGCTGTAGGGTGGAAGAAGAGGGGTGGCATTGTAGATGGAACCAGGAGCAGCGCCTCGTGCCAAGGCTCTTTGTGGGCATTTAGGGTGGAAAAGTCCCTGTGGGTAGCAATGCAGCTCTCCATCCTGGAGCTGCAAGTGTCTTGGTGGAGAGGGATGAGAGCAGGAAGCCATGAACGAGGCTGCCCCGGGCGGTGGGCGTAGGGTGAGGGCTTGGGACAGGTATCAATCTGCCTGGTGTGCGTTGAAAAGTCTCCTCTCTTCTGTGCTGTAGGATTTATTGGTGCAAATGTCTTAAAATGCTCCTCTTCTTTCCCCTGTAGAAACCCCAAGACAAGCAAGAGCAAAGAAAGACATCTGGTGAAACCTGTAGGTGTGACCTAAACCTGGCATTGAGGAGAGTTGGGAAGGTCTCCCAAGTTGATATCTGCAGGAAGGAGCCAGGCCTGGGCTTTACTGGGGAGGACAATTAAGGATTTGAGCAGCTCCCTGAAAGTGGGAGGCCTCTCCGACTCCTGCCACTGGTGGCTGGGAATGGTGTGCGTGGTGGGGGCAGCGCCAATCCCGCCTGGTGCAGGGGGATGTGGTGGGTCCAGGACCCTCAGCCTGCTGCCTCCACTGCTCACCATGCTGGGGAGAGAGGGCAGGGGGATGGAGGTGGTGTGCAGCTGCCTGCAAGACTGGGTGTGCAAGGGCTTGGGTGCCTGACGATGGCCTGGTGACTTTCCGTGCCCTTGAACCTTTGCAGAAGCACCGTCACGATAACCAAAGGGAACCGGTCACGACATTTCCAGGCCGGTGGGGAGCCCAGCCTGCCTGCCTGCTGCCGTTGGAGAAGGTGTTTTCATGACTGCCATTAGTTACGTGCTTGAAGAGGGAGGAAACAAATCTTTACTGAATTGGAAACCTTGTGAAAAGGTCACACTTCTGAAAAGCTGTGCGTTTTAAGACTGCTCAGCTCTGCAAAGCTGCCTTTGAACTGGAAGAGTGGGAGTTTAACACCCTTGCGACAGCTCTCGGCGTATTAAACCCAGGAAGCAGGAGCTGGAACCAGCCGTGAAGTTAACTCTTGCCGCATGCATGGCCTCGGGAGGGCAGAGAAGACCATCCCTGGTAGGTCTCCAGGGGGAGGCAGCATCGGCGTGAACCCAACCCTTCTACCAAGCACCGGAGTATTCACTTGTGAGGGAGATGGTGCAACGGGGGGAAACTCCCGGGGTTGCTCAAGTTTTGCGGACATCCAAGGGCTGTGTGAGGGAGCGGTTCCTGAGGAACCATGTTTCCCCAGTGCCTGCTCCTTCCTCATCCCTCCAAATCATCAACTTACCAGGGTGCCAGCATCATCCCTGCCTGTGTCTTCTCTCCTCTGCAGTGGCAAGATGAAGGTTCGCTCACCCGGATGGACATTGATAGTGAAATTGCTGTTTATCATCCACCCTGCTATTAACATAGGTAAAATCCCTTCATTACAGGCTATTAGTCTGAGATTGTAGGTGCTAATGGCCCTGTTCAGGAGAGCACCAGGCACTTGCAAAATCCTGCTCATGTACAGGAATTGATTGTTATCGATCAGTCCCTGAGCACTGGCTGGATGGTTTTGAAAAGGCTTTAATACTGCTTACAGGGCAGCTGTTCCCTCCTTATCTTTTGGACCTTTTTGAAGCTTATAGATAAGGAGGCCAGATCCTGTCCACCTGTGAAGTCAGGACCCAATCAGAAGTGGTGATTGGTATGGGTGCCCTTGGCCTCTCAAGTGGAAGTTGCCCATTGTGCCTGCACTGGGAAGCACAAAAGGTAGCTTAGCCCATTGCTCAGGGTCTCCTCACCTTGCGCAGGGCTGTGGTCATGTCAGCAGATATATCCTGCGTCCAAGTCAAGGGGGTGGGACCATCTTCAGCCACCCAAATTCCCTGGACTCGGTTCTTTGCCTGCATCCCAAGCGCAAAGTTAACTGGAGAACTGCAGGGAGAACACTTGCTGCTGTTGGATCTGGGCTGTGGTGGCATCTAGAGAACTTGGTCTTTTGTGGTTGTGCTCTAGCTGAAACCATTCACCTGCTCCTCATTTCTCCAGGTAGATGCTTTGGGAATGGGATATGTTTTCCTGATGGATGTATCTGTGCAACCCCTGGTCTGCAACTGACATGGATACAGGCAATGAGCCTGCAGATGGTCCAGGTTTTAGGACTGGTATCTGTGGGCAGTGGTAGAACCTGCAAATGCTTACTTGGCTATCTGAAAAACCAAAGTGTTTGGTGGTCTACTCAGGCTGAGGCTATTTTGCAAATGTGGAATCCCGTCTCCATGATGTGGCTTTTACTTCCATGGAGTTCAGGAGAGCTTTTGTTGGCATTCCCAGTGTAAAACATGCCCTGCAGCATGGAGAGCAATGCACTATGGTTCCTTGCAGCTGCTGTACACTCGCTATTCCTTCTCAGCTGGGAATGTGCCTCAAGGTCCTGAAGGAGTGGGACAGGATTGAGAGGGATGCTGTAAATAGGATGTGCTGCTCCTGATGTAGTCTGGCTTCTGGTGTTGGGGAGAGCTCAGGGCACTGGGAAAAGCACACGGGAGGGTGTCTGGAGCGAAGACCTGCTTAAAACCAAGAGGAAAGAGAAGCAGGAGCATGGATGGATGGAGTCCAAGCAAGTTTGACCTCTGCTAGTCTCTGATCAACATCTGAGCCACTGGGCACCGTGTCCAGAGGGACCTCCGACTCCAGTGTTGTGAGCTGACATCATTTGAACTAAATTGTGTCTACCTGGCTGGGTTCCTGCTGGCGTAAGGGATTATTCTGAAGAGTCAGCTGGGCTGCATAGGCACCAATCTCACGGCTTGTCATATCCTGTACAGGTTTTCCCATGACACGTTTTTCACTCCCTCATCATTGGCTGTAGCCCTGTCTTTTTCCTGCATCCCAGTGAGTGAGGTGGGAGGCAGATCTGGGGAAAGGCAGGGTGAAATAAACCCCAATAAACCCCCAGGCTATGGCTGTAACGCGGTTGTGTCTCTGTGTGAGGCTGGGACCGCTGCGTGAGGGCCAACCCGTGGTGGGTGAGTAGCCAGTTAATAAATGGATGGGATGCCTTTCCAGGCATGGGTGGTGGGAGCCGGGCAGGAATTCTTGGCGGCGATGAGTCACCTGTTTGCGGCCGGTTGGCAGACGGACCCGCTGCGCTGCCGCTCCGATCTGCAGTCCTCCCCTGTTCAGACACCATCGGCTGGAGAAACTGCTGATGCAGCCCGCAGCGTCTGAAACGCGCCGTTGCCATCTGCCTCCCTGACGGAGTTGGAGCCGCTGCTTTTTTTAACCTGAGTTTGCTGAGTCTTAGTGCTAATTAAGCCGCCTTTGGAATTTGTAACGTAGAAAAACGCCTTGCTAAGTTTGGGATGGAGTGGGGGGTGCTAGGGCACTGTACAGTCACAGGTTTGGTTGGTTTTTTTTTTTTAAAAAAAAAAGTCTGATTTGAGTGAAAACACAGATATGCGGTAGTCTGATGTGCTTGATTTCTAAATGTGAACTCCGAAGGCTTTGCTGTTTCCAAATACGGTGAAAGCAGACGTTTCTCTTGGTTGCAACCTTACCCTGTGCAACAGTTCAGCATGTTTTCTTAGGGGAAGGAGCAGTAGGTCATGTCCTCTTGCTGGTTTGTGGGGTGGCGATGAACTGGGGGAGCCCCAAAATGTGCCCATTTACAGCAGATTCGCAGTGAGATGGGAATGGTGGGGGAGGTGGTGCGTGGGCGTGTTCATGATGGGTTCCAGGTGAGACCTGGCTGGAGACCTGTTTCTGTCTTGGTCCCCTTTGCTGAGGAAGGAGATGAACACTTTGGGGATGCTTTGGCTGGAGAGGGAGGGTGGATGAGCAGTTAGGACAGCGGGGTTTGCTTGAGCTCAGAGCAGGACAAGATGAATCCCAACCAAGGTGGCTCAGTGTGGTTAATCTTGGAAGACTTTTTCTATCTGAATGACCCATGAGGGTTCAAGGGCTCACCTCTGCTCCATTTTGTCATCCCTCAGTAGGAGTCAGTGATTTGGAGTGTGGCAGGGATGTTTCTAGGTAGGGTAAGAAGTCCACCATTCACTGTGGTGTTGGCCCCAGGGTCAAGTGAACACTATGCTACATAGCCTTTATTGCTTTGGAAGGAGATCAGCTTGTGAGGCCCATCTGGGACATCAGGCAAGTACATTTCTTTTAAAGTGAGCAGGCTTTTTTGATCTTTGGGGTTGGATCACCTGCTTGGACCTGTAATGATCCTTTCCTCTCTGTCCCATTTCTCTAGACCTGCTGCTGCCAGTGGGCAGGAGTGCGCTTGAAACAGGGAAGGTGATTGAATTAGTCTTCTTTAGGTCTGGGCCCCCCTGTCTGCTGTGGACACACTGCCAAAAAATTAATCCAGTCTTATCTTCAAACAAATCTCCAGCTCGTAAACTGGAGTGACAATTAGATGATGCCTGGGTAGCAAACCTAGTAAGTGGCCAAGCAGAGCTGATGTTTCACCCTTGCTAACTGAGTAGCAGACTAGCGAGCTGAGACACATCCCTTCTCCAAACAGCTCTGGCATCCAGACATTTCACAGCAGCTGAAATAAATAAGCCCTGCTCCATTTTGTCCATCAGGAGAGGTCCTTGCTGTGCTGGGGGAGGTATCCTGGAGCTCGCTTCCCTGGGGGAGCTGGCTGTGAGCTGCTTGTCGGTGGTTGATGTGGATCCCTGCTCCTTTTCTTGCTGCTACAGCATGCAGGCAGAGGGAGGGTGCTCTGCCCCACTGAGAGCTTGAGGAGGAGAGGAACACTCACTGAAGAGTCTTCAGAGCAGTCTCTTCCTCTGCCTTTTCTGACAACACTTCCTAAGGTTTCTCTTTCTCTTTTTTTTTTTTTTTTAAATCTCCTTCTGGATTTCTTTGAATAACTCATTCTGTTTGGGAATGGGCTCTTAATCTTTGTCCTTCTGTCTCTCTCCCTTTTGGTATTGGTCTTTGGGTTCCCCACTGAGCCTCCCTCTTGCAATCATGACCCCATGTTGCAAGAGAGTCTGTTTTGATGTCCCTGCTTGCCTGGCATCTCAGGAGACTCAGGGAATGGGAGAACCTGGCCATTTGCTTTCCTTAGCACTTGCCTGTTTGCTCCTGTGAAATCTCCTGGAAGCAGCCTGATGAAGGATGAATTGGTGGGATCAGTGGAGCTCTGTGCCCTGCTGCTTTGGGAGGGTGCCCTGCCGAAATTCATGGGGGTTATCAAGACTTGGGCTGCTACAGAAACTAGGCTCCTTTCTGATGTAATGCTTATTTGATGTTCAGATATGTATTATTAATTTGCAGCCTCCAAAGAGTTGGGGGAGTGGACTTTGCCCGCCAGGACTGGGATGTTTGCGCTAATTTATTTGCACAGATGGAGCATTGCCTCCCTGTCTGTGTCTGAGCTGCTTTCTTCAGGTGAGTAAATAGGATGGGAGAGACAGCCCATTCCCCACAATCCTTAATTGATGGATTTTGTTCTGGAGTTACATTCTGGGCTGTTGGACAAAGAAAGGGAGCCCGTACAATTGATAAGTGAAAAAAATCGTCTCCTGCTGTTTTTGAGACCTTGCCTATAATTGTGCATCCCTGCTGTGTGTGGCAGGTTAACTTAAACAAAACCTGCACCTGGCAGGACTATTATAAGGCAAGAAGCTGCAAATGCCTCCAACATCAACCTTCTGCAGCACCTTTTAGCTTGGCCTGTCAGCTGTTGAGTGGCAGGAGGTATCAGAGGAATGTAAACATGTTGCTGATGTTCTTGTGGCAGGGATTTAGTATCCTTCCTTCCTTGATCTGTATTTTTGTTGTTTGTCGTCTTTTCCAAGTTCCCCTCCTGCCTTCCTTTTCCATCTTTGTGTCTCTTGGGTCCCAGTGGCTGTGGTCTAAGGGCCTGGGGTCAGGGGATTACTCCAAAGGGTCTGCAAAAGTAGTCAGGCTAAGAAAACCCAGCCTGTTTTCAGGAAGCTGATGTTCATGCTGTGGGGTTGCATCTCCGCTGGGAAAACGTGTAGAGATCTGCAAACAGAGAAGGGTTGAAGACATTGTGCTCTCATCTCCGTAGCTTCCCATGGTGTCCAATCAAGCCTGGTAATGCAGAGAAATAGCTCTGGTGCAAAATTGGAAGGATATGGGTATTGTAGCCAAAAGGAGCACAGAGGATGAAGGTATTCAGGATGCCAGGAGCTTGGCTTTCTGCTTGTAATGGTTAATTCTGCTGTAAAATCACATTCTTGGTCGCTTGGGAGTTGTGCTGCAGAAGTGTCTCCAAAATAATAAATGGCTTTCAAACTCAGAAAGAACAAGTGTTATAGATTACACTTCTCCCCCACTTTCTTCTTTTTGTCTAAACCAAATTCATATTGCAGAACTTTAAAAATACACAGTCTAATCTCCCTGAAACCTAAACCCATTGATCTTTCCTGTGGGGCTTCATGAATGTGTTTCATTTTTGCAGTGTAGCTGTCATCTTGAAGATCTATGATTAAAGTAAGTCTTTTTTCCCTCAAAACCCATTTTCATCTACTGGTGAAGCTGTGGTGAAGCATTGAATTGGTGCAAGATTCATAGCAGCTTTTGTATTAGGAACCAGAATTTACTAGTTCTTGTTTGCCACCAAGTACCTACCTCACCATCAGTGCTCTTGGTGATGTTTAGGTTACGTGACCATAGTGTTCTGGGGGTGAGGGGAAAGAAACACTTTTTGGGATGAAAAAAAGGATTGGTTGCAGATAATATATATTTTATTTTTTTTCCTAAAGCCCATCCAAACAAAATACATTTTTGAGCTATTTTGGACTATGAGAAACGGCTCCTCTTCTGCAAAGATGTAGATCGTGTGTTATAACACTCAGTTAATGTCTTCTTTCCCAGTGATTTGGTCCCTGTGAACACAAGTCTTCAAGCCCAGTTACATGCTGGAATGAAAAACCACTGGAGGGAGAAGCTTGGCCTGTGTGGGATGCTAAACTTCTGTAAAATGTGTAGAGGTATACTGGCAAACAGGGAAGGATCCCTCTTGAGGGTAGAAGAGTGGGTCCGGGCCACTTTGTGCTGTCAGGCTGTTGTCACACATACACAAGTCTGCTCATAGGTCATAAATTGGCCTGATTCATCCTTTTTCTTTCCAGGAAACTAAACAAAAGCACATATCCTAACTGCAAGAGAGGGAAATGTGTTTTTTGGAGAGTTCTTGTTCCAAGCTATGCCTTTTGGCCAGATGCTGATCTCTGGCCACTACACAGCTCCCGCCATAACTGAAGCCATGCAAGGGCTTGTTTCAGGGTGGGAGCATCAGGGGCTGGCCCGTGGGTGGCAGTGCTGGTGGGGCTGCGCAGCAAGAAGGTGTACAGCATCAGCAGTAGCGGAATCTTCTCCCAAATGAAATTACTGCTTTGAAGCCCCCTTTATACCTTGGAGGCCTTTTGCTTTTGCAGAAAGGAGGTGGCACCAGTCTGCTCTGGATCAGAAGCTGCTGTAGAGGTTTTACTGGGAGGTGCAGCGAGGCCAAAGTTTGATGGGGGATCTCTGAACTCTTCTTACTTAGCATTTCATATGTACAATAAACTTTGTCTTAAGTTTGCACGTTTGATACTCAGCAGCTGCCTAGGGTGCAGCGTGGCTGTGTAAGGCTCCTGGTTAGTAACCAGTGGGGAAAGTGCACAGCCCTAAGCTCAGCCTTCCAGTCTCTTGGGAAGGGGATGGGGCACTTTATCCCAATAACAGGCACGCTCACGCTTGGTGGCTGCAGGGACTTTCTTCTTGTCAGAGCCTGCACTTTTAACCTCAAGGCAGAAGTTTGTTAAACTACAGATTTAGTGAAGATGAATTTTGCTTTATTGTGCCCTCTGCTTGATTTTCAGCTGGATACCTGGATTATACGGGCGTACGAGGATTGACAGTACAGGACTAGAGAAGCACTAGGCAGGGCAGGGAGGACACTGGTTAAATGGATCGTAGTGATCTGTAAACGTCACCTTGCCTTCCAGGTATTTACATAAGTAGCAATCAGAGTAAATATTTGTATTAGGATAGACCCTACCATTATGCCAACTGATGTATGGACTTGGGAAGAGGTGATGTTGCCTGCCAGTGTCATCTTGGCAGTGTAAGTGGGGGCGAATGTTCCTATTTACCCTGTAGGTCTTGGGGTAGATTTCTTTTTTAAATATTGTTGAATCAGTTGAATGTGGGGTGTGTGTTTGGTTTTGTTTTTTTTCTTTTAACTTTTGAGATCAGAGTTATTTGCCCTCTAGATTAAAACCCAGCTTCCAAAACCAGAGTGAATTTATGGAGTGTGGTGCATTTTAATTAGAACGTTTAATTAGGAGAGAATTCATGAGAGTGGGTCTTGTTTTAAAACGATCAAAGATGTTAAATGAAAACAAAAGGGAAAGAAATTATGGAGAAGCATAAAAGATCATTTATTTTGGGTATCTTCTCTACCCATCAAAGGAGATCGCTTTCTGTCCTGTGCTTTTTTTGTTCCAAAAATAGGTGCTGCCTGATTTCTGCAGGTCAATGTTGATCTCCCTTTGTAATTAACGATGAAAACAAATTGCACAGTTGGGAGAGGAGAGAAGTGAGTGTCAGCAGGCTGCTGAAGGTAGCTCAGGTGTGTAAAATGGCTACTTCATCTCACCACTGTCTACCCTGGAAATAAAGCTGTGGATTTCTCGCTTGTGTTGAATGTCTGTGTTATCACCTTGGCCTCTTGCTGACGGTTATTTTGCATGTGTGGCAGGTTCATCTCCTGAGACTTCTGCCCATCTCCTCTCTGAGCTATGTTAACATCTCCTTGCTTTTGGTATTAAAGTGTGAGCAGCCAACGTGGGCATCATATTTTTCTGAAGGGCAGTGAAGGAAGCAAGGAGGTGGTTTTCCTGACAAACGACTTCTGCCTTGCTGTCTCCAAGCAGCAAATCATGCTAGGTACTGATGCCAGGGTGAAAGACTAACCTGCAGGTTCGTCAAAGGGTTTGCTCTCCTGATTCCTGTTCAGGTATGTGCCTTCTCAGAGATTTCCGTGGAAGCTTAAAACCCAGCATCCCTCTGCGGACCTAAACTGTATTTTTAGTATAGAACAAGTTCTGATGTCCTCAGGAAATGAAGTCACTGACTTCACTGCATCACCCGTTTCTGCCATGGAAACAGTTGGTGAATTAATGCAAGTTTTGCACAGGTTTAACAGCCATCCTCCTCTTCAGAGTGAGGGGTGGGAGGAACATTTTCTATTAAACTCAGAATTGTTGTCTTAAGTTATTAATTCCTTGCATCCTAATGTATTTATCTCTGGCTGCAGTGAGGAGTGGAGAGCTTTGAAATCTAGCTAGCTCAAAGAATGCTTTCTGCACCAGGGAACAAAGAAGAAGCATCGCTTTAGTAGGATTTAAAGGCTACTTTACATACAGTGTGCAAGCAGCATAGCGGAGCCTTGCTGCTGCTTTTGAGGGTGTGCAGGTCCTTGTGTCCTTCAGGAGACACCATGTGTGATATGGGTTCCATGTAAATGGAATGTGCAGCTCCTTATGTTTCATGCAGGTGAGGTCAGGACCACCACTGGAAGCCACCAAGCTGTCCTGGCTGCTTGGGATTGAGACAAAATGAAGAGGCATAGGATGGTGGTAGTGGAGGCTGTAGACCCTCCACACCAGTGGGTTCTGCTCATCTGTTTTTCCCAGGTGCTATAGCAGGAAGGAGAATGTTTTGTCCTAAAAATCCAGACTTTGGGAGCTGGTTTTACCAGGAGCAGGATTAGATTTTGGGATATTTGTGATTCTTAAATGGTTTTTGCACTTGGTTTGTCTCTCTGCCAGCTTTGCAGTCCATCTCCCTTGATAACCCTGGGCACGTAGGAGCATGTTGGAGGGTGTAGTGTGTGTCCCAGTGTGAAGCACTCTCCTGCCCGCTCTTCGTGGGGTGCATAGGGATGAGCGGCAGTGGAGGGGTGCTCATTTGGCCGTGTGGCTGTGAGCACTGTCCCCTTTGGGACCTTCTCAGACCGTGTTGTGCAGTTGGCCAGGCTTTCTGAAGCTGTTTCCATCTCCAGTTCCTCGGGCTCACTCTTGGCCAAGAAAACATCAAGTTGCTGAAACTGTAAGCCAGGATCGTACTATTTATGTTGGAGGAATGGCGCAGTTTACATACATGGGCTCTTTGCAAAATCAGCTTACACTGGCTTTTAGCAGTTGAAATGAACAGCTGTAGCAAGTTAGAGATGTTGAAAGAGAGTCCAGCTCGAGAGTGGTGTGCTTCTCCGTCATGACCACGGGCTCTCAGTTGGCAGCAGATGTCTCCAACTGGGTTTTGCTGGGGTTCGAAGCAGAAGCAGTTTGGGACAGGGGGCTGAGCACCACGCTCCCTGTGAGGAGCTGGGATCCTGTTGGGTTGTTTACCCCCATCCCGCCTCCAGGCCTGGCGATGAATGATAGGCAGGGCCCTGCTGCCTCCATCCAGCTCATGTTGAGCAATGCCATGGCACTGGCTTGACATTTCTGGCCTTGCTGGAGACCAGATCTCCTTGACGTGGGCTTCTGAGCTCTGCTATTCCCCCATCCTCCATTACGTGTGAGCCTTGAGGTGGTCCTATTGCCACCTCAGCCTTGCCTCCCCGCTGCAGATCCCTTGAACTGGGAGCAAAGATGAGTTTCAGCTTGAAAATCCCTGGGAGCAAGTGGGGACTTGGAGGCCTGTTTGGGTGTGGTGGGGGATCTGAGCGAGATTGGGCTCCCTTCTGCTCTGAACAGGTTTTGACGCACTGGTCTGGTCTGCCAGCAGGGTCTTGGACCCTGCATCCCTGTCGAGGCATGGCATCTGGCAATGCGTAGGAAGGTGATGGATTTTGTGGACCATGGGAGAGCTTTTAAAAAAAGACAACTGTTGGGCAGATGTGTCCTCTTTGAAGTGGCTTGAAGGGTCTGTTGGCCCTCAAAGAGGGAAACTCTTGCTAAACGCAGCTGCCTTGTCTCTCTGGGTGTGAATGGTCCCAAAACATCAGTGAGTTTTTGCAGGGTGAGCTCAAGCTCCAGCACCCAGACCCTAAATGGGCACTGGCACTGCTGGAGGAGCCAGTTGCCTCCCACCGCTGGCTCTTCCAGTGGCCCAAGGGCTGGAGGAGGCACTTGCTCTGCTTTCCCATCCAGCCTCAGAGCTGCTTTGGATAGGACCCTCCTGTGACCCTCCATGTGCTCCTGCTTTTCTACTGGCACCTTTGCCTGGCATCGGTGGATGTGTTGAGTAGGAAACTAGTTTCTCCTACCTATTGGCATGTTTTCTTCATAGAGCCATTTCTCTGATGGGCACCGTAGCTGTGTTTGTAGAGAGCAGGCTGGCTGGGGTCTGGAAATATGCATTTTTTAAGGCAGCGAGGGAAGGAAGATGTTGCAAATATGATTAATGGCAGTGGGTGTGCAACTTAAAACTTCTTTTTGTTGTTATTTGATCTTTCTCCTGCAAACTCAGCAGCTGACTTCTGCAGAAGATAAACACATGGGAGGAGAACAGAGAGGGGCTCTTTGGTCTTCAAAAGCAATTAAATGTTGAACGTCTGACTTGAGACATCTTGAAGAGGCCCAGATTTCAGCAGGAGGGTGTTCATCCTTTTCTTTAAAGCAGACCTGTTTAAGGGCTCTCAGATGGACAGCAGCAGTTGCAAGTCACTTGGGCAGAGAATCATTTGTTATGGCAGGGGCTGGGTGGAGCTGGGCTGGTCAAAGGCAGCTCATGTCAGGGCTACGTTCTGTCATATAATCTATATTTTGGTTGTATTTTGCATTCACTGCTCTTGTTTTAAAATAGCTTGAAATATAGCTGATGTTGATCGAAGTTGATGGGTGTGATCAGAGGTTTGGGTCCAGGTGACCATGAGGAGATGCTCTTGGTGTCCCGAGGTTTCTGAGAAGGTGGAAACACTGAGATGAGTCAATGGCTCGTGTTTTTCTGGCACACAGATGAGTCTGGCTGCCAGTGGTTTTGTAGTGCTGAACTGACAAGGGTCAGCTTCCAGAGGACAGGGGCTGCTGCTGATGAGCTGGTGCTTGAGCTGTTCCCAGAGGCGGCCCTAGATGAAATTTGGCATTCCTTTGAGACACAGGGTGGCTGCTGTATGCTGAGGTGGCTGGCAAGAGGTAAGCACAGGCCAGAAGATCTCTCTGCTTGGCTGGACCTGGCCAGAGGTGCCGCCCATCCATGCAGGCTTCTACTGGCTGTTCACCATTTCTGAAAGGGGTCCTCTCATGTCTTATGCTGCCCCACTTTGTGGTGATTCCCTGTTGTTTAGCCTAATTTGAAAAGGGATCTGAAACGACTGAATAAAACAGTGACTGAGTCAGCTGCATCTCAGTGTGGGAAGGACAGCCTGGAAATCATCTGAAGGGACATGAAAATAGTTCTTGTTCGGCCACTTCCATGTGTGAGGAAGGTGAATGAAGTCCAGGCTGCTGCATTCCATGAGACCCTCTGCCCTCCAGTGTCCATGCAAGAAAAAAGAGTCCTGAATTCAGTCAAAGCTGAGGAACTGGGCAAAGTTTAGGCAGAAGCTTGGTGCAGACTCTTGTTCCTGGTCCAAGGAACATGGTATCTGCTTCTGAACACAGCCAGGGGCGAATTGTCTAGGATCCAAGTCGGAGGCAGAACAGCAGGGCCTCTCACCAGTGCCAGTGAACTTTTGATACGCTTACTGGCTGAATCCCACATTTGGAAGGTAAATCCTGGGGGGAAATTGCATCTATTACCCAAGCGGATGCTGTTTGAAAGGGATTCCTCTTGCCTGCTGTTTGCCATCTAAAAGTTACCTGTCTTTTTCAGTATAGTCCTCCAAGATCTCTATTAGTCACTGGGGAGACTGGTGCTGCCTAGAGGTGATGCTAACCTGTCTTTTGGGGTACGTAGGTAATTTTCTTGCATTTGATGGTAGAGGAGCCTTGTCCACTGGCATAGACCCTCGGTGGGTAGGAGATGAATCCCACCATCAGCCATGCGAGTGGGAAACAGACTTCTCCATTTTGGAATGGATTTAGTTAAATTGGCCCAGTGTTCCCATAGAGTTCTTCCTGCTGGTTGTCACCCTGAAACTGGAGATGGCCCTCCTACATAAGGACTGTGCAGGCCAGTTGAATCTATTGGTCATGTGCCCTGTAACACACACGAGCATTAGGATGAGCGAACCTTGAGGGCATACAGTCTTGGGGAGGTAGGGGAATGTGCTGGGAAATCTGGAGGAAGAAATGGGTAACTTATTCTTTGGGAACATTTTTTGTCTCCCCACATCTGTTACTCTGCCTTCTCCTGCCTTTTCTCCTTCAAATTTGCACTTTGTCATTAAAACCAGGAAAGAAAAATCCCAATATGCATATGACATTTTACAAAAGTGCTCTCTGTGCTCTTAAAATCCAATAGTTTCGCTGCACGGCGTTCATCTGTAATCAATTAGAAGGCTTTCTGATCAACAGAAGCTGGAGGTTCTGCTCCCTGGAGCTTAGCACTCCGCATGAGGAGGTGGGATTGCCTGGCACTTAGTCTGCTTTCACCTGAAGAAGGAAATTGAAGCAACAATGAATGAAACTCAGTGAGGCAGAATGAGATCAAAAAGCTCCAAACTTGCTTGTTAGCCCTGTTCCAGCCCCATTTCAGTGGTGTTAAACCAGATGGTCCAGATGCAGCTTCCAGCTCAGGAAGTCCTGAAGCTGCTTCTTGTCAGAAGCAGGGAAGAAGTTCACACTGTGTCTTCCTAGGGGGTGGTGAGCATCTGACAGAGACAAGATAGAGGTGCAAGCTGTGGTCCAGTGCAGACTGGCTCCTCATTTTGGGGTGCTCTGGGATGTGCTGCCAGTGGTAGGATTGAGACCTCAGGTGCCTAAGTGAAGCTAGCCTAATTTCCCCCCCAGACCCATGAGCTGCTCACCCCTCCCTACTGAAACCAGCCCAGAGTTGCACAGATGCCTGATTACAAACCTAGGGGAGCAAAACATTCTGGGGACAAATCTTTGCTTTTGCGCTGCCTGGAGCCTGCTCTGGCTCCTCTGTGGCGTGAGGACTTCCACAAAGGTTTTCATTTCCATTGGTCCTATGGGCTTTGGAGAACGCAGTGACTTGGTGAAGGGGGGGAAGAAAAAGAAAGCTTAAGCTAAATAGTAGGAGGAAAAGAAATCTCTCCGAGTGGGGATAAATGATCCAAGTATTTGACCTCTTAAAAAGAGGGAGTGAAACCTGCTGAGACATCAAAAACTAGGTTGGGCCAAAACTGGGACATGATCATGCAAAGTGGCATCAGTCCTGGATGTTCTTGGCCACCGACACAGGTCTCTTCCCTCCATGCTCTTGGGAGAGCTGGCTCTGTAGGAAACCTGTCCAAGGCTGGCTTCAGCTTCACTGCAGTTGAGAGCAGCAGCAGAAGCATCATCCTGTCCGGTGGCCTGGGCGTCGGGATGTTTCCCTCCTTGGAGGGGAGCAGGGGCATAAAAATTACAAATAGAAGGCAGAAGGGCTTTCGAGAGGCTAATAGAGTGTAAGATGGAGTATTAAGCCCACCTCCAACCATAATTAAACCTGCAGTTGGAGGGTCTGTCACATTGCTTCAGACCCTTGGAAAAAAAAAAAAATACTCAGTTGCTAGCTTCATTAGTAATTAAATGTCCAATTACTGTATGTAATGTTTCTGCTTTGCTGAACTCCACAACTGCATTCATAAACAGCCCTAAGGAAGGCCTCTAATCTGTGCCATTGTTCTTCAAGTGGTTTGCACATGCAGAAAAAGAAAAGAAAAATCAGGCAGACATTTATAATATGGAAAGGAAAGGGGGAAGGGGTGGGAAGAGGAGGAAATCAAATCAGCGTCTTCCACCATCATTAGCCAAGTAAATTACACACCACTCAGGAAAATAACTAGTCCACCACCCCCCACCCCCACCCCCAGAAAACCTCCTCAAATCCCTGAATGCACAACAGAAGCAAGGAGAAAATTACAATGAAAGAAGGAGAGACGGGAGGGGGAAAATAAAGCATCAGCAGCCCACAAACAGAAGGAGAGATGGAGGGAGAATTGAGATGAATATGCAGTGTCCAGAGTTTAAATAGACATAAAAGATAATGAAGGTGGGGAAGGGGGGAGGAGGGAGGGGAGATTGTAATCAAACAAAATGATTTTGGTCCTCTTCAATCATCCCTGGTTTGCAGGCTGTCATTTTATACAAATTAGAGCCGGGGTAATTTTATGAATATTCACTGGGATTGAAATCACGTTCATTAAAGGGAAGGCACCCTTCTCGGGGCCCACTGTGCCGCTCCGGCTTTTGTTCGCCTGGAACAACAGGAAAGCCACTTGCATGGTGGATGAGTGCTGGATCCGTGCCCCCCTCCCCTCCTCGCCCCCGGAGGGGCTGGGGTCCTGGGTGTATGCTGGAGGAGGCTGGGTGCTCCGAGGGATGGGTTCACCAACCAGGGCAGGGTGGCCCTTGCCTTTGGGGGGTGAAGCAGAGGACTGGCTGGAAATGCCCTTCTGGGGGATAAGAGCCATAGCCTGGGAATTGGCTCTTTGCCTCATCTGCAAGGGGGGGGAACTGCAAGCACTGTAGTCTTTAATTTCCAGGCAAGCCCTTATTGAACCAGTAATAGCTCGAAACCATTCGGGGTGAAATAATTGCCACGTTTTTACATTATTATTATTTTTATTTTTTTTTTCCCCCTTCAAGCCTGGCTGCCAAATTGAATTCTTCTTCCTGCTCGAGAGAGTCCAACCCAGGTCTGCGTTGCACATGTCTGGCACCACGCTGGGGACGGTTCCTCTCATACATAACCAATCAAAGATGTATTCAGGGCCGTTGTGAGGAAACCGGGGATGATTATAAATTGAGAGATCCAAGCCTTTTGCTGACTGCTCACCCTCGCATATTATGAAATTTCTCTTAGAAGGGCAGACAAAGCCTTTTGAGCCTGTGTGTGGTGATGGCCTCGCTTGGATGTCTGGCTTTAACTGCTGCACAATGTCGGCCTCTCCTTTCCGAAAAAAAAAAAAAAAAGGCAAACGTATCCTATTGTCGCATGTCAAGTACCCAAACTCTGCCATTCAGCAGCCTGGCGATGGCTGTAACCCATCCTCGGGTTGTCACGGTAATGCAAGGAGATCGCTCTGCCACTTGGTAGCCGCCGGCAGGAGGAAGGCGAAGCTGACCTATAGAAGAAACGTTCATTTAAATATTTGATTGCGTCTTAGCCTGGCCGTGGGAAGGTTTGTCCCTTCTCTGGGACAGCTGGGCCGCAAGCAAAATAGGGGTAACTGGGTGTCAGGTTTGGTTATCATTGGTGAAGCCATCTGTAAGAAATCGCAGTGTTGTGCTGGGGTCACCCAGGGAAGGAGATGTGATGGCTGAGGGGGGTTGGAACCATTTTCCTGCTGCTGGTGGGAACACGTTCTCCCGCTTGGGCACTGGCAGTGCTGTGTATCTGTGTGCCAAACCCAGGTGAGAGCAAGAAATCACCTGGTGGGGGCCAAAAGCATTTTTTTTTTCTTTCTAGAGCTTATGTCTTATTTTTATTTTCTCTTTAGAGCTAAAAAAAAATTAATTCAAATCTGAGGCAACCAGCCCTGCCAATGCAATGGTCACACAGGTAGCCAGAGTCTAGCTTGAACCTAAGAACAGCTAATTTAACCTAAACGAAGGGAATGTTTTGTTTTGTTTTGTTTTTTGCTGAATGTGGGAACATCACTGGGGCAGAGTGCAGAAAAGTGGTTGCACATGTGGTGGCAGAAGTTTCCTTCTGGAATCGGAGCGACTGTAGCATCTGCCTGCGCTGTGGAGGGTCCTGCCGTCTCCAGATGATAAACCAAGCACAAAGGGCTGACAGATATTCCCTTGGTTTAGTCAACATTTTCCCAGCGCTCAGCTGAGGCTGCAGGGGTTTGATCCAGTAGCATTGACTCTACCAAACCAGCCTTGGTAGAGCACGGTGTTGGGTTCTGCTCCCAGCAGTGGTTGTGTGTTGGACCGGGACATCATCTTGAATCCCTCTGCCTGCTGCTCGGCCAAATAAAACTTGGCTTTCCTCTTTCTCTCTGTCCTTCCCAAACCTTCCCATTGAAGATACTGCCCCACCAGTGCAGTGGCTATTCTCCAGCCTAGTGCTGTTAATGGCAGGGCTGGTCAGGTCGTCTCTACCGTGAAAGGAGGCCGTGTGTATGCTCCTCATCAGAGCCACAACGCTAGTTCTGGCTGCCCTAATTCAACACAGACTCATATACAAGTAATCCTTCAAGGCTTTGATGTGGGAGGTGGCGTGTGCTCTTCGGGGTTGTTGGGCCATGTGGTTTCTAGATTAGCACCCTTGCTGGGGGGCCCTGTCCATTGGGTGCTTAGAGGCGTCCTTGGCTTCCTGCAGGCCTGATGTAGAGCAGTGGAGCTGCTTGTGTGTTTTTTATCCAGGCTTTTCCTGTTCTGGCAACGTTTTGTCTTTGAAACACATACCAAACCCCCCAGACAGCTCCCCCTTGAACTGCGAGGTGCTCGGGGTTGGACTTAGGGAGCTGGGTAGAATCACAGGCTCCCTGTGGTATCAGGGGCAAAGAAGAGGAGCGGGCTGATGGTGGCTTTAAGACATGGGGTGAAATGGTTCCCTGTCTATTGTTGTTGTCCTTGTTGCTTGGATTGGTGTATGTGTGCTGACCAGACCCCACAGCTCAGATGAACTGGAGCCAATACTCTCCCTTGTGTGATGGGGGTCCCCAGGGACCTGCAGGTGGGTGTGAAACTGAGGTTCTTGTAAGGGGGAAGGACATGAAGGTCGACCTTATAGGCAGCCAGGCGGCAGCAGCATCTCCAACCTCAGATCTTCTTCTCCTTGGTGTGTGTGTGTTGCCTGGCTCTTCTTGGGCTTTTCCACCACAAATAACTTTGCCAGCCAGGCTGGGCTGGTTTTCTTCTCATTTGGATACAGGGTCCTTAAAACGTCTGAAGTGTATTTGAGCTTCTAGAGACTATGATAAACATTTTTCTGACTGCCGGGATGTATCGGTGTTTCCTCCCCAGCACATCCAAGCTTCAACCTGGAGCTGTAGGGTCTAGGTTGCTTTTGGGTCACCTAAATTGGAGACATGGAAAGATTTCTTGAGTTGGGGTAGAGAAGGGACTGTTTGTTAGGTCTGTGCTGGGAAGCCTTTTTCTGTCTCCATGTAGGGAAGCAGAAATGTTCTTTTTTATTTTTTTTTTCCTTTGAGCTCAGCGCTTGTTTGTCATTGTCCTAGTTTTTGAGCAAAGCTAAGAAGAAAAGTTCTCAAATGGTTCAATATTTTGTTATGATACCAGGAATGAGGAGTCTTTCCAACAGAAAAGATAATCCCTTGTCTCATTAAGTTTATGACTTTAAAAAACTCTTGCTGGCCATTTTCTGTGGGGACCATTTTCTGAGGCAGCTTCTTGGGTTTTGAATGGTTTCATCCCTCAGCGCTTCTTTTGAGTGGAAAGTTTAAAGATGCGTCATCTTGCTTGAGCAGGGTGATAAACTGTAAAGCAAATCTGAAGAGCCTTAGAAAAGGGCTGTACAAAATGCAGATGTAGGGGATTAGGAAACAGAACTGCACTACATCCAGCGATAAGTAAGGTCGAACTCAGCAATTTCTGAGCTATTGCACCAGGGAAGAGCAGGGAAGGATTGCTTTTTTGGCTCCCAGGAGCAGAGGCAGAGAAGTATCTAGCGTTGGCTTGCGCCTTGGGTGCTGCACGTGGTCGTGGTGGTCAGCAGCGTTACCCTGTAAGGGTTGGGGGCAGCAGGGAGGGGAATCGCGTAGCAGCGTGTTGCTGGGAGCTGTAATCTCATCAGCTGTTAACCAGACAGGGCAGAGCAATAAGAACACCCCACTGGTTTTATCAAGTGTTGCATGCTCCAAAATAGTTGGCGTTTCTGTGGATGAAATATGGCTGCTGGCAGCTGTCTATTGCTGCTGTTCAGGAGATACTGAAAGGAGAGGAGGGAATTCTGAGCTGGAATAATGCTTTCAGGTAAGGAAAAGCCAATGTGCAGCAAGCAGGGAGCGCACCCAAGCTGTCAGTCTTGGAGGTCAGAGAGCCCCAAACCAAAACTCAGAAGTATGGCTATGACCAGTGGCTAAGAGAAAATCAACTCCTGCCTGGACACAGGATCTCCTGGAGATGGGGAGGCAGGAAGCGAAGCCCTGGCCCGTGGCTCTCATCTATTAGTCCTCTGATTTCTTTTCTCCCATCTCTCTTGGCCTAATCAGAGCTCAAAGTTTTGTAGTTTCCCCAGGGCTCAAGTTGCGCCCCCCTGGCTGGTGGCACCACACACCTTGAGTTTGTTCCTGGAGGGCCTGCCTTGCTTTTGCACTGCGGATCATCACCTGCCTGAGCAGCTTTGCAAGGTTTTTGTTTTGCTCAGAAAGTAAAGCTCCTGTTGAATATTCATCCCCAGCCTCTAGCTCAGGGTTTCCTGCACTGCTCTTTCCCAGTGGGATGACTTTCGTGCCTTCTCCTTTGGCTTGCTCGTCTTGCTGGAGAAGCAAAGCTGCCGTCAGTCCCTTGTGCGCTGGGGTAAGATCTGTTGACGTGTCCTGAGGCTAAAGTTACTTTCTGTTTCCGAGTAGTTCCCAGGGCACAGATTACATGTGCTATGATAAAAACGTTGAATCGGATGTCTTTATTTCTTTTTTTTCTCCTGTGATCAGGTCTTTCATCGCTTGCCTCTTGCTAACCACGGAGCTCTGAGAATTGGGCGGATTTCAGAATTTCCGTCTACCCCAAAAGCTGTATAAATTTAGTCCAATGTGGTGTTTGCCGTTGGCCCAGCCTCATGAAGCTTAAAGCTCTCCAGCTCCCTTTGACATAGGGGAGCAGCTGTGTAGGCTCACCATCTTGCTGGAGCTTGTTGGTGGACCAGAGCAGCTTCCAGATCTGCTTTTTTCTTGAGATGAGCCTGTATTTACATTGACTTCAAGCAAGATCAGAGTTGCAGCACTTTAATGCTTTTCCCCTCCTAACACCTCTTGCCACTCGTTGCTGCTGTAACGCGTGATGAGAACACGTCTTGAGTGTACAACAGAGACGGTGCGAACAAGCTCCAGGGGCAGCACAGCTCTGTGAAATAGTTTCATTGTAGGTGTAAAGGTGACAAAAGGGACCATTATGCTCTCTTAAGAAGCTGCTGTTTCTTCTCTGTCAAGGAAAGTGTCTTCCAGGAAGCCTGGGGGAGTGGAGGCTGGTCTCCTGAGTGATACACAGGATATCCTCTTGCTTAGGATGCCTAGGGTGCAAAGATCCCTTCATGCCCCATCCTATTCCTGCCAGCTGCGTCCCACCAGGGTGGGAAGCCATGGATGTGGGTCTCCTTTCCATCTCCAGTTTCTTGTGGGAAGGCACGGGGAATCCTGTAAGACTGTTCTGCTGGATCTCTTTTGCCGTTTCTTTCTCCTAGTCTCCTTTCCAAAGACTGTCCAAAACCATGAATATTTTGTGATGGACTGTGAAGGACTTGAGATTGAAAGCTGTAAAATGCACATCAGCTGCTCCATAAACGTCAGAGATGCTGTGCAGAAGCATGGCTACTTGAGTTTAGCCAGTTCTGTATATCAAGTGATCCCTGCAGATTTATTAGATGTTTCAAAATGGATTTGAAATAACTGGATTTAGTGTTTCTGGCGATTCCTTGAACCGTCTTGTTTTTCAGCCAACTTGCATAAATGTGCCAGTCATGGGCTGCGGTGTATCAGCCAACTTAGCAAATGGTTTTATTTATAGCTGAAAGAGTAAAGCCAAGGAGTATAAATCCTGAAAAAAGTATAAACTGTATCGTGGAAATAATAAACTTCAAATTCATGGAATTTCTAATGTTCCACTGATGGCTAAAAAATCTGTTTAATGGCCGCTGAGTGATATTTGGCTGCAAAGCAGAAACCCCAAAGTTGTCTTAACTCAACAGTGATATTTTTTAGTGTTTCTTTATGTGCTGGCGCTGAGTCTCTTTGCTGAATGATGGAAAGTTGACCTTCTCCGCCGCATTTCTGCAGCGACCAGATAAGATTTCGGATCACAGCTTTGCTTTTTCTGTTGATGATCTATGGCTGTAGCTGTTAGATGTCGGGCTGTTTATCTGGAGGATCAGTTGCGTGCCTGGCTGACTTTGGGGGGGTGAAAGATGCTCAGTGCTGAAAGCAAATGCAGGGGAAGGAACCGATGATTGGAGAGTGGATCCTGTGCTTTCAGGTCACGGCTGGCCAGCCGGAGGAGATCCAGCCACATCTTCAGAGATACCAGCATGTGTTGGACCTTGAGAGGTAAGAAGATCTGGATCATTGAAGAGTCATCTTCCTCCTTAATCTCTCCTCTCCATTGAAATTGCTAATGGCAGTGTATTTTTAAGTTGGTGACTGCTCTTATTTTTTTTCAAGGTGATTCATTAAAGTTTAAGGACCTGATTGCACATCCTTTCCTCCTAGGTCAGTGTCAGGGCAAATGTGTTGCAGGGGCATCCTTGCTACATGGATTATTTATGTGGGAATGTGTGTGCGTTCAACAGCTGCAGGTTGGCAAATTTCCGTGTAGGTCTGTTGTCTTGGGCGGTGTTGGTCAGGGATGATTTGCAACAGTCTGAGCTTGGGGTCCCCTTCTTGGGTTGGTGGCATGGAGGGAATGGTGACAGCAGAAACCATTGAAGCTTCATGGTCCCCAAGGCAGGTGGTTGCAGCCTGATAATGTTTTGAGAATGTGGGTGCTGCTTTGTGACTGAAATGAGCTTGGGGTGCTTGTGTGGCCATTGTCCCAGCCCAGCCGGTCAGCATTGACGTACTCCATGGTAGCCATGGTGTGTCCATGCCCACTGTATCTGCAGGTGGTGGCTGAGTCGCCTACCTGCCTGTGGGATCCCTCATGGTTGGGCCCAGACAAGAGCTCTCCCAATGCGCCAGGGTCATTCTTCTTGGCCGCTCATCTCTTCGTGTGCTTTGTCAGCCTGGACCGGCCGGGCATTTTGTGCATGTGGCTGCAACTTCCCATTCGAGAGATGGTCTCTAAAAACCTGGTTCTGTTTTATTTATTTAATTCTCTTTAATTTATTTTAGGGCTGAGTTCAGCTAAGCAAGTTTGAAGTTTCTCTGAGTTCTGGTGATTGACATTGTGTTTGAACACCGCATTCAAAGCTAATGCTTCTTGCAGATGCTGAGATAAGTATCTGTAAATCTTTGCATTTACCGTTATCCCCAATTTTCTTGTGCAGTGCCTGCTGTCACCGTATAAGGGTATTTATCCTGCACGTAATCTGATTGGAAAATAAGGCTTTGAAACAGAAAGGAAAATACACATTTCAGGTGGTGTTAGAAATGTCAGTTGTGGATGCTTAAACAGTCCTGATTGCCTCCAGGCTTTGGGGCATTTGGGTTTTCAGCCCCCTATTGTTAGATCTAAAGCTGCTTATTGGAGTCCGAACAGGTTAGAAAGACATCTTGTTCTTCAGATCCTCAGAAGTCTGCCTCTCCCCCACTGCGGGGGATGGCCTTCTTACATCCCAGCCAGTCAAGTTTTAACCCTTGGCTTAGACGGTGCGGGGCTGAACAAAGAACCGCTGCTTTCAGATGGAGCAGAATAAAAAGCTATTATTTCATAATAATACTCTGCTCTTCCCCTCCAAGGATTTGCTAAGGACTTTACAAATATTAAGGCTTGGGCAGTCACCCCCGTGACTGGGAGCTGGAGAAGTGGCTGTGTGTGGGCATCTGACGGGTTGAACATGGGGCGTAACCTCTGCACTGGGGTGGTTTCAAGCCTTGAGGTCCCCTGTGAACTTCATACCTATTAAGAGGCCAAGGTGTGGCAGGACAATGAGGGCATTCAGGGCGAGAAGAGCCTCCTGATTTGTGTTGCTTTGTACCCATTTCTTAGCTTTGTTCCACCTCCTTGGCCCTTGCCAGTTCTTGTTGTGTCTTATGTTGGGCTGGTAGCTGTGGGATCAAGGATGCTCTCTGCTTAGTCCAAATGGATTCCTTCATGCCATCCCTCAAGCAAGGGAGGGGGAAAGCTTTTGCTGTTGGATTAGACACCACTAGTGGTGTGTGTGTGTGTAGAAATCCAGCTGATGTTTCCTAGGCTGGTTATACCCAACCCTCTGCCTCTGCTACCATCACAACATTAGGTGGGTGATGGGGCGGGATTGAGGTGTCTTTGTATGGAGGCAGGTGCTTGCAGCCCCATGTCCCAGTGATGGGAGGAGAGATGGGGGAGCAGAAGGTCTTCCGTCTATTAGCTGGACCCGTCACTGGGTGGGTTAGACTCCATCTCAAGTTAAAGATGGGAACTCCTCTTACCAGTGAGATCGAGAGTCCTTGCTCTTTCACCCGTCCTTTCCTGCCTCTGTGCTCCTCTAGGGAGCTGGTTTAGGTTGTGGGTTTTTCTTCCCCCGCCTCCTCTTCAATTGCTCCTTAAAATTGGCACCTCCAGGGATGCTGTGTACTCTCAGGTCGGTGTCTGGCACTTCCTGCCCAGCCTGGGGCCGGCTGTCACTGGTGATGAGCAGCAGCGGGTGAGGGATGCGGAGGAGCTGCTGTTCCCAAGGATGTGGGTACCACTGCAGAGGGAGCGTGTGGCACTGCCCTCTTTGCCCGTGCATTGTCCCTCTGAAAAAGCTGCCACTGGCCAGCATCCCAAACGGGTGGAAGGATCAGAGGCCATTTTCTCCCTCAAACAGTGACAGTAAGTCTCTCTCCTTTGCAGGGACAATTAGTTTCTTTCCTTTGTCAGAAGTTTGGTTGGAATGGGCTGACCTCCCTTCGTGGAAGGAGAGCCCTTGTCTCTTGTGTCCCTGGGAGAAGCCGCAGCATGGACCGTTTATGGTTTTTCCTTTTAACACAGTGACGGCGGCTTTGTTTTCTACATTTAGTTTGCATCTAAGACCAGGACATGGCTCATGCTGTGTCCCTGATCCAGTGTTTAAAGCTTTGCTGTGATTTAAGTTTGGCCTGGGCCCTGCAGGGTTTAGCTTAATTTTTAAAGCTCTCAATGTGAATAATTCCTCACTGAATGCAGATCGCAAGAGGGGATATTGATTTAAAGCTTTAAAGCTGGTGGTTATGGATTAAAAAAAAAAAAAAAAGAAGGAAAGAAGGAGATTTACTGTAGTCAGAGCTGGTTGCCTAAATGTTAGTCCCTTACAGACAGGCTTTTGCTGAGCTAGGTGTGGGAGCAGCAAGGGAGCCCGGTGAATTTTAGCTTTAAATTGTTGGCTGCTGAGAATCAGCCCTGGGATACACTCGATTGCAGTTCCTCGTGCCAGGGGAGCATTTGCTGTAACTCCTTGGCTCAGGCTTTGAGCGGGTACGGACGTTGCTGAGGGGTTGCAGCAGCTGACCCCAACCCTTCCCCAGGCACGGGGGACTTGGGGGGAGGATGTGCTGGGTCGGGGTGATGCTGCCGTATGTCCACATGTAGAGGTCTAGCTGGGGCAGCAGTTGGGGAGCAGTCAGTAGAACAGGGGTGTAGGGGCTCGAAGAGAAAACTGGAGAGAAAGGAAGCTTTGGTAGAGAAGATGCTACATAAGACTGAGAGAGAATTAGAGGCAGGGAGTATGTCCAGTTAGCAGGGAAGGCTCTGAGGTCACTAATGCTGGTTATTTGGATTTCAAAGAGGATCCTATTAGCCACTGTGGCGGAGAACCATTAATCAGTGGGGCGGGAGGCAGGAGCTCAGGCTGGCCGGAGAAATCACTTTCCAGTGTCCTTGATGTCCTGCCGGGCTGGCACTGCAAAGCTTCCTGCACAATGATGGGTTTGTCTCGGATGAGATGCTTCCAGCCAGAGGCACCGGATGGGATGGGGAACACCGAGCCCCTCTGCCTGTGATCGGTGGGGGGATACAAGGACGTTGTGTCCCCTTGCTGCTGCTGTCCCGGGAGGTGTTACTGAGCTCCTCCACTTCCTAACGGGTACAAAAAGTGTATTACTTACCTTTGGCAAGTGCCCTGTAAAAAGTTTATTGCTTCGCTATCCCATAAGCAATAAATGGGATTTGGAAGAGGGTTTGGGGAAAAAACCCAATGTTTCCAGGTATGACTCTTGTGATCCCTTGGAAATATTATCTCTGGCCTGCCCTTTTGTTCCGATTGGGAGTTTTCACATGTGCCCACCAGCCATTTCTAAAGGAGCTTTAAGCACAAGATGTGAAGTCACGCTGATAGTTTGAATTGGACTTGTAAACAGCCTTGTTCTCCAGGCCTGGTGCTAGAATGGCTTTAAAAAAACCTCTGAAAGAAGCCTGTGACTGGTTGGAAGAGCCATTTGCAAAACGCAAAAAGAGACTTGTGCATTGTCAGAGATGGGGTCAGAGAAAGGTTGCTTAGACAAATTTAAGATGTGGACGTGGTAGCTGAATTGGCAGCAAAATGAGTTTGGCAGTTTTTTCCCCAAAGAAAGTGGCCGAAACCTCCTTGCTTGCAATATTTAAATTTTTACCAAAACCTGTTTATCTGGGATTTGATCTAACGCTTCCTTTTTATTTAAATCCTCCAAATGCCCTTAGAAGATATTTACCAACAGTTGTTGCATCCGAACTCCAGAAACCCCATTCATTTCTTCTATGTTTAGATTTAACCCTGTGGTTTGGCCCATTCAGACTCTGTAGGGATGGATAAGCGGAGCTTTAAAAAAGGGGCAATAGCAATGGTCTTGTTTACAAATAATGGCCATCGCTCTGAGAAACTTGATTAAGATCAGCAAGATCAAGTCTCTGGCTGGACTGAATATGCTTAAAATCCCTAATTGTCTGGCTTTTTTGTCTGCAGGACGGATTTATAAGAAAAAGGAGAACCCAAGCCTACTATTTCAACACTCGTGGAATTCATGAGTAAAGCCGGGTTTCAGAGACTCCCCTGTCTTGTTTTGGCTAGATCCTTAAAATGGAAAGCTGGAGATTAACATGGTAGGGCTGGGGTCATCTCCTTGCAGAATATATAGTCTCACACACACAAGATCTTTTTCTTCAGACATCCCTTCTGGTTGTGATGTTTGAGCCTCTGCTTTGCTCCCTGGCTAAGAGCAGCGTTAATCATAGGACTGGAATTTGTGACTTAACCGAAGAGGCGTTTTAATGCTTTTCCTGTCATCGATCAGC
>KZ505816.1:43752-53953 GCA_002844005.1 Limosa lapponica baueri
CGTGACCTACAAGAGCCGAGAAGTGTGTATTCACTTTCCATATTTATTATAATATGGCAAAGGAACTATATTGTAGGCTTTAATGATCCGCATGTGAAGAGCATCTTAAAATAGACTTAAGATCTCCTTGGAACATACATATGTGTTTATAATTTTATGGCTATAAAAATATATATTTACTGAATACACGTACTTTGTTTCTCCATCTGCTAAATATAGTCACGTATGAAAGCTATATAAAAAAAATGTAATTTTCCCCTAAATTATCCTGCTGTCAGTCTGCTTCAATTTCAGCATCAGCAGAGGCGAGGAGTGAGTTGAGATGGGCGCTGTCATGCTGCCGAGCGGGTGTCTGGAAGCAGTTTGCCTGAGGATCGGGATTACTGGAGGCAGGGTTGGTGGCACCAGCCATTATTAAGATTTGCCCAACAATTCACGAGATAAGACCCTGTTTTCAGTTTTGCTTGTAATTTTGTCAGGGTTTTAACCATCCATGCTTTCAACTTGTATCAAACTGATCTTAGGGGTAAAGAAAAAAAAAAAAGAGTGTAAAATGGTCCTGCCATTTCTGAGTACAAGCTTGGAGAAAAATGCTGGTTTTGCCCTGCCGAAGGAATCCAAGGAGCTTTTCTTGGAGCTTGCAGTGAAGCTCAGTGCAAGAGGAAGGGGGAGGAGGCGCCCATTTTGCGAGACGTCTTTGCCATCCCTCTGCTAATGTGGCCAAACCGATGAAAAGTTGGAATTTGCATGCGCTCAGCAGAGACTTCTTTGATTCCAGTGGCTGGTAATTGCCCGAGTTCCTTCACAATGGACAAGGCTCCTTCCCACACGGCTCCCTGGGGAGGCAGGGCTGGACACCGGCCATCCCCAGCCAGTGACTCCCTGGGGCTAGCTGCACCAGAGCAGGCTGTTCCTCAAAGCCGATTTGGGGAGCAGGCATGGAGTGGGGAGCTTGTCCGTAATCACAGCTGGGCAGGCAGGTGGGACTGGGGCTGGCAGGGAACACAAAAAGATAGAGATGCTCTAGAGAAAGGCAGAAAACGGGAAGGGGTTGGGATAGCGGCCGCAGGAGGGAGACCTTCCAGGGCCAGGGAAAAGCATGGGGTGGTGTTGTGCAACAAGGACACACCAGGTCAGTTTGTCTCACTCTGATATTTCCTAATTGTGCAGCTTGAGTAATGGCCCTTCGCCGGGTGCCGTGTCTCCAGCATGCAGTCCTTGCAGAGGTCTGCAGAGATGCTTGCGCCACGTTTGGGAGATCAGCAGATGGTTTCTCTGAAGAGAGCCTGAAATGTAACTGTTGCTAAAATCAGTTTTTACAATAACCACAAGCACTTTAAAAAAAAAAACCCTGGATCGTTCCTCTTGCAAACTCCAGCTCAAATAGTCACTTTAAAATAAATACACTTCTGTAGTGTCTGCAGTTGGGCCTGGCTGGAGAGCCTGGAGTCTGCCTTGTGAAAAGTGTCATGACGCTAGAGTTTGTTTTTGTTCATTTTTGGAGTGTTTTGTTGAGAAGGAAGGAGCCAGGCAGCCAGCAGAGCAGTCGCTGGGTAGGATCTGGAATGGGGGACTCCACCATTCCCGTTTCTACTCTGCTGGGCTTGGGGCAGGAATTTGGAGAGCCCTGAGAAACTAGTCACCGGCAAAGTGTCTCCGGACAAGAGACTCTTGGAGAAGGTGCTGTCTCTTCATTGTTTATTCCTGTCTGCTCATTCGGGACCCCATCACTGATGGATAGGAGCTCTCCTGGTTCACTTCTGCAGCACAGAGAGGAGGTCAGTCAAGCTCTCTTGGACCTCCTGCTTCCCAATATGCTGCTGTGCTATGACAGCAGTGTAGCAGGACATGCCGCTGTCTGCAGCAATGTGAGAGGACACCATTGCAGATGTGCTGAAGCTCCAGAAATGACCACGGTCACTCCAGCACACAAAGAGAGGTTTCATATTTGCACCCCTAAATGCCAAGGAGGAACCTGCTTTTTGGATTTGAACTGATGCTGTGTCCTGCTGCCAGGGCAGAGATTTATAGCCCTGGGTAGTGCCTAGGTAGCAATGGATCAACTTTAAATGGTGGTAGTGGATTTTTCCTTTCGGAAGCATGGTTTGCTGTCGAAGGAGCATCATGGTGAAGGGCTGCCTGTGTGCTGCTTTGGCCATCTTCCCTGGCCACGTGTGTGCCGTGGTGGGGATGGAGACTTGTGGGAGCGGGTGGGTCCTGCGTTTGAGATGCTTCTTTCCTCAAGAATGTGATTTACTGAGAGACAGCAGGAGGGAGAGTTTGTTGGGGAAAGCCTTGTGTGAAATGGGACCACATTGTGGCCTTCCAGCTCCCCCGTGGGGACCAGGGTGGCTGCCGTCCTTGGTGCTTGCCGGTGTTTTCAAGAAGGATTCCTTGTAAGCGTTTGGGGAACATTTGCTCTAAATTCACAATCGAATTCTTTCTTCTGTTGTACAAAAATGCTACCAATGAAAATAGACAAGCTCTCTGGGTCATTTCCAGATGCCCTTAGTGAAGCAGAAGTGTTTATTTTTTATGGGCCAATTTTTGTAGTCTACCAGAACGTCTTGTACTGTCTAATGCCGCATGGAGCAATAGCTCTGCAGAGTGTGTTTAATAAGAGCAATGTGCTCTCAGGGATATTCAAATCAGAGTTAGTTTCCTTGCATGTACGCGCTCGATAGCGTGTGTTATAAAACATCTGGGTCCAAAATTGCACTGAAGAAATCAAACGGCCAAGTCAACCTGAAAGTTGTAGCAGGGCTCTGCCTGGGGAATCACCGTGTGCAGCTCTCTCCTCTGCTGCAGGGACCCTGAGCAGATGGCCTGCCTTTTTTTATTCTTTTTCCTCCTCCTCCTCCTCAAGATCTGCAAGTCAGGAGTAAAAATCAGCTTTGAATTTTTTTTTTTTTTTTTTTTTTTTGTCAGCATGAGGAACCGCAAGTCAAAAAGGGGCTCTCTGGCCATGGTTCTGTGACTGCGTGGGAGGTGAAGAGTCCTTGGCTCTCCTGTCTCTGCACCCGCCCTTCTCCTGCTGCAGTTCTTGGCTTTACCTCCCAGGTCTGGACCGCCTGTTGCCAGTGGTGTTGGAGCAGCGGGTGGCTGCTGTAGGAGGACATTGGCGGTGGCAGCTCCACCACAGCATCCTGGCTGTCTTGTGTGCTTCCAGCCCAGGTTGCTGCATCTTGGAGGCGTGCAGTGGGATGCTGCTGACTCTGCCCTGCTTTGGGCCTTCTTGTGCCTTCCACCTGGGCTGTGACCTGCCGGCAGGTAGCTGAGTGTCCTGCCTCCAAGGTGAGCAATCGCAGGTGTCTAGAGGAGAGCGCACATGCAAGGAAAGCCTGTGCAGATGCTTCCCCAGAGCCCCCAGTGTGAGCTTTCTTGCTGTCGGACATACTCCTGGCAGGGCTTTTCCATCAGCCCCACGAGGTGTGGGGCTGTTCTGCTTCAGTAGGACCCTTGTCTGTCCTCTCTCTCCTTTTCCTGGGTTCTCTGCGCGTTTACCATGGGGAAGGGAGAGCGATGTGACAGGCAGCGGCTGGAGAACTGTGCTGCTGTGTTGGGTTTGGCAGTCATCTCTCCAAAGGCTGGGACACGGTCATTTGGATGAATATGCTTCTTTGGTTTGACCTTAAAACCAATCTTTCCCTTCGTGGATGAGTGTGCAGGGGAGTGATCCTCAATTAAAACAGATGTAACCTTTACAAATAGGAAATCTGTTCAACAGTGACTTTCATCAGTGGCCACTGTCCTTTGGAAATGTCCCTGGCATCTCCATGTCCCTATCTGGTGTGCCTTGATTAGAAGACTTTTCTGTGGGATGGAAGAGAGCCGTAAGCAGCTCCATCTCGCTGAAGGAGCTGGCAGAAGAATCAGCTGTGGGGAGCCACAGTGCTTTCTCTGTCTTTGCTACATCAAGGGAAGGAAGACCCAAGAGTTTGGCTTTGAGGGTTTATGAAATTACTCTTTGCAGACTGGGAGAACATGTCCCCTTGGCTTGGATAGGCAGCGGGTTGTGTTTTAGATGCAGCCTGTTCAGTGCGGGTGGTATTGCGTTACCTCCTGTGTTAAATAAGGATGGAAGATGCAGTGGGAATTGGCCCTGGAGCAGGCTGCTTATTCTCGGCGTGGGCAGTTTGCCTGTGAAGCGTGTCAGCGTGGGTGAGGGAGCCAGGAGGGACTGAGAAGCTTGTGTCCAATGCTCACATAAGGTTGTTTCCTTGGTGCTGCACCAGTAATTTGAATGACATCTGAATTACTTGCTGTAACCTGCTTATGGATGCTGTAAAGCAGTGCTAAGCCCTTTCTAATGTGGCTTTCTGAAGGGACAAAGGACCAAGGATCTGGGACCCTTCTCCCATTCACGTTGGCTCTGTACGCTCAAGCTGTGTCTGTGCATGTGGGATGGGCTGTGTCTGCAAAGAGCTGGGCTTAAGCCTGAGCTCCTCCAGTCAGTGCTGGTGGGCTGGGACACCTGAAAGGGGTGTCTCATGCTCTCTATGTGCTGTGTGTGCTTCATGGGGGTGCTGAGAGGAGCAAACTGAAAACGATGGACTGACCAGAAAAAGCATTACCCCAGGATGCAACACCTGGGTTCCCCCACCCCACGGCTGATGTGCTGGAAACCAAGAGCCCTTCTCTGGGTTTGTACATCCCAACCGCGCTCTCCCAGTTCAGCAGGAGAAGGAGATAAATCAGGGTCCTGCTGGGGGAAGCAGGGGAACTTGCTGCTGAAACAGATCCCCATTCCAGCACGCTACAACTCCAGACTGCACTGCTTTGGTCTAATTAATATTACACAGGTGGCACGATGGATTGTATGCAGCACTGCTCAACCATGCAGCCGGGTCTGCAGTGCGCAGTGGTGGAGATGAGTCTTTTCTTGCCCGTGCAGCTGGCAGGGAGGAGCCCTGCTGACTCCTTTGAAGACGCAAGGGTTGGTGTGATTGCCCTGCTTGGGAGGCGAGCCCACCCTTCGGTCTGATCCACTTGTGCTCAGGTCTGTATGGGCTGTCTGCAGGAGCAGAGGTGGTGCAGAGCATCAGATGGGGCAAATGGCCCAGAAGACTTTGCACCACTTCCAGAGGGGCTTTGTGCTCACTGCAGCAGGAGACTGGGTGATACATCCCCTGCTTCACCTTGGGTCATTTTTTGTACAGCTCAGGTGCTGTGTGCTGAAGCTAAACTCAGTGTGGGCAGAAATCACGTGGGACATGGAAAGACCATGCTTTACCGTGTACAGTCCAGGGCTTTCTTCAGGAGCTGGATGGCTGAATAACATGTGAAGGAGAAAACGTTTGTGCTGAGCCCTGGTGCTGGATCCCCTGTTCTGAGCAAGCCCTGCAATTGTCTTTGTTATTTGTATGTCTGTCTGCAGAGTGAGAGCGATAATTAATGCAGAATTGCTCTCCTGGGTTCTGGCAAAGCCAATACTAATTTTCCGAAGTCAGCTAAGAAGTACTGAAAGCGCAGTTTTAGGCAGGGCTGCGGGTCGAACGTTTTCCATTTGGCTCCTGCTACTTTGATTGTCAAACATCACTTGAAGCTTTTCAGTCAGCATTAAAGTGAGAGCATCAATCTAAACCAGGGAAGTCCTGGACATCGGCTGATTACATATTCCAAAAAATTACCTTAGCTTGACCTTGGAAGAGGGGGGTGGCCAGCATCAGATTTATATGTTTTTAATGCAGCTTTTCATTTCTAACTTCTTTCAAACAGGGTTTTTTTTTTCCTTTATAGATCTTCCTTTCTGCAGCATTTTGTAAAAGTACTGGTCATTTCTTAACAAATCAAACAGCTTCAGCATGCTCCTTCAAATATCCCTGTGAGGCCCGGAAGGGACGTGATCCCAGCTTTGGAGTCAGGGAAACCAAAGCCCAAAGAGAGCAAGAGCTTCGTTTCAAGCAATCCCGATCCTCATTACAAGCACTGGAAAACCGGGGTTGTTTTCAGGAGCAGGGTGGAAGACCGCAGGTGTCTCCTGTCTCACCCAAGCACCCTTTGCCAGGAAAATACTCGTCTTGGAGACACACTGGGGGTTTTGGTGGAAAGGACCGTGTCTGGGGCTGACGTGGGCTGGGTGGGTTGCTGCTGCGTCACCTCCCCGGTGGCATGGAGTGAAGGTGAGAGGGATGCTCGGAGGCAGGATGCTCGGAGGCTGCCAGCCGGCGGGGCCGGGGAGAGGTGGGTGTTGTAGGAAGGGGCCCGGGCTGTTTGATGGAGCTGAGACCACACAATGGCTGGTGGTTTCGCGTGTGTCTCTGGAGCGGAGGGGGGTGATGAGATACATACCGTTTGCATGCCTGTGCTCTGGCTTGATGTGGTCTCGCCGAGCGAATCAAAGCTTTTGCTTTGAAGGCGGCGGAGGGGGAAGGGACCGCCTTTGTTCTGCTCTTTGGAGAGCGCTGGAAATCCTTCAGCCCAGAAGACTACACCCTTCATTACCCTCTGGGTTATTGGCCCCAGATTGGAAGCATGGCTCTGTCATGTGAAGTATTTGATTATTTATACAGTTAATGTTTAACAGAGTCAGAGTATTAGAATTAAACAGGGGATGAGCTTCCAACTTTGCATGGTTAAGGGCTAATAAAACTTCTCTGATCCAGTGTTGTCCTTTCACCAGAGGGGATTTTTTTCATTAGCTTTGGAGTGTTAAAAAGAGATCTCCTGTATTTGAGGCAGATTGATCTGTTGGCTTCAGACAAAGTGAACGTGCAAAAGTGACAGCTTAAATATCCAGTTGGTGCAGATGCAGGCGGCTGAAAATTTCAAGGTGAGTTTAATTGGTGTCTTCACGGAAGTAAGTGGGTTCGGCAGCATCTGCCTTGGAGATTGTGTGGTGTCCACAGCCTGCTCTGGATGCAAAGGAGCAGAATGCAGGCTGGGCGAATGATGGACAGGCAGGTGGAGGGTGACCAGAGGCTGGACCGCCCAGCTTTGGCTTTGCTGCTTGCACCAGCCTCCTCCACGCTGTTTGGCTGTTGACAGGACAGCCTGGAAATGTCAACTGGTGACTTTATGGTCATCACATCTTCTGGAGGCGTTGAGCTGGGATAGAGTTTCCCAAGCATTTGGTGTGGGGATTGCAAAGGTGTGCCTGGGGCAGCCCCCAAGGCTGGCATGGTCCAGGGGACAGTAGGAGAACAGGACAGTGGTTAAGGCTGGCTGAGCTTAACAGTGCTTGCGATGGGATTGATGTAGCAATGGGTTTGGATTTAATTTCTTTTTAGTTTAGTGTACTCAGGCTTATGAGTCTGGTGGTGTCTCCCCCCAACACACCTCATACCCATTGCCCAAATCCAGCAACAGCTCTTGGTGGCACAGAGCTCTCAAAGCTTATGTGATTGGAGGTGGTGAGGACGCTAACGTGGGTTTTCATACCTTCATTAAGGGGAAGGCTGAGGGATAAGGACTTTGTGGTCCCACAGAGCAGAGTGGTTGCAGCTGACTCAGAGGTTTCCTCAGTGCTGTTGCTCAGCCTTGCTCACTTACTAAAAATCAACCTGATTTTTAAACCACCAGGACTGAAAGGCAGCCATGACTGCAAACTCACTGCTTGTATTTTAGGTGTCCTGATTATTTGCTGTGCGATTTCTTTCCCTCTTATCTCCCACGCACTCCTGCCTGCACAAATGCTGAGTATACTGGGAATGTAATTTGCTTCTACTTTGGGTCCGGTGTACCGATGCGATTGATAACTCACATTGTGCTGGTGACAGCCATTTTTAATCCTTTCCTTATGACTAGAGAAACAAGGGGGGATGTATGAAAGCAAGGCTGTTGGAGCGGCTGTTGCATGGGTGGAAGATCCACAGATGACGTTCTGCCTTTGCAAACGTACCTTGTGAGCATGATGGGAACTCTGCTCCTTGTCGTCCTTCCAGCCATTTCTCCTCACAGTAGACAGTGCGAGAAACTGTGCCAGAGTGTTTCGTGCCTCTGGTTCTACCTGGGAGCATCACCCACTTGTAGGCTGGATGGAGTGAGACCCTGGTTTCAGCTCTCTTGAGAAGCGTTGGTCTCTCTGTCTGTGATGAGTTCATCTCTAGGCTTAACAGAGTGGTTTCTCTAAACAAGGAACTGAATTGATTTTAAAAGAATACACCTCTTCTGTAAGCTGTCACGGTCATGATCCATGAGAGCAGCCTGTGGAGCACATTTCCACATGTGTTCATCGCTAAGATGCACTTAGTTTTTATTTCAAAATCCCTATTTTTATTTACATTTCACCTGCTAGGTCCCAAATTTGGTGCATCCTCCCATTGAGGATGGCTGAGCCCTTGAGCTGCCGTAGAAGCCTGTGGGGTTTCCATCCCCTGTGGAGGAAACACATAGTGTGGAAATTGGCTCCTAGGGGAAACAGCAAGTAGAAAGTGTAATCCAGCACAGAAGTATTTATTTTTTTAAAGACAAGTGGCAACCTCCTGTCCCTCTGCAGTCCTGTGCACTCCTCATCCATTTCAGATTTTAATAAATTTCATTGTTTGTCTTGAGGAAGCAAATTAATAAGTAATGGCAATTGCTCTTTAAAGAAAGCCTGCTGAAGGCTGCGATCATTTTAATTTGGTGTGTGTGTTGTCCTCGTTGCAGGGACTGTGTGCTGTTGAGACCGTCTCTGACACTGACGTGCCCGTAAAATATGACAGTTCCCTGTGCATGCAGGCGCTGGGTGTCAAGTTTTGCAAGTGGGTCTCTGAGCAGGGGCACCCAGGGCTTTTTGCACAGCAGGGAATTAAGCTGATCTTGCTGGGAGCTTCCTGCGTGAGCACCGAGGCTCCCATCTCCTTTAGCCCTGGGTAAGTTTGAAACCCGGCACGAGTGGATGGACACAGATTCCCTGTGTGTCGCTGGGCAATCCCGACACCGCTCTTCCAGACGAGCATCGTTGTTCGATGGTGATGCCGGTCAGGTCTCAGCCTTCTTTAGATGCAACAAACCCACAGCTGCTTCCCTCAATTGCCCACCCAAGCTCATGCTGTGTTTGGTTTGGAGGTGGCCTAGCCCTGTGTGCCCCTTCCGTGGGAACACGGAGGTGATGGTTGAGATTGGCTGTGTGTGCCAGGGCAACATGAACATCACCAAATAACTAAACCTAAGTGCTCAGAAGCCCTGAGCTGTGGTAAGAATGGTTGCATCTGCTTAAAATGTTAGGAGCTTTGGAAAAAAACCTGAGTTTAATTTCTGCACCTTTGTGTGTGGTTTCAAGCTCATACTTGCATCTTCTCGAATTGCCTGTGGTGGCCAGGCTTCTCCTGTGACTCCACAAGTTGGGCATTTTACATGCCAAATGGTTCAATGGTCGTTGCTCAGCCACGTTCACTGTGGGCTGGCATCCTGGTGGGGGTTTGCAGGAGTCCAGCTGATGCTGAGATGGCACCTCTTGGAGGGGAAAATGGCCTCTGTTTTATCTCCTGGCTGTTTCTCGTCTGCAACACCCGAGTCTGAGGGTATTTAATGCCTGACGCACGGTTGGTGCAGCGAACTGTGGGAGTTGCTAAGCAGCCGCAGGAAGCAGGGTTAGCAGCATCCAGCATCGGGGCAGGATGGAATCCACCTGCATGGATCCATTTTCAGGTGTCACCTCGGCAAGGACAACTTTCCCAGCGTTAGCCCTCACCTTTCTTGTTACAGCAATTTACTTTGCAATTGTGCACTGTGCTCAGCCTGGCAGCTGCAATTCCTGGAAAGCCCGACTGTGGGATTTTACCCAAAGCCTTGCAAATATTCCAGGTTGAGCCCAAGGAGGTCGCCTGGAGGGAAGGCAGGGCTGGAGGTTTCCTTCCTGGGGAGGCAGCATCCCTTTCTCCATGCTTCCCAGTTGGCTGTCCCTCAACACTTGCCTTTGCTGCTGGACCCTGCTGCCTCAGTTTCCCGGATGGGTGAAGAGGGACCCTGCTCCTGGCTCAGCGTGGGTTGGGAAGGCGGCACGACGTGTGGCTGCTCCCCCTTTTCTGGGGGTGTCTGTGGACCCTCTTTCAAGGGTCAGGGGAAAATTTCTGCCCTGCTTCCCAGTCTCTTCAGTAGGAGTACCATGTAATACTTGGGTTATGTGCTGATAAGGGTGATTCCTAAAACCCTTTGCTGAGATTGTGGGTAAAACCGCCTTCTCTCCAATTACTGGCTTCCCTTTTCAAAGGGAAGAGAGGAGTCAACTCCCCATCCTCATCTGGTGTTGCTTTTTACTCTGTTTCTGTCCCGTTAC
>KZ505816.1:55318-94508 GCA_002844005.1 Limosa lapponica baueri
GAATTGGGCGATTTGACTGCTTGTCAGCTGTGACCCCAAATTTTGCTGTGGGGTCTCACCAGAGAGGAGATACTGGCAACTGAGAACTTGTATGTGGTGGCCTTGCTTGGCTTTGTCTTGTCCATCTTTGATTTTTCTCCTAGTGCCTGAACACGCTGCCTTGCTCTTGCCCTCTGAAGTGCGTTGAGCTTCATGGGAAGCAGTGGACAATGTAACAGGGTTCCTTTTGTGATAGCTTTTGTGGGGCTAGGAGGAAACGGTCATGCCCAGGAGATGTGGAGATGTCAAGGAGTCTGACTGCTCTGGCACAGCCTGTGGGCTCCATGGAGCTGACTCTGTAGTTGTGTTTGTAATTTTGGGTGTGATGTATAGTATAGTTTGGTAGGACTGGAAGATACCCAACAAAAACCCAGTCCTTGTGGAAGAGGCAGAAAACTCATCCAGCAGCAGGTTGAGCTGGGCTCAAGAGCTGCCACAACACACTCGGATGCTCTGCAGGTCTCTCCACTGCCAGAGTTGGTGCTTCTCAGGTACCCTCAATGCACTTCACACACACCATGGAGGAAAGCCTTAATGACCTTCCAGGGATGCACGTAAGTCCTGTGAGGGACCAACAGGGGAAGGGGGACCCTGATGTGCAGCCAGGACTCTTGCAGGGAGAGCACAGAGCCAAGGTAGAGATGTGGGAAGCACAATGTGACAGCAAGTGTTCCTCCTCCAAAGTGGGGTCCTGGTGGAGGTCCCTGTGTCGCTTACCCTGTGCTGGCCCTTCCTTGCTGGGCTCTGTGCAGAGATCCCAGGGACAGAGACCACTTGCTGCTTTCCCCAGTGACGTGGGGCAGATGTTACATCTCATGATACGAAGTCCTCCAAACTTTTCACTAGACTTCTGCTAGTTCCTCTCACTTTGCAGCTTACGGGTTGAAAGAAAGCTGGAAAAATGGTTTTTCCACGTGAAATCAAGGTGTGTGCTTTTCCCTTACCTCAATTTTTGCTGGATGTTGAAATTCAGCATCAGCCTTCCCAAGCTTGACACCACCTGTACCTTTCTGGGATTGCTCTGGTCAAGGCTGTCACAAAGGGCCGATGACCAGCCCAGCCACTGGTGTTGTGAATGCCAGCCACCGTTACCTGAATGACTCCCTGTCCTGGCATTAAAGTCCCTTCCTTCAGGAATAATGAATACACTCGCAGAGTTTCCCAAAATGATTCTGGAATAACATGTCCACAGAGGGGGCTGATATGGAATAGCAATTGCTGAATAATTTATTCTGCAATGAGTAGTTAATTTCCCTATATGGAGCAGCCCTAATAAGCTCCCAAATTTCAGCTTTATTGGTTTGGGGGTGGTGGTGGAATAAAGGAAACCACTAATTTTTTTGTGAAGCTACTGAAGTGAGCTAAGCCATTTAAGTATAATAATATTTCTACAATATAAAAAAAAAGTTTGGCACTGGTCTCCTTAGTGAAATTCAATAGCAAAAAAAAAAAAAGAGAGGTGGGTTTATTATAAATGGGGGATGTAAAAGTTGGCAGGAGAATGGGGGTCGTCCCAGTGCCTGCTCCAGGGGTCTGTGCCCAACAGCCGAATGGGGGATGGAGAGCAGAACCGGCAAAGCAATGTCATCTCAAAGATTTTTCCACTTTGGGGGAGCAGTTTCAACGCAGAGCCCTTTTCCGCGCTTAAAAGTGAGGTTTTCAGAAGGAAGTTAATTGACCTTTTCAGCAAATCTGTTGCTGAAGCCATTACCACAAATGCTATTGAAACACTTCGTAAATATAATGTTTGTTTAACAACATTGCCAATAACTTAGAAAGTCAGACTTTATCCTCTCTTTAAAAAAAAAAAAACCCAGAGCTATTCTTAGTGGAAAAAATGTCTTTTTTGGAAAGGATTTGGAGCAGATTTTCATACTGAATCTAGGCTGCTTCATTCCCTCAGAAGGCTTCTGAGGGCCAGGAAAATCATCACTAATAACTTCCCTATAAATTGTAGAGCTGCTATTTTAAGGTCTGGTGTCTCAGGGAGGAGCGGGCTAGTGTCCTGCTTCCCTCCATTGCTGTGCGATGCCCTGGTTTGATTCTGGCCCTTGTTAATCTGGCTGACGGTTCTGCCCTGTGCAAAACCAAAACATGGGGAGGAAACGAGTCAGGAGGCTCTCAGGCTTGGTTTTGCTTTTGATTTTCCATATTGACGGGTTGAGGTTTGGGTTTTGGTTTGGAGGTGGCCCGCTCTGCAGGTGGCTTTATTTGCAAAATATGCATTGAATGTAATTTATCTTTCTGTATTTGGAGACAAAATCCAAAACTGCTCCCCATTCTAAGGCTAAGACAGACATGGACAAGCTGTTGATGCAGAAGCTGTCGATGTATCTCAGAAAAGCAGGTCAGCAAGGGGAGCAGATATGTAGAGAGACAAGGGTGTCCCTGCCTCTGGGGCACCATTTTCCCCAAGCGGAGGGTACCCAGGGATGAGCCCTTAAGCCAGGAGCAACGGGTTAAGGGCTCAGGCATGGGAAGTGTTTCGCTTTTGGGGGCTCAGGGTTAGTTTTTGTGGAACTAAGAGTTATGTGAATCGCCACATGAAAAAAGCGATGAAAGGAAGGGTGCTGCTCTGCTCGTTTTTGGCTGCGGTGAAGATCAATGATCCCATCGTGGTGACACTTGCATGGAGGGATAAGACGCACTTCCTAATTAAAAGCCTTTTATGTACTAGAAGCCAGCTTCTCAGCTGTTGGAAATCTGGGTGGCTCCATTGAAGTCAGGAGGTGACCCCAGCTCAGCCTCGCGTGTTAGTTTTGGCATCTTCCATTGATTTCCTTGAGGCAGCCGGGGTGGTGACAGCACGGGGCCGGCTCCGCTCTGCGGCAGCCTCGACTGATGGGACGCACAAGCCCGGAAACTCCAGCAAAAGTGAATTTCCTCCCCGTGGATATTTTCTTTCATGCTTGAAAACAGCCCTGCGTCTGCTGAGAAGACACCTGAGCTATAACAAGGAACTGCGTTACTCCTTGTTCAGACACAGCTGCTCATGGACACAGAGAAGAGGGATGCTTTTGGGATGGTCACAGAGATGTGGTGTTTGCTCTCCCTTGGTGTGGAGATGGGGCATTCACTGCTTCTGCCAAAAAATGGGCTGCACATCCTCATCTTTCTAATTTCTCACGGTTTTAAGAAAGCTCTTTATATGCAAGCTTACTGTGAGAGATACTGTAGCAGTAAAGAGCAGGCTTGACAGCATTTTGTCACCAGTTATTACGTGGGCAGCACATGTTAGCAAAGATGCAGTGAACCCTTCCTCTCTTCAAGCCCTTTCCATTGCTTATGGTGCTGCAAAAATGGCGTTTGGTTTGCATTAAATCTGAACTGCTAGCGGAGGAATTCAGCTTGCAAGGCTGCACCTTAGCAGAGGAAATCAGTCTGAGCTTTAAAACTAGTTGTATTTTTTTCCTTCTTCCCCCAAACCATATGTCTTCGGAGCAAGAGTTGCGCATCTGGGTAGATTAAAAAGCCATTTGCTGGCGGAAGGATGTGGAAGGTGATGCTGGGAGGGGTGGTCTTTGCTTTAGAGCTGGCAACAAAATACACCAAAACCTGGGTCTTAATGTTTAGTTGGGCAACAAAGAGCACTGCAGGCCAGGGAGAAAATGGGGGAAGAGTTTTGAATATTTTTGGGGAATGTCGCAGAACGGGACCAGCCTTCTGGAGAATGGCCTTGATCCAGCCACCCCCTGAGCTGGGTAGGGGGCGGGGGGGAAACCTCCATTTCAGGCTCCTAGATAAACAAACACCAGAAATCTCGTAAGGGTAATAATGGAAATCACTGGGAAATTGAGTTAATACAAGGGCATCTGTGTAAGTGAATGCTCGGGACAGGGAAACGGCTTTGTCCTTTAACTCTACTAATGCTGGAGCAGATGGGAAGCGCGGTGTGCTTCACGCATTAGCTGGCTCGGATAAAGAGCCAGGCAGAGGCCGGTTCTCGTGGCTGATTAGAGGTTAACAGGGATAGAAACCAGCGGATTGACTCTTCATTTGCAGGAGGTGTTGTGGGATCAGAGCAGATGGCAGAGAGAGCGTCCCTCCAGCTTACTCAGCTGCTCAGAGGAGCTTACGGCTCCCTCCAGCACAAACAGCCCCACTTGCATCTCCTCTGTTTACAGCTGCAGCTCATGCTTCTTCCCTGGCCTACCTGGAGACACAATATTTCTTCTAAACCTGTGGTACTTGGTCTCTGAGGCCGTAGGTGCATGTGGGGACACTTGCAGGCATGGTGCATCCTCTCCAACTCAGCCCTATCCCTTTGTTACGGCTCCTCCAGCATCAGCTCAGGCACGGGCACGGCTCCTTACCAGTGGCTTTTAATGGTCTTCGTTAGCTCTCCGAAGGCCAGGGTGGTAATGACCGGGTAAGGACAGGAGCATGGTGGGGACTGGGGAGGGAGGGCTGTGAGGGGAAAACATGGAGCAGAAGCATGGCTGCGTTCTGCTAGGGCAGCATCCTCCGGCCATCCATCACCTGCCTCCTTCATCCCTGCCAAGGTCTCGCTCGATGGCAACACCTTTGCCTGCGATCACAAAAAGAAATGGCTTTGGGGAGGAGGGAGGATGTAAACTCATACCAGCTCTGCTCATTGACTCGCTGGAAGCCTGGATTCCCTATTTTGCAAGGGAGAAATGGCAATTGATTCAGCCTTACCCTCTTTCTTTTTGTCTGCCAGCGCTCTGAAAAGGCACATTTTATCTGTGTGTGACAACACCTGCCTAGGGTGCCTCTCATTGAGCCGCGCTGAATCAAAAGAGCAACAAGAAAAGTGGGTTTAATTGCACACATCTTCAGCGGAGTCTTTCTTGCACTGGCAGCACAAAAGGCCAGCCCCGCGCTGGTTGAATGGAGCCCGGGAGGGCTGGGGCGCGCCGTACTCTCCGTTACTATCGGAGGCAGATGATTCACTTTGCTGGAGCATTGTCATGTGCAAATGAGTTCATGAGCCCATCTCCTTTCCAACTGCAAGGTCAGGGACTGAGCAATTGTCAGCATCAGCCGGCTGGAGGAATTGATCTAGAAGCTGGAAAGCTTTGGGAGATTTTACTAACCTCTGCTTCCCACCGCGCGAGCACACACCGACACCTTCCTCCCACGGGTGTTGTCTACATTACAAATATTGACCGATTTTACGTTCGCGTTTGGAAGGCTGTTGTTTCGAGGCACGGAAATGTGACCAAGAATGGCTTATAAATAACACTCGGTGCAGCAATTATTATTCATTGATACTTACGGCTTTCACACAGTGGAAAAACAAATGGTTTTTCCACTAGGAGCTGGAGCAGCAGTCCGTTTAATCACTAAAGAGCTTGGAATTGCTGTAGTTTAAAATACCTTTCTGCTGTGGTTTGGAAATTAACAAAAATAATATTTGGGTCATGTTAACCTAGTGTATACAACTTGCGCTGAGAATTTCAGTTTACCTCGTCTACATCTGTGGGGCCCCATGGATATCTGTGTATTCATTCCTTTTCGGTTTTGCAGAGCTCCTGCCTGCCTTCCCAAACACGGATTTGAAATGGTGTTAGTCTGACTAGAGGTGGGGTCCTGGGAGCTGAGCAGTGAGGAGGGAGAGCCAAGCTGCTGTCTGCCGCAGCCGCCCCTCTCCAGCCGGGATGCAGGGGGATGTGGCTGATGCCTTTGGGAAGCTGCGTGGATGGACTTTCCGTCACGTTGCTCCTAAGGGCGGCTGCCCAAAATACCAGCCTCAGTTACTAGTTGTGCGAGATTTTGGCAGCGTTTTGTACAGCGTCCGACTGCATCCTGCCAGTGGTACTTGCTCAGGGGGGTGGATGTGGTTGCACGATTCCCTCTGCAGAACCCGTCATTGCCCCGCTTCCAGGTTTCCACAAAAACCGAGAAAAGCCTGCAGAGGAGCCACAGTGACGTGAAGAAATGGTCTCTACGTTACCCATGAGTTACTGGTCCCCATCCTATTGCACAGCAGTGCTATTGCAGCAATCTCAGATGGCTTCTGGTTCTGCTGGTCCAGGGCTAGGTTCTAGAGATGGCTGCTGTGGCGTGAAGGCTGCCTCCCTGGCAGGATTGTGATAACGCTCCGTGAAAAGCGAGTGACTGCTGCGCCTGGGAAGAACAAGCTAATTTTTCCAAATGGCACAACTTTGCGAATGACAACTGTGACTTCTGCCTGGGTTGCGGTGTGAAATCTGGGGGATGGCTGTGAGCAGCAACTGCCAGAGGGAGCAGAGCTGAGCTCTCGAGTTCCCGGCTAGTGTTGTAGCTGCAGGGTCCTCCTCTCCCTTCTCCTCCTGACAGGTGTCAGAGGGCTCTTGATGACACAGTTCTGAGAAGGGAAGGAGTTATGCCTAGGTTTTGCTTGTTTCTGGGATTTAAATTTCTACCTGTTGTCTGCCCATCTCTGGACTTCAGGTATTTTGATGCAATCAGCTTGAATGTTGGCTTTACCTTCTGTGGTTCGCTGGAGGACCCAAGACTAGGAGTCTCCACAGCCAGCCCAGTGGTGGGTTGGAGCTGCGAAACAGGCTAGTAGTTTCTCCTGATGGGTGTCTTGGAGACATCTGGGTTAAAAATGTCCAGCTGAAAGACTCTGGCTGCTCTTACAGAACTGAAAGAGTTTGCAAAGCTCCTTTTGGCTGATTAGCTTTAGAGATCAGGGAATTCTCCTTCTTGGTTAAAGATACTTCTGCTGAGGCCTTAATGGTCTTGTTTAATAGCAATGTCTCCTGCACTGGAGCTTGTGCTAAAGGCTTGATCCTACCCAGCTGTTTCAGAGTCCAGAGGTGATGTTTTGTGGATCCATTCTCCTCCCAGCCTGCAGGGAGGCTCCAAAGAGCCCAGCTGATGAGTTTGGAAGTGCCACTGGTGTGGAGCTCACAAATTCCCAGGATACATTTCCAGGGTCTGTTTTAATTTAAATTAAATGTCCTGTGGCACTAATGTAAGGTCCTTGCTCTGGTGTTTTGCCCCCATTTGATGGTTAACTGGGATTAGGAAGGAGATGTGCTCATCGTGCCCTGTGTGCCTGTGAACATTCCTGGCACCTTTCTGTGCTCTTTCTGGGGCAGGTATGAACACTCAGCTCCTTTTGCAACCTGGATCAGAGAGATATCCACTGGGAAGCATCTGTGGTAAAAGTAGGGGAGGCTGTTCTGGGGCAGGGAGGAGGCGATGTTGTTCTTGGGACAAAGCTAGGCTCCGATGGGGTGTAATGAGTCTGTAGTTACAAAGATGGTATTTAATTATTTCTTTTCCATGGTTTTCAAGCCCTGGCACTGTCACTTTGCTGGCAGCAAATCAAACACTGTTAGCTTATGTTAAGGAACAGAAGATGAAGTCCTAGATAAGCACTCGGCTGTAGGAACGTCTTAAATTGAAACGTGCAGGGGGGACGTGGAGGAGAGTACATTTTTGCTTTCAGCTCTATCCAGACCCCGTGTCTGCGGCCAGGGCTGTGTTTCTGCTGGAGTGCCGGTATCGCCTGCCCCATGCGAGATGAACGGAGAGGACAGTACAGAGACAGCTGTCCTTCTCCAGGGTGACCTGTAGCCTCTTGGTGACTGTAGCACCAGGAGTGAGTGCTTCGATGGATGATGGAGTAACCGCACCATAACCTATCTTTTAACCACCACACTTCTCTGGGACAGTGATACCCATCACTGCTGAGCGCCCATGGGTCCTGAGGTGCAGACCTGGCCGCAGAGCAGGGAGGAGCGTGGTAGCTGCAGGCTGACCTCCTGTTAATGTAAACATTCCCAAATAATGCCTCTGTTCCCACCAGCTCCTCTCCCTCCATGTTAAATTTCTGACTAACTTTTTGATAAATGTTTTGTGTAGAGTTCCTAGTTTATCTTAAATAGACCTGCTGCCACCACAGCTAAAATCTAAACCAACACTTGACTTTGGGCTGGAGTGCCAGATAAGCTTGGCAGTTGACGACGTGCTGAACGATCTTGTTCTATGTGCAGACCCCGACTACGAGTTGTGAGGACTGGCTCTCGCAGAGGTTGGGGGAGCACGGCTTTAAGGATACCTGAGAGGAGCCTGGGAAGTATATAGGCAAATTTCCTCCCTCAGAGGGGCTGCATTCAGACCATGGTTGATGTATTTTCAGACTTACACCTGTCCGAAACAGGTCGTCTGGTTAAATGAGTTCCTCCAGCCTTACACCAGTTAGTCCCAAGTGGGGTCTGGCCCATGATCCTACCAAAGTAAGCATTTGAAGGCAGTGCTTATGGCTAGTAATTTGTCTTAGAGGGTTTTATATATACGTGCGTATGGGCTTACGGGTGTACATACGCTTATGTACATACATTCTTGCTCAGGGACGTGGTTTCCAATGCTTTTAACTTGTTCAGAAAGTAAACTAGGGAGAAACTGGCAGTGAGTCGGAGCTGCCTGCCAAGCATCGCAGACCAGAGAAGTGGTAAAACATAAACACTTTGGAGTTTATCCTCGGGATTTATATAGTTTGGCTCCTGGGGGATGGACTCGTGGGGAGGGGGGTGCTCGGGGGCCGTGCTGCTCCCGTGGCATCGAGCCCGGCACCTCCGCAGCCGCCCTTCCACTGCCGGCAGCGTGCGAGGGAGAGGGTAGTGTGGGGTTTTCTGTCCCTCCCCTCCTGCTCCACTGGCCACGTGGGGTGGGTTTCAGGAGATAGGGGCAGAACAGGTCTGCTTTCCCCCTCCCCTGCACTAAAGTGAAAGCAGACCTCCTTGACGCTTAATCAGATTTGAATGTGGTTTTTGGCGTTGCTTTAAAGAGACTGGCAGTGAATAGCTGGTTTTGATGCCATTTATTAAAAACCTCTGGTAGAATTTGTCTCGGAAAGCCTTTGTGAGAGCTGGCAAACGCACAAGGGTTTGATGCAGTTAATGTATTTTAATCTTCACCCCCCCCACCCCTTCTCCTTTTCTGTCGCTAATTGTAGGGCTCTCAGCTGTCTGCTGCCTTCTCCGGGGGGATGGCAGGCTCCACAGGGACCTCTGTACAAACACGGGCTTAATAAGGTTGCAGTAGCATGGAGAAAAGTGAGCATCCTCTTCAGGGAGGAGGGCTGGGGCAGGCAGTGTGGTGTGCTGGGTCCCAGGTACCACACCAGGCTCTGACACGGGGGTGTTGGGTGGCCCCGGCCATGTTAATTAACTTCCTGGTGTGGCATCATTCTCCTCAAAGCAACAAGGCAGATGGATGGGGGAAACAAAGATGTCCCTTTTCCAGGTGGCTGGGCAAGTGCAAAGTGGTGATGTTGGACCTCCTTGGCAGCCAGCTCCTGGGAAGGGCTCCCTGGGCTTTCACATTGAGGTTGGTGGGCACCCAGTCTTTTCTCACCGACTTTATCCCTTGACGCATCCACCTTCCTTGGACCCAGAGGACCTTCTGAGCCCATTTCTCGCTCTTAACTCATGTTCAGGACTGGTTGGGACCTTTTTTTCATAGTTTGTGCCTGAAGGCGCTGCAGCCCCTCACTGCACGGCAGGGGTTGTAGGGAGCACCCTAACATTTGTGTGAGAGATTTGGGCTGTCCCTGTAGCTGATGAGCGGCTGGCTCCCTGGCAGCAGTATTTTGGGAAAAAGCTCGAGCTTGCAGGAGAGCAGCAAATATTGTGGAGCTCAAGGAACAAACAGTTTCTTCCCAGCTGTTCAAGCTGTGCGTTGCTCTTATCCCTGCTCCTTGTTCTGGCTGGGTGGAAGGGCTTAGAGCTGTGGCCATGCCCTGGAGCACTGTACCTGGTTGAGGGACTGAAATTGGGGTTTTGTTGCATTTTAATTTGTGGGGGTTTTTTGTCTGTCTCATCAAAGAAGAGAAACCTGGCCTTTTTCTGCCAGCCCTCGCTCACGTGAGTTGCAAATTCAGCGAGAGGGAGGCGCGGATGAAGATGACTCCCAGGAGAGAAACAGTCTGAGAGACTCTTAAACAAATGGGAACTGAGCAGCTTTGCTCTTCCCCTGAGGGTTTGGCTGTTAAATAAACTCACCGATGAGTCTGGCTGCAGATGTGTGTTGGTGCAGAAGTGTGTTTGTACGCGGGCTGGGTGTAAGCCACCAGGATGGTGTGCGTTCGGTGGTGTGCTCCTTGACATAGCGTTGCGTGAGCAGCCCTGCCTGGCCTTGTCCGCCTTCCAGAGTTTCCATGGGTGGTCATGGTCAGAGGGAAGCTAACGTGGCCTTTCCCTCTTTTCCTTTCCCTCTCCAGGTTTCCACCTCAGCGGGACGGTAACGGAGCCGGCGACTGCGACAGAACCAGAGATGACCTACAAGGTGGCCATCAGCTTCGACCGCTGCAAAATCACCTCAGTGACATGTGGCTGTGGGAACAAGGACATTTTTTACTGCGCCCACGTCGTGGCGCTTTCGCTGTACAGGATCCGCAAGCCGGACCAGGTCAAACTCCGTCTTCCCATCTCAGAGACCCTTTTCCAGATGAACAGGGACCAGCTCCAGAAGTTTGTTCAGTATTTGATCACGGCACACCACACCGAGGTGCTGCCGACCGCCCAGAAGTTGGCTGATGAGATCCTATCCTCCAACTCAGAGATCAACCAAGTGCACGGTAAGTTCTCCCTCCTCCCTGGGTGGCTCGGCACCGATTCACTGACCATTTGGGGATGTGCTGTTGTTTTCACACTGACAGTGTTGACCTTCGTTTTACCCTGTTTGTCTGTTGCTGCACAGAGAGAGGTAGTAGCATCAAACTGAGGTTAATGCATGGGTGTTGGGACCACATCAATGTTGGCCACACATCTCCATTCTGCCCTCTGTTCTTCTTTTAGTGTTTGTCTGTCAAACACTGGCTCCAATGGGCAAGAAAAGGCAGAGCAGACAGGCTGACGGTGCACAAGGCACACCTCAGAGTAGGACGGAGAAGCCAAGGGTGGAGGAAGGGAGCACATTTAGTCCCCAGCACAGAAGGAGGTGGTGCTGGAATCCTGGGGAGCGGGAGGTGCAGTGGGGATGCGCCTCCTCTGGTGTGCGGGGACATGGTGTCAGCCCAGCCTTGCAGTTGTTAAGTCAGATGCGGCTGAGCCGGCGGGAGATAAAGCTTTAATCTCCATGGGCGTTAATTTGTTCATAATAAATGAGCACCACTGTCCTGACCTACTGCACAAAGAGAGCGGAGATGTGTCCTGGGGCTTTGTGTTTGGAAGATGCTTTTGACTTCCTCCCCTGGAAAGCCCTGGCTGCGGGACAGTGCCCATCCCAGCCCCACTGCAGTTGCCAAGTGGCCCAGGAGGTGGCCCAGGCTCCCTGGGGAGTTGCTGTGAGGCTTCCTTCATCAGCTCAAGCCGGACGCTCCTGCTGTGTCTTTCCAAGGAGCCCAGGAGCAGAGGTTGCCCAGGGTCTGCAACAATGAGCCGCTCCCCACCGTGCCTGTCCCACCAGCTGTAGAGCGGAGATAATAAATACTTATCTGCCACGGAAGGGCGTTGCGGGGATTAACACATGCCTGTTAAGTGCTCTGAAGATGAAAAGCCCCATATGCAGCCTAAAATAGGATCTGAACTGGTTGAATCCACATGTAGAGGTGAGGCCAGGGGTCCACCTCCACCATAGGGGTGATGGCAGCTCTGATCTTAGGTATTTTCCCCTCCCTCTATCTGGTCGTTCCTGCTCCTGCCTTGGGAGAGGCTTTTGTCTCCTCCGTTGGGCCACATCTGCTGCGTGTGTGGTTGTGCTCTAAATTACTGCTTTTTGTAGGGAGTTCCTCGTTTTTTGGCATTAAAAAAGAATGAGGAGCTGTGGTACTACAAGAATCTGGTGAGGTCCGTTCCCTCCCTGAGCTGATCCACTGAAGCTGAGGTTGGGCAAGATCCTTTCTTGGTCATTGTTTGAGGCTGCTTTCTCCGAAGGAGACTGAAGAAAAGCTTTTAAGGCTCTGAATATTTATTGCTCTAGAGTCAGCAAAAGGCTGGTGATTGAGAGTCTTACAAAGATACAGATGTTGGCTCCATTTCAATATCTGCCTCTTGTTTTTACAAGTGGTTATAAAAAACAAAGCAAAAATTCTCTGCCCCTTCAGACTCGTGCAAAGTCACACACTCTAGTGTGTGATTTTGAACTGGCAGAGATGTGTTGACTTACTCAGCAGAAGATGGCACCTATCTGACACCCACGTGGCTGCCTAGCCATGGTCACAAGCAAGTGAACTCCTCTGCAGGCAGGAGAACAAACAGCCTTGGGGAGGATCCCAAGTCATCCTGGGGGAGGATGCAGATCAGCCTTAGGATGATGAGATGAGCTAAAGATGATCTAAGATGATCTAAAATTCATAGATGTTGCACCCTGTGAAAAGGAAGGCTCAAAAAAAATCTGTGTTCAAGTTCAGAGTGGTGTCATCCAGGGCTTTGGCTCTTGATCCTGGACAGCATTGCAAGCTTTGCCCTCCCTGTCCTGCCAGCGAAGCACAGTCACAGAGCAGCTACATCGCAGAGCTACTTGAGCAAGGAGCCCGGGGCGAGGAAGGTCTGCAGGTGTGTGGGACTGCATATGTGAGAGCAATCCAGCAGCTCCTTGGGAGCTCCAGTTGAAGGGGATCCAAATTTTTTCCCTCATCTTGCCCTTCCCAGCTGCAGTTCATGCATTCATAAAAGGTCCTTGATCCTGGGATTTTGAATTCTTCAAGGTATGCTTTACATGGGGCTTTACAGGCTTCTGCATGCATTTTTTGGCCATGTCTAGTTCAGTCCCTTGGGGTCACACCATCATTCACCTTGGGGTTGAGGCCAAGCTGGCTTTTGGCAGGCCAGCCTCTGTAGTCCAAACAGTAACCCAGTGTGTGTGCGCTGGACGCCTGAGGTGTAAACCGTGAAGCCAGAACAGCTTCTCCAGAAATCCTTTATTTTTTCCCCCCCCCGTTTTTTCTGAGGAGAGGTCTGTTGAGCTTTATATAAGCACTGGGTCTTCACCACCTGCCTCCGGTCACCCAAAAGGCTGCTACTTCCATGGTGATGGTGAACCTGTGGGATGGAGGAGCTGATTCTGCATCTTGGGATCATTGCCAGGCTCTCTGGGGAATGCCCCTTGTGCAAGGGGATCATCCGGTTTTGTAAAATAGGGCTTTCAGGGCTGCTCCCTCACCCCCTGTAGAGCCTGAGCTGCAAAGAAAATTACAGGCCGTTGTCTGTCATGCTGGTCTCGGGGCGTCAGGGCTTTGTTCCTTGCAGGAGCCTGTAGCCGCAGGCTGTGGGCCGCATGCCGATCTCCCTGGCTGCCTCTTTCCTAGAAGGAAATGCAAACTATCCAGTAATGATGGAGCCTCGGAGCGCAGCCAAGGCGCTGGCCTGTTCTCGAAGGATTCAATCCCAGCGGCGAGCCTAGGTGTGCCTGCCGCCCTGCTCCCCTACTTGACCTCTGCCTGCTCTAGTGGGTCACGTTTCTGCTCTCCTCGCTGGCCGCAAAGGGCAGCGGGCTCGCGGCGAGCCCGTCTCACGTGTCTGACACCTCCGCGCTCGGCGTCTGAAGTGGCAGCTGGAGTGAGGGGACCGAGGTGGGTTTCAGTGCTGCTGTGTCCCCTCCCTGAGTGTGTTCCTGCTCCTTGGGGACAAAGTCGGTGGCATGACTGTCCGGCACGGAGCAAGGCTGCAAGGTTGTCATTGCGCCAGCAAACGTGACTGGCGGCCGCTTGGCCTTTCCTGGTGGGGTGGCTGCTGGGGGCAGCTAGGACCTGCAGCTGGAGAGCTTGAATGCAACAGCCAGGCCTCTCATGGAGTGAGAAGCATCTGGTGGTGGCCACCTTGTCACTCTGCTCTTCCAAGAGTATCAGCCCGAGGCTCGCCTTGATTTGCTGTGGGGCCAGCCCAACGCAGGGAAATGCAAGCTGAGAAAGTGGTTCAGGGCCACCAGCTGTGGTGGGACATGACAGGGATAGGTGCAGCTTTGCCGCTGGGGGGATCCGTGCTCCACCACCACAAACCATGGGAAGAATATGTCCTCCTGAGGTGCAAATGAGCAACAGAGAGCGATTGCTTTGGTGCGATAAACTATTACAGAGAGGGCCAGGAGGTATCGGAGAGGGCAAGGCTGAGAAAAAGAGCTGAAATGGGAACTGTGGGCAGAAGGGGAGATTTTGGGGGCAAAAGCAAGCAATATGGAGGAGGAGGAACTCAGAAGCACCAATGAGTCCTGACAGCAGCACTGGGTTTCCTGCTTTTGCAGCGTGGATCCAACACCCAGCAGCAGCGAGTACGCAGGGTCCAAGTCAACTGGTAGTCTTGGGAGGTGGCATTCATCTCCTCTTGTGTTTTGGTTCATGCTTGTAGGGAATGATTTGAATTTATTTTAAGAGGAAGACAGGATCACTGTGAGGTGTACAGGAGGGAAGCTACTGTCTCAGATACATCCTTTGAGCCTGATGGGGATGCCTGGGCTTTAGAGGCAAACACTGGATTCTTCCTGAGGGCAAAAGCGGTCTGTGGCCAAGGAAGAAGAGGAGTCTGGTGGAGACCACTCTACAGACAGAGATGGTGGTTATTAGAATCTTTAATTAGAAGCTTAAAGACAGGAGAGGCAGCTCTGAAGAGTGAACCTGCCTGTGGGCCTGGAAGATTTGGGGCTTAGAGGTATCCTTTGTGCATCATCAGTGAAGTCTCCCCCTTCCATGGGTGAGGAGCAGGAGGTTTTGGCAGGCCCAGTGTTTGCATCTCAGTAACTCAGCCTGCTTGAGTGGGGCTCAGGCATGGCAGGGAGAGGTGCCCTCAGACCAGAAGATGTGGTCAGGGTGGTCTGTCGGCCCCAAGGAAATGCCACTGAGCATACAGTGTTTGTGGTGCTCAGCCGATGCCATTGAAAGGCTTGAGATGGTCTTCTGAGCCAGAAGGCAGAAAAGCCACAAAACCTCCACTGTCTCACGGTGCAAAGGCAGCTCTCTTCAAGCACAAGCCAGTGGAGATTTGGTGTGAATCACCAAGGGGTTTTTGTGGTCCTGCAGGGACATCAGGAGCTAGCTTGGAGGCGAGGACATTCAAAAAACTCTTGTCCCTCAGGCTTCGGCATAAGAAAACCAGATCTGCTCGTGCAAAAGCTGTAAGGAGCACTCTGCCTCATCTTCTCACTTCTGTCCCAGATGTATTCTTAGCCACCTTGAGCCCTTCCTTTACTCCTGGGCTAATATTGTCCTTCACCCATTGGCCTGTCTTGCTCCTTGTGCACAGCAAGTCAGCTGCCAGGTTGGCCGTGCGGGAAGTCCCTGCTCGCTTGTCCTGTCGCACTGAGCCAGGGCTAATGTTTGAGAAGTCCTCAGGCGGTCTTTAACTTTGAGGTCATCCCATGACAGCATCTGGAGCGCCGTACCAGTAAATCTATTTGAAATTCTGCCTTCCTGCTGGGGAGGAGGAGAAGGTCAGGTCTCTAGGGGATTTGTGTTCCTGGTTGCTGAGCTGATGTGAATTTAAGAGAAAATAACACACCTGAGTACTGAAAAGAAAGGCTCTGCCAGCGACTCTTCCCCTTGTCTTGCAGAGCCAATGGGGTTGCTGAATGACGCCAGAGCATGGGTGAGGTGCTTGACAAGGGGCTTCCAAAGGTGACCAGACCCAATGCTGGTACCAGCTGAGCCAGAGAGGTCCCAGCCATCGTACTGGGAGCTGGTCTGGCTTCACTTGCTCCATCGCTGTCAGATGGGTGTGAATCTTCAGGCTGCCCTGGAGGCTCCATCCAACTTGCCTCCCCTTGAAAACAAACCGGGAGCCTTGGCAGAGCTTGACTCCTCACTTTACTGCTATTTTTAATCCCTCGTTAGAGTTCATTTCCTTTCTGGTGCCTGGTTATTTTCTCTCCGAGGTTTTCTGCTGTTTGTTTATTGTCCCTGTCCTCCCCCCTGCACCCTGAGCTGTTCCTTCACGTCTGTTTTCTCTCTGGACGCTGGAGAGGCAGCCCGGAGGCGTTCAGCCACGCCACCACGTGCAGTCATGAGATGGCCCTTGTGAACTGCTGCCACGATGGCCAGCCCTGCTCTAGGCAACTGTGGCTCGCTGGCTGGCAGAACCCTCCTCGGCACCACCAACCCTGGGGCCGGCATGGCCAGACCCTGAGCCACCAGTGGGTACCGGGCACAGTTGGCTGAGATGACTGTGAGGCAGATGCTGGGGCGGCCAGCTGCATCCCTGGGTTGCTTTTACTATCAGTTTGTCAGCTCCAGACACTGGTTAAAAAAAAATATTTATCCCTTTTTCTTTGTGTTGCCACTCCTGCTCCAGGTGAGACGTGCTGGGAGTGCTTCCCATGCCACCCGGCTGATGTTTCTCCCCTTCTTGGGTTCAGGAGCTTGGGTTTGGGGTCCGCCAGTGCCTTGGCATGACCCACAAAGGACCCACCACCTCCTCAGCTCTGGAAACTTGCTGCTTTCCAGTCTGGGAATGCCTTTCGTTTTCTTCATGTTGGGCAGCTAATTTCTGAGCAAGGTGTTGAATTTTCCATGCCTGCCTTTGCTCTGTTTTCTAATTTGTAGATTTTTCCAGTCCTTATTTCTCAGCCTTTGTATGCACCTGGAAGAATCTCACTTGGCTGTCAAACAGTTAAAACCTGAGCCCTGCTCCTCATTTAATGGATTGCATTTTTATCTCTGTTTCTACAGCCAGTGTAAACGGGCTGGTGAAACCCTCTTTCCACTCAAGATGTGCGGTGGTGTTTCCTTAAATCTGAATCTGACAGGACCAAGATCCAGCACATCTGAAACAGGGCTCTTTGGAGCAGGAATGCTGCTATATGAGAAACGTGTTACGCAGGCGCTGGGCTGTTTTACATGCCGTTCCCTGCTCCTTTGGAGCCGAGACATGGAATCACTCATCAGCTGCGTCACGGCATGCCGCTGCCGAAGCCCCCACGGTGTGAACATTGGCAAGGGGGAGTGGACAAATCCTGCCATTAATATTTAAACCCGGTACAAATCCCGTTGTTTGCTCTTAAATGTTTATCCAGCTCCCCGGCGTAATTGGGCAGCCCGTTATCTGCCGGGTTGCGTTGCACGTGTGGGAATCTGCTATTACAACCCTCTCTCTGAATCTTTTATAGGAGAGCAACATACATTTACAAGCAAATTTGGGTTTTATTTGGAGGCGCGGGAGGCGCGTTACTAATTTGGCTACGGCCCGAACCCCAACGTGCGAAGTGCTCAATGTGTTGCGTGGGAGGAGGAGGTTTTATTTAGCTGCACGTTGCTTTCCTTGCTGCTCGGGCTTTCCGTTGCTAACGCTATGTGTGAGCAGCGAGTGCCGAGGGTAGCCCTGGGAACCCTACAAAAATGCAACCACTTTTTTGCATCTTGCTGACTCTTCCACCTTTCTCCATCCCAGTGGCCTCAGTGAGGGACCAAGGATGGGCTGAACTTAGGTGGGATGGGTCACTCCAGGCATTCACACCTTCCTGGTCCCTACAGATGCAGCCGGGTGACCCTATAGAAGCAGCTGAGATGACCTGGCTGGTCTGGATAGCTGCAGCTTGGAGGGCCAGGCAGGATGGTGGTGAGGAGGATATGAAGAGTGCGAGCAAGTGTCTGGGATAACTCAGCGATGGGGACGGATAAGCGCTCGTGGTAGACAGATTAGTCATCGGTTCCTGATACGGGATAATCACTGGCTTGTCTGCTCTTTATCTGCGAGATAAGGACCAGGCTGGGGGGGGGAAGGAAGGAAAAGGCATGGAAAAGTCGCGACCTGAAGTGGTCAGGGTCGACTGTCCCTGGCATGGTGGTCCCTCATGGCTTATGGCAGGGCTTGGCCACTGGCAGTGGAGGGACAGGATCAGGGCACACGTGGGGCTGTAGGCGAAAGCCCTCGTGCTCATCCAGGGCCTGTGATTTCCTTTCTGCTGCTTCAGCTCCCATCCCAATTACGTGGCTGTGTTGACTATAAATTATTCTGCAGAGGGAGCAGCATCCTCCTCTCCCTTCAGCACAGTGCAGGCTGTGCCTAGAGCTTGCTGGAACAGCTCTTGGGCAACGACTGTTAGCAGAAATTAATAGAATTTTGCAAAGGACAATAAATACAAATAGCTGTATCTTATCGTGTCAGGAGCGTTCTCAGCCTTTGCCGGAGGAGCAAAGCCCCTTGGGTTGATGTGCTCTCGCTTACAAGCCAAGAGGAGACAGTCGCTCTGCTGAGCAGGCATCCTGGAGCTTGATTTTCATGAATTTCATTTGAGCTCCTGGTTCAGCAACGTGTGGGGCTGGGGCATGCACAGCATCCTGAGATGTCTCCATGTGAAAGCAGTGTCTGGTCCCTGACCAGATCCCAGTCGAGTGGGCAAGACATCATTAAGATTCAATTTGGGAATGTGTCGCCTACAGCATCCCTTGGCTGTCCGTGCAGCACCTCGCTCTTCCCACGCTGAAGCCCCTTCCTTGCTCAAGAAGGAGACAAGGTGGGAGAAGCTCAAGTTGAGCAGAGCATCTTCTAGTCGTGCCAGTCCCTCCTTGGCACTGATTTTCCCTGAGGAGTTTCTGCAGAGCAGGACACGAAAGTGGGGAGCCAAAAAAGCTGAGTTTCTGTTCCCTTCTGTGCTCCTGGCTGCTCGCTGCAGCCGTGCTGCTGCCTGCCCCGCGAACCCGGGGCATTGCTGGGAGGTAGGGCAGCACTTGGGGGGAAAAACGGGAATTGAAAGGGACAAGGGAAGGGGAGGTGGATATAAGCTGTTGCTTAAAGCACTTCTGGGTTGTTTTTTCCTTTGTTTTCTGGAAGATGAAATACAGCCTGTGAACACAGGTGTGTGCCTCTTGAAAGCCCTGTGCTGGTCACTTTACTCTTTGAAGGATTATTGGTCCGTCCTTCTTTCCAGTGGAGGGTCTCTCCCCGGCAGGTACAGCGATGCACATGGACTTGTCCCCTGTCCTAAAGCAAATAAGGGGCAGAACCTGGCGTTTAACTCGGGGCTCTGGAGCCCCTGTGCAGTGGTACTTTTGTTAGACTGTTCCTAAAATGGGGGAGGGCTTGCAGGAATTGGAGCTTTACTGATGCTTAAACAAACCGGTGATGTGGAGCAGGAGGAGCACCCCGGGCGATCCCTGGAGCAGGGCTGCCTGCTCTGGGCTCTGCAGCTGCGCTGCCTGCACCCCCGGGGCTGTGAAGGAAGGCAGGTCCCTGCTCTTCCTCAGCCTCACTTCACGTGGGATGCAGGGGGGCTAGCCAGGCATTAGCCCTGTGGTCAGGATCCCTCCTGACGGCTGCTTCCACCGCTGTGGAAGGAGAGCATGAGGCTGCCAGCTGGGGCTCACTGCCTGGGAACCTGGTTGGTTTTCCCTCGCCTGAGCTGATAAAATAGAGGTGAGTCCATATGAAATGTAGGTAGGTCCACTTCTTGCTGGTGGGACTGCTGACCCTGCTGCTATACACACAGTTGTCTCTTTTCTTCTCCCTCCCCATCTCCCCCAGGTGCTCCTGACCCCACTGCTGGGGCCAGCATCGATGATGAGAACTGCTGGCACTTGGACGAGGAACAGGTCCGAGAGCAGGTGAAGCTGTTCCTATCTCAGGGAGGGTACTACGGCTCGGGAAAGCAGCTCAACTCCATGTTTGCCAAGGTGAGGAGGAGCCGGCTGCTCTCTCCCCTCTCCGCTCGGCGTGTCACGTAGCCGGCAGCTCGCTGGCTGCCCTGGCAGGGTGCCTGTCACAGCTGGGAATCTCTGCTCCAGTGCCTTCTCGCCCGGTCGCGGAGCAGGCGGTTGTAATTCAGGCTCTGGGTCAGGCCTGGGTTGTCTCACCCGCTCTCCTGGCAGGTCCTTTCCTCCCATGCGATGGGCTTGCTGTTATCCCTGTGCAAGGGAGGGCTTTGCTCCCTCTCCCCATCAGCACAGTGGGGCCAACCCTGCAGAGCCTACAGAGAGTGTGGAGAGGTGGTATCAGCCTACAGGCTCTTCTCTTTCTTTGTGGAAGGGCCTTGTTTTCATGTTCTTGGCTGCTTGGTCCTCTACGCATCCTAGGCTGTGGCTGTTAACACAGCTGGACTACAACCAGCCAAGTCATAGCCATTGCATGTGTTATAATGTATGACTATGTGTTATATACATATATATGTGTATATTTACAGTCTGGTCCCCCAGACCAAGGGTGCTGTGGGTTGCCAGCCAGGTGACCATGTCTTAAACATCTCCAGGGGACCATGGTTTGTCTCACCAAGGACCTTTCTGTCCTTTCCAGGTTCGGGAGATGCTGCGCATGAGGGACTCCAACGGGGCCAGGATGCTGACGTTGATAACGGAGCAGTTCATGGCCGATCCTCGGCTCTCCCTCTGGAGGCAGCAGGGGACGGGCATAACGGAGAAGTGCCGGCAGCTCTGGGATGAGCTGGGTAAGAGTAACCACCTTGCAGAGAGAAACAGCAGAGTTGCCTGGGCTGCTGGGCCAGCAGACATCGTCCCAGAGCCTTTTGGGACTCTCTTTTTTTGGGAGCAGAGGCCCTGAGAGATGCCAGGACCTTGCTCTGTCCCCTGCTGGGGAAATTCTGCTGGGAGAGCTGGATCAGGCCCTAAATGCACAGTTCAACACCTTAAACCAGTCCCTCTCCTGCACAGGAATCAAGGATGATGAGTGTGCAGAGTGTGGCTGGCCACATCCTCCTTGCAGCAGTCTGGTGTATGGTGTGCTGCCCCGAAGCCTTTGCGAGGGAGAATGCAGGGGCTGATGCGCCCCAGGGGCTGGAGGTAGCCTGGACGTGGAAGTGCTGTTCCTGGAGGAACCGTGATCCAGAGCGGGAAAACGCAGAGTCTCAAGTCTCATCCAGTCTTAACAGATTTCTGCCTGCTCTGGTGCACGTTTCCAGGGTTGGGGTGGTGGGGTGGGTGGGATGGCCAGCGCAGAGCCTGGCTTTAAGGGAAACGCAGTTCTGGGTAATTCTAGCTAAGCACCTTAGGCACCGGCTCAGCTGCCTGACACCGTAATATCATTAAGAATAAAACATTTAGATGACGTGGGCCCAGGGAGGTTGGTTGTGTGGTGGAGTTAACCAAGCAGTTCTGGGCTCTCCTGGACAACTTGGATCTTGGGTGAACAGTTTGACTTTTGCCATAGCTTGATGATGTGTGAGTTTGAGGTCCTCTGCCGGTGGGAGATGCTGTGGAAGGGGAAGGACTCAAAGGCTGGGACTTAAGGGATGTTGTAGAGCTGGAAGAAGGATGAGGGTGGTCCAGGTTCTGGAGCACCTGAAGCTGCATCTGGGATCACAGACCCTCCTACCAAGTGCCCAACAAATGCAAATATAGCCATGAAACTGGAGAGCCTGGGCAAACAGCACAGACGAGAGGCAGGAGGGGTGGGATGTCTCGCTTCTGTGTGAAGTTCCATGGATGGAAATAACCACGCCGGCTCTGGAGAGCTCATCTGTGCTTGCTTGCCAAGAAGATATTTCCAGGATTTCGGGATGCTACAGCTAGATGGTTGGATACAGAAGGATCCTGGAGAGATGGCCAAATCCACCAAGCCAGAATTTCCACATGGAAGAAAGCAAACACATTGGTGAAACGTGGATGGATGGGTGTCTGGGCAGGCCTGGACGCAGGAAACAAGTTGCCCAAATTATTTGGCCAGATTTCAAACCCACTATCCAAGCCTAGAGCCCTCCCTCCCTTCCTGCACGCATGAGGAGGGAGTGATTGGGTTTCAGTCCTGGCTTAACTATGCAAGGACCAGGTTGGTGCGCGTAGTTTTGGTCGGCAGAGTGGGAGGAGGCGGTCGGCAGAGTGGGAGGAGGCGACAGCACGTCCCCATCAGCAGATGGCAGGGTGGTTGGGGAACGTCAGGGCCCTACCAAGGCTGGATCAGGGTGACAGCAGGTGAAGTGTGGTGCCAGCCAATGCACGTCAGAGCGAGCAGCTCGCCTGGCGTAGGCACGTCACGCAGGAGGGATTTGGGCATCTTCATGCTGAAGAGAAGCCCCTGCGGAGGACACGGCGATGGTCTGAGAAGCAACTCCAGGGCAGGATGGGCATGAACTATAGTCAAAGCAGGGATTATTCTCCCCATCTTACAGAAGCCTTTTGGATTTGGACCTGGGCAGCATTTGCTGTAGGAACAGAGAATCCCTCTGAAGAAAGCATCCAGGGGTGGAGGGAGCAGAGCTGCAGTGAGCTGGTGGTGTTCACCGGTAAGAAACATCAGCATTGCGGAGAGATGTCCCAAACCACCACTGGGCGGGTAATAGGTGGGACACGTGGGGCAGTGAAGGCACATTGTCCGACCACCTGTGGGCTGTGGATGCCAAAGCTGCCCAGTGTTACCACTGCTGCCAAAGGGAGGGATGAGGAGCCTGTTGCCAGCTGCCGCGGGAAGCCCCAGCACAAACCGTGTTCTCTTGCCACACGTAAGAAAAATGGGCCTCACAGAAATTATTTTGGGCATGTGTTTAATAATTAATCATTGATTTTAGCAAAGACTGCAGCACAGACTTGCGTGGGATTGGAAGAAGATCAGCCTTAAAGAAGATTGTGGGTTTATGCTGGGGAAAATGTAAAGGATTTTGCAGGATTTCAGAGTTTTAAAATAAATAAATAAATAAAAAGGGCATAGTTTGCTTGTGCGTGTGCTGCCAACTGAACATCTATTGCCCCGTCTGCTGGGGAGCCAAAGGAAAGACCTGCTGGATGGAGAGCTCTGCGGCGTGGGAGTATTTGCCCTGGCGCATTAGTACTTACGATTAAAGCCTAATTACAAAAAATAGACGAAAAACCAGCTGAAGTGCAGCCTGACCTTAATCTCCCTGGAGACGGGTTTATTTATCTCAGCCACTTGTTTACAGTGGGGAATTTCAGCAGATTAAGCTGGGGAGCGACCCTGTGGGAAACAGGAAAATTTCTTTGATGGTTATGAAACTTGGGCGCGGGATCGGAGCGCCTGTCCTCTCCGGGGCCAGCAGCCGGGACCGCTGGGCTGGGAAGGCTCTGACCCCCCTCTCCGCGTCCCTGCACCCAGCCATGTCATTAAAAAGCATTTTTGTTCAGAGGCTTAGCTTAATCGTGATCTGCTGCTTTGTTCCCCGCTTAACCTCCTGCTATCAGAAAGTTCAGATGAAGGTTTCTGCAGCATGTGAACAGACGCAGAGTCTGACCCGGCATGGCGTTTCGGCTCAGGACAGGAGTCACTTGGGCTGTCAGCTGATGTCACTTGACCATAGGGCTCAGAAAACCCCTCTTTTCCATCTCCCAGATAACTGTCGCAGCCAAGACAGATGTGAATCCCTCTTCCCTCCTTGTCCCCACCTCCCCACCACATCTTCCCTTCTGCAGCAGAGCCCAGGGGCACAGCATTTTGGCAAGCAAAGGATGCCTCAAAGGGCTCCCGAAAATAGGCTGCGAGGAAAGTCATGAGGCTTCCGAGGATGGCATCTTAGCCAAGCTGTGGGAGCCAAAAATCCAGCGGGTGCATCCCATCCCTGGGGGCGGCAGAGATGGGGCACTGAGCTTTGTAACCGCCTGTCAGCCCAGCCACTCTGCTCACCATCAGAGGTGTGAGCCAAAATTGCCAGAGGCTGGGAGCAGGTGAAGAGGGGCAGTGACAACAGGCAGTGCGCTGGTGGGAAGGGGATGCCTGAAACGAGTTGGAACCCCCAGGATGTCCAACACCAGGAGCCGAGCGCGGGATTTACCTCATGCCTGCCCGAGGAGGTGGGGAGTTCTGTGCCCTTGGGGTGGCAGTGGGCAGGTGCACACCGTTCAGCTGAGGGGAGTAACCAGAGCATTAAGGAAGACTCATTTTCTGGAGCTGAGACCTGATTTTTTCAAAGATGCTGTGTCTGCGCAGCCCCTGTGGAGCCTGTAGGAGCCTGGGAGTGAGTGACATAGATCTGGTCTGGGAGCGGTGGGCCCTGAAAGCCCCTAAGGAGATAGCTCTTCTCTTGCACATGCATTAGTTGCTAATGTTGCAGGTCAAAAGTCTTATTCCACCATGTTCATCAGAAATGAGTGAGCTTTCAGTGGGGTTTTCTGGGAGCGCTGAGCTGAGACGTGGATGGAGCTGGACCAGGTGAGGGCTGTTTGTGTACTTGCTGATCTTCAGTGCCTGCAATTGCTTTTCCTATGCCTGTTCTGGATGCAATGCTGCTGCCACCACCTGCATTGTGAAGTCTCTCCTGCCAAGCCAAGCCAAGCCACTCTGAGAAGATGGCTGTGCACAGCCTTCACGCCTTAATGATTTGAACCAAACATATCCACATGTCCCAAGTGGCAGAGGACAGGTGCCGGGAGATGCACCCCAAAAGCACCACCAGAGCTCAGCTATAACCCAGAGGAGTGGGGAGACATTGGAGTGAAGCGAGTCAGGACATCGCTGCTCAGCCTGGTTTTGCCTCGCGCTGCCTGGAAGAGGGACCGGCTGCTCCAGCTGCCTGTGTCGGAGTCGCATCCTCGCTCGGGGCTGTTGGACTCGACGGTGCAGCTGGGGAGCTGCCGCACAAAACGCAGCGAGCGAGGGAGGTGGTTTGGGTGCCCGGAGCAATCCCCTCACCACACAGCAGAGCCCTGTCGGGTGATGTTGTCCTGCTGTCATTTTGGGTTGGGAACTTTGGCTCTGGAAGTGATGGAGAGGTGGGGGAGAGCAGCTGTCTGTGTAGAAAGGAGGAAGGTGCTCCGGGTCTCCACTGGGGACATGAAGGAGAGGCAAGGGAGGGTGTTTCTGCAGGAGGGTGAGCCATCCTGCGTGCGTGGCAGGATCCAACACAGGCAGAGAGAGGAGCAGCACAGGCTGCTCAGCCTGGGGGGGTCCCTGGGGACACCGTGCATGGCATCTGGGCCAGCACGAAGCCATCACACCCCACAGGGCAGGCACAAGGGAGGGGACGTGCTGTATCCTGGCAGCTTTGCAGGGAAATTTGGGCAGAAACGCAATTAGCTAAAGAATGAGAAGAGAATGCATGGTTTTGCTCTTATTTGGGTTGCTGCAGCCCTTTTCAGAGCAGTGGGTGACCCAGGAGAGCCGGCAAGGCTCAGCAGCACCAGCGTCAGCCCTGTCTTACAAAAGGATGACTTGGGTCTTAATGACAACAGATGTCCTTGGGCCTGGTTTTGCCTCTCACACAACAGACAGCATCGTGAGGCCTGTGAGGTCCCATGGTTGACCCGGAGGGTGTCACCCTGGGCATCCTACTGATAGGCACCTCTGCTTGCGAGATCTGGAGGGCTCACACCTTGTAGCCTCTTCCCTGCGAGACATCGAGCCAAGCTCCAGGTTCCTATGCTGGTTCCTCTGCAGGCTGGGGGCTACTGGGGATTAAAAAAGAAAAAGAAGAAAGGGGAAGAAAATACACCAAATCTCCTTTTTAAATAGTTGAATGCAAATGGCCTGAAGAACAATGGCAGATGAAATAGCATTTGGAGCAGGCTTTAAAGTGCTTGGAACGTGGGTAGGATCAAAATCAGGTTAGTCTTTGGAGATACAGAGTCTGCAGCTTGCCAGGGTGTTTTTAAGCACGCTTTGATGTGTAGTTCAAACACTAGATTTGTCCTGGCAGACAGAAGCACTCACAAATTCATACACAGCCGCTCTCTCCTTCCCTCCTCCCCACTGTCCCCCATCTCATGAGATTATAATTTAGCTTCATTACGGAGGAGTTTTACTTTTATTTAAAGGCTGTCTAAATCCCCCTCCTGGGTCTGTGCATTATGCTGAATTGAGTTTACAAACGCTGATGAAACCTTGCAGGCTCTCACGACGAGCGTGGCAGCAGAAGAGCTTTGGCCCCGCGGGTACGGTGGTGGCACCTCCTTGATTTCTTGGCTTTGTTTAGGGGCGCTGTGGGTGTGCGTGGTGTTAAACCCGCACTGCAAGCTGGAAGAGAAATCCTGCTGGCTCCGGCAGCTGCGCAAGTGGGGCGAGATGGACGTCTGTCCCCTGGAAGATGGCAATTACGGTAACGAGCTTCCCAACATCACCAACGCGCTTACGCAGAGCTCCGGTCACAGCCAAGGTGAGCCTGGGCGGGGAGTGGAAATCCTGGGAGTTGGGTCCGGGTCAAAACTCACCCCAAGGTTGAGAGACTTCGCTTCACCTGCTGGTGATGCCTCTGGGAGTCAAGGGAATACAAAACATGTCTCTTTACAGCCTCTGGTTTTAGATACACTTGGAAACGTTTGGCTCTTTGCTACATCTTGGGTGAAGTCACCTACATTGCAAGCATCAAATTAGAGGCCATTTTAAAGCAATTTGACCTTGGGGGAGTTTAGACCCCTACAGTTTGTGCAGTTTTAGGTATGGAGTTTTACAGAAAACTGGTGCTGCTTGAATCAGAGCAGTGCTGAGCTTGGAAGCCCTAGCTATAATGTGAGAGTGAGGAGCTGGAGATTATGCAGAGCCCCTTTCCCAACCCTTGAGCCTTGCTTATGGGCTTTGATTCAGGTGATAGATAAGTCATTAGCCAGGAATGTTAAATGCAGTTCAAGTGTGGAGCACGATGTAGTTACAGGGTTGTTCCTTCCTGCTAAAATATTTTCTCAACCCCTGACAAAGTATTTGATCCCTTTAAAATTAAGCACTTTTCCCCCTTCCTTTTGCCTGAAGTAGACATTAATTGAAAGTTACTGTTCTTACCGTGCCTCCATCTGCTGCACTGGAATTGCTCTTTTGTGTATTACCAAGGTGGGAAGAAAGGGGGGCGGCATGGAAACTTCGCTCCTCTGGGTGGGATTAGTCCCTCAGCAGCAGTTCGGGAGCGTGGCCGTCCTGCCAGCCCACTCCAACCATGGCCCGGACCATGCACCCCGGCTGCCTCCCCCTGTGCACGCTCAGCAAGTGGCTTAATTTAAACCTGGCCCTGCTCCATGTCCTGCGCCAGCCCCGGGACTCCCCCCTGGTGTTCCCAGCTCTGCCGAGGATTCGCTCTGGCATTCAGGGCAGGTTGCCGGGGCTGAGCAGGTCACTTTTTTTTAGACGTGCGGGGAGTTTCCGAAGCACGTGCTGGGGACGTCCCCTTGTCCCCACGCTCCTGCCTCTCCAAGCAGGGGACTGAAAGCAGCACAGATCCTGGAGGTGTCCCAGGGTTAATGTTTGTGCATATGCAAATGCAAATGCTGCCGCAGATTGTTGCCAGCCTCTTTTTATTACCGAAGGAGAACAGCTGATTCCTGAAATCTTTCCTAATAAAGTGAGCAGGTTTGGTTCTCTACGTGTAAACACCTGTTTAATTTCTCTCCACCTTGGGGTGCCTGCAGCATTCAGGCTAATTGCTTGTTGCCATCGTTTCCGGAGTGTGTTTATCCAGCCTCCTGGATCAGCTTTGAGCAGTACCTTTTGTTTTCCCCCCTTGAATGCATTTAACTCGGCCTGTTTTGCGGGCTGCAGGACCTAACATTCAGTGTTGCATCCCCTTTGGGGCTTCCTGTTTTGCAGCCCGCTGGCTGTGTTTGGCCCTCATGACCCGACGTGGCTGGAGCAATGGCAGGATTGCCCCAGACAGGACTTTTCCTCCCGACAAACCACTTGTCTGATCTGTCTGGACAGAGTGAAATGCTCATCCAGCATTCAGTAGCTTCAAAAACGTCAGTAAAGTTACAGAGCAGCTCTGAAGAGGAGCACAGACATCTGCTGCAGAGCAGTGGTAGGGTTCCAGGCGATGCAGTCTCCTCCCTTCCAGCCCCCTCACACAGCCAGAGGAGGTTACTGGAAGGTGATGGTTCCCCCCACCGCCCGGAGGCAGATGAGATACACTCCTGCAGTTCCCTGTGTGGCTTCAGGTGCTGCTGATCTAAGCTGCTGTGGTTCAGTGAAGCTGGGGCTTTGCATTGGAGCAGAAGAGGAGAGTTCATGGTGGTTGCGGGGCAGTGACGTTGCAGAAGCTCAGTCCTGACCCCTGGCTGAATGTCACAGGGGTGGGAATGCACGGCCATATTTCCAGGTGTCAGCCTTGTGTGTGACAGTGGATTATTGTCCAAATGGGCAGTCCCTGCATCTTTTCTTGCCCCTCTGGCCAAGGCAGATGTTCTAGCAAGTTACTTAGCAATGCCATCTAAGGAGGCAGTGGTTTCCATCAGAGACAGCATGGGCAGCAGAGGTATCTAAAGGCAATCTTTTCCTGTGCTCACCTCAGAAATGGCTGGGATGGGACCAGATGGGGCTTTGCTCTCATTGTAGAGATACTGCTCTGCCCAGGGAGGTCGTGTCTGGGGCCAGGAACAGGCTGCCCCTACCCCACCAAGGCACTGATGTTTTTTCTCTTTGCAGACTCACTGGCCAGGCCCAGACGAACTGTGTTCACCCGGGCGATCGAGGGCTGTGACCTCCACTGGCAGGACAGCCACCTGCAGCGCATCATTAGCAGTGACTTCTACGTGTCTCCCTCCTACCAGCGTGAGGGCGAGAGCCTCCTCTTCAACTCCCAGGGGCAGCCCCTGTGGCTAGGTGAGCATCCAAACCAGCAGCCCCGTGCATGGCCTGGGTAGGTAGGGTTGCTAGTGGAGAAGAGCCACCCAAGACATCAAAGAAGCTTTGCTGCCCTGGGTCCTGTCAAGCTTCTGCATCCTAGATTGAAAGAGCCTCCCTGATCCTTAGCCTGAGGAGTGGGGCGAGCAGAAGGACTTGGTGCCCTCCCACACCCCAGCCACAGTCCTTATAGAAAACCCCACATCCTTTACAGTGTGGGTTCACCTTGGTCAGCTTGGACCAGGCTGGTCATGTCCTCTGTCCTCTGTCATACTGACAGTGTGTTTGGCCGTCGTCAGCGCAAGCTCTTACTGTTCCCAGTACAGGGGGACAGTTAAAGTCCCTTGAAAGCTGGCTGGGGAGCACATGTTTTCTCTGGATTTTTTCGTTCCTGCTCTCAACCTTTCTTTAGTCTTCCCTTAAAGGCAATTAGCAGACAGGACAATTAAGCCTTGTATGAGCTTAAGGCATACTAGACCAGTCAAGCCCAGTACCCTCCTGTGTTGTAGACCTTTAGCCCTTGTACCTCAAAGCACACAACTTCCCTACTGCAAAGTCAAGACCCTGGATAGATCTGCAGAACCTTGACAACTACCTGTCCTGGGATGAGAGCGGTTGAGACGAAGGGCTTGGAGGATGCCTGGTATGGCTGTCAGCCCTCAGACTGACCCCAAAATGGGAGATGCAAGCCCTCCCATACCTCCAGGAGGGTGAATGCCTCATCTCTGCAGCCAAAGAGGTGAATGTATGGACATGGAAAAGGTCAAAGCCCACCACTGCTCTGTCATCCACTTCAGGTGCTGGGACCTGCCATCTCCCTGCCAAATGGGAAGAGAATATCTACAGTCACCCAGAGATGTGGTTTGTGGAGCAGTGGCCACTAAGTTGCTGTTAAGGCCAGGAGATAAGTTAAAAAGGGCCCATGTGAAGGCTGCTGGTACATCTCTGCTAGCTCTGGAGCAGGAGAGGACATTTCTGCTCTAGGAGGAGTTTCATGTAGCTGGAGGCAGCAGGTCTCCTCCCTTCACAGCCATAGGCAGCGGTGGTGGGCTCACGCTTCTGGGGGCTCTGTCTAGCAGGGATGTGGTGGCCACAGCTCCCTTGTCCCTATCATAATCTGGGCTCTGGTGAGCCCTTTGGCCCACCTGGTTGGTGCACGTTATTTATCTCATGTAGTTGCCTTGATTTTTGGATTTTGTGCTTTCTTGGTGCCCCTTCAGGGATGCAGCTCTGGGAGAAGAGTGTGATTTGTCAGCAGCTTCCAGTGATGAATTCAGCGAGAAGCTGAATATTTCATCCATTTAGCAAATGAATAGAGGGAGCAATAAGAAGCTCTTTACAGATGCGTTTGTTCTGAAACCTCTTCTTCATGTGTTCCTTGAGGGTGACCTTTGGGACATGGAAACCCCATTTGTGGAGGTGGTTGTCTGCATTTCCAAAGCTTTCTGAGCTTTTCCAGGAATAGAAATTATCCCTCTATCATAATTTTAGATCTTCTGTGTTTGCCTTTTTTTTTTTTTTATTAGTTTCCCCCTTGGTAGGACATTTTGCAAGAAAATGGGATTTTCGCTGCTTGTTATGCAGCATGTCATGTCATCTGCTCCTGCTAATTTCTCACTCAGTCATAATCCTCTCCACAGTTGCTTGTGATTTCAGGTGAGCAATGAGCAGCAGGAACAGATGAATTCCTAAGCAACTGTGAGTTCTGGGGGGTTCATGCAACCGTTCCTAGTAATAAAATGCCAGGTAGGAGAGCTGCAAAAGAGTTGGGGTGTCTGCAGAGCTCTCTCCATGGAAGCATTAAGGAGGCAGTTCAAAACATCACCCCAAATCTGCCAGTGCCCCCAGCTTGGTGGTAGATGCGCAGCCTCACCCTGTGTGTCATCACCTGCGTGATGAGAGCAGGTAGAGGGTGCTGGAGGAGACATTAAGAAGCGTTTGGGTGCCCAGCGATGAGAGAAATCACCATAAGCTGTGCAGATTTTAGAAGTGAATGGCAGGGTTGTAACAGCCTGTGTTTGGAGCCGTCGTATTGCAGCAGTGGCGTGTTGGAAATGCTTCCATTAGATAAAGTTTGTGGAGGTGGGGATTTAGGTACTGACGTGGCTGCTGTGGGTTGATCATGGTAGAAGTCCCCTTAGTATTCCTGGTAGGCATCCCTGCCAGGAGCAGGGAAAAAGGGATGACTTTAAGGCAGGGAGCAGGAGTTTAGCTGGTGCGTGGGGAAGACCAGCAGAAGAAAATGCCCTGAAGCCTGATGCTGTCAGGTTCTCTTCCCCCTGTCAGTATCATCCTCTGAATTTCTGTGCTCCTCTGGCTCAGCCATGCCCCTGTGTTTGTCCTTGCCTTGCAGAACACGTCCCGACAGCCTGTGCTCGGGTGGATGCCCTGCGCTCCCACGGCTATCCCAGAGAAGCTCTCCGACTAACTGTTGCCATAATCAACACCCTGCGACTGCAGCAGCAAAGGCAGCTGGAAATATATAAGCATCAGAAGAAAGGTATGAGTAGAGCTATGGGAGGAGCATCCTGTGAGGTCTAGCTGGGGTGTCCCAGCTGGTTGAGAAAGTCTTCCATCTCAGAGAGTAGTGCTGCCCCATCCAGAGCAGCCGAGGTTGAGCGGGCAGCACTGTATCAGACAAACTGATGCATCTGATCGCTTGAGCCAAACTGCGTTGGTCCCCACCCGCTAAGGACAGAGAGGTGCCCACATGCTGTCTTGGTGCTGCTGGAGTAGGGGTGTTCTCGTTCCCACTGTTGCCGTGTCTGGTTGCCTGTAACGATTGCACAGGCGATGGTGGGTGATGCCTGCATTAAAGAGGAGCTGCTTGGCTGCAGAGCTGCAGTAACTTGCTGTGTGTGCTGCCTTGCATTCGCTGAGCAGATTGTACCAGGAGACAAGACCAGTGTTTCTGCTTTTGCAATTGCAGTTGGCAGAGCTGGGGTCAGTTACTGCAGTGCTGCTGGTGGTCCGTGACTCCTGGGCCTTGCTAGCTCAGCCAGCTTGAGGTCATCAAAAGATGGAGCTTTTAAGACTCGCTGGGAGTCTTTGTTATTTCCAGAGAGGTTTCTGCTGGTGTTTCCAGAACATTCAGGCTACCTTTGCAAATGAGTCCATAAGCTGCAAGTCTGACTTTATAGACACCATCTTGGGACTCTGCAGCCCCTCATGTCCTGGAACAGAGAATGAACTGCTGTATCTTATGTGACCTTAGGGCACCTTTTTTTTTATTGTGTGCCTGCTTGCTCTGATGTCTGTGGCAGCTCTGAGCTGCTCGCTGCCCTCACAAGTAACCATGCCTGAGTTGGCCATGGAGGTCCCCATGTCCCAGGCCCATGGGGTAAGAAAAGGCCTTTGGTGCCAGAGACCTCTCTCGATACAGAACCTGTCTTTAAATTCCTCACTTCTGATGTCTGTCTTTTCCGTTTTTTGCAGAGCTGCTGCAGCGAGGGGCAACAACCATCACCAACTTGGAGGGCTGGGTAGGCCACCCTCTGAACCCCATCGGCTGCCTCTTTCTCACCCTGACTGAAGCTTGCAGATTAGAAGAGGAAAATTGCCTTGAAATTTCAGGTACCGAGTGCTCCTGGCTCCCTTCCTGGTGGCTGTGGCTGAACCAAGCCCGGTGGGTAGACCCTGGGACTTAGGACTCCTGAGCTCCAAATCTCCCCTCTCTCCACCTTTGCAGGAGCAACCAGGGCAGAGCTGCAGTGCAGAGAAGGGGGAGTTAGTGCCCTGAGTTTTCCCAGCCTCTGGTTTGCAGCCAGAACAGAGCAGGAGAGTGGCTTAGCAGAGCTGGGCCAAGGCGTGCTGGCCCATGGGGAGGCTCTGGTGTCAGCCATGTACCCTGTTGCATAGATCTCAGGTCTCCTGCACCTCCTAGTGAGAGCAGGAAGGAGGGTGAAGCCCACATCTCCTGTAGGGAGCTTTTATCCATCATCTCTGGGTGACTGAAGGCTGGCAGGCAGGGAAGTGTGGGTCTTGCTTCTGAAGTTGAGACGTTTTTCTCTCTGCTGTGGTTCGGCCACTTAGGAAGGCTCTTCTAACCTTGCTGCATCTCTCCCCCTTCTTCCAGATGCTGGGGACTCCAAACCCCCAGTGTATCAACATGTGCCCGTCGCAACCGGTAGCCAAGACAGCGGCGAGTCCTACCTGTCCCTGGCCTTAGAGGTGGCCCTGATGGGGATGGGTCAGCAGAGAGTGATGCCTGAAGGTCTCTATGCCCAGGACAAAGTGTGCCGCAATGAGGAGCAGATCATCGCCCGGCTGCAGGACCTGGAGCTGGACCCGGTGCTGGTGCAGACTCTGCGGAAGCAGTGCATCTTGCTGCTGGAAGGTGGGTCTTGGTCCATCTAGCTGGCTCCTGTGTTTTAGCTGAGTGCTGGTAACATCTCCAGGGTGCCCATTCCAAGGTTTATGCCTGGCTGACCCCATCCTGGCTTCTTCCTGTGTGGGTGTGGTGCTGAGTCTGTAGGATGACTGCTCTGCTCCATCATCTGGCAAAACAAGGGTTTGCTGTCATCCCTGGAGCAAGACCACCTCAGAGGCATTACGGAGAAGGGTGCTAAGCACATGGCCTCAGTTTCTGAGGGATTTTGACCTGAAAGGGTTTTTAGAAGAGGAAAGAGCAGCCCTTTGCCCTGAGTCCAACTCGAGTAACGCACCAGGGATCTTCTGAGCAGATCTTCAAAACTTTGAGGTGCTGCAAACCCCAGCCACAGATCCTGCTGTGCTAATTATGGCTGATGGGCTCTGCTTCTGCCTAGGTGGTCCCTTCAGCGGCTTGGGAGAAGTCATCCACCGTGAGAGCGTCCCCATGCACACCTTTGCCAAATACCTGTTCTCTGCCCTGCTGCCCCACGATGCAGATCTGGCGTACAAGCTGGCTTTGCGGGCCATGAGGTTGGTGCATGTTTTATTCCGTCTCTGCCCCCCCATTTCACCTCCCTCCTCTGCTCCGCCGGGAAGCTGGGATGCTTTGCAACCCTAGAGCAGGGATGGGAGTGGAGGCAGGCTTGGAACTTGCCATCCCTGGGATCATCCTGTGCAGCGTGTAGGGCTTCCACCGCACCAAGCAGCAGTGCAAAGAGACTCCTGCTCTCTGTTTGGGCGATTCCTGGTTTTCAAGCCCCGTCCGTAGGGATTTGCATGAATGTGATAATGTCTGCTGGTCCAGCCCCTTACTCGAGGCTGCCTGTCCTGGTGACAGGCGTCCTCCGCCGGAGCAGGTCCCAGGCAGGCATGGTGCTGTCATCTGCCTGCTGTCTGCCAGGCCTCGGGCACCCTGCAGGAAGGGCAGTTATCCCGGCACAGATGGGCAGATGATTTGCCCCAGGCTCCAGGATGTCGCAGAGCCGGGCAGAGAGGACAGTCACGCTCTGTTCTCCATTAAAGCCCAGCTCCATCTCTGAGACTGAGGACAGGGCCGATGCCAAGAGCTGCCCCATCTCCCTTCCCAGTGCATGACACACCTCAGACATCAGCATGTGTACTGCAGTTTTTTGGTAGGGGCTGGATGGGTCTTGAAAATGCTGGAATCTCCCAAATGAGTCAATGCTTGAAGGACCATCAACCCCAGACCATCTCAGTGCCCTCTCCCTCTGACACTGTCTTCCTTGCGGCATTTCCTTGGCGAAATGGGCCATCTGTCCCCAGTGCCAAGGGAAATTTTGAAATCCCCCTGTCATGAGAAGAGCTGCTCAGGAGGACAGCCACACCTAAAAGTGCAGCCAAGGGCCTCTGCAGTGCATGGGGACACCATGCCCCACCAGACCTAAGACCTCCAGCTGCTGAGCAGGAATAGGACTGAGTGCCCCAAGGGTGCACATTGCTCCCTCGCCATCTGTTAGTGCCCATCCCCTGCTCCCAGGTGGGACCCCCTGTGTCAAGGTGTTTCTGACCTGGGCTGGGAATGTTGGGCTTCTGTTGCCATGTGAGTACTTCAAGCCTGCGAGCAAGGAGAGCAGAGACAGTTGGATGCTCTCCATGTCCAGGGGGACAATTTCCTTCCTGCACACCTTGGCTGGCCATTGAGTTAGTGACACCAGCACCAACTTAGGGGTTTAGGCATGGCTGGCGACGTGAGACTCCTGCTCCCCTTCCTTCGGCTTCCTTCTCCCCCGGGCTTTCCAGGCTTTTAGATATCCCCACAAAAGCAGGTAACCCAAACCGGCTGCAGAGGCCCTGGGGAAACGTGCCGCTGCTTCTGATCACAACCGGGCATTTTAAGAAGAACCAGATGATAAAACCAGGAGTTCTGCTGGGCGCCCTGACATGAAAGGAGAGGAGAGGGAGGAGGGATTTTGCTTTTCTTTTTTTTCTGAGGCTCGGGCTTTTTCTTACAAGTTTATAAATCACTTCACGGATCATTCTCCTCCTTTCAAGTTGGTCTCAGATTGATCCCTGCGCCCATGTGTTGAGCACGCTGCCTTGGGAGCCCCCACACGTGCACAGCAGCAGGATGCTTTCAAAGGCGGCGCTGCGGGCAGCTGCCTGCAGGCAGCCCCTGCCTTGCCTCACCAGTGCCTTGGGGAGAGGGGATGAAGCCAGGGCTGGGCTGGGGTCTGATGTTGCCTCCTCCCATTTGCCCTTTAGGTTGCCCGTCCTGGAGACCACAGCACCGTCCGGCGACGTGACTCACCCCCACCACTTGGTCTCGGTGGTCCCCAGCAGATACCCACGCTGGTTCACCCTGGGGCACCTGGAGTCACAGCAGTGTGAGCTGGCCTCCACCATGCTCACGGCAGCCAAAGGTTGGTGGGGGGGAAGCTCTGGGACAGGGGTGGTGGGACAATGCTGTGCAAGAGCATCAAAGGGATTTTCATGGAGAAATGTAGAAAAGAGGGAGCTCCTGCTTTTGCTCCCTTGACCGTTGGCAGAGACCAGCTGATTGCCATCCTGGCAGCCCACCATGGGATCTCTGGGGCTCTTGGCCCAAAGGGCCCCAAGGCTTGTGGTCTGGCTGGGCACAACAGGAGGTTCCCAGGAAGTGCAGGCAACCCTGCAGGAATGCCAATCACAGTGCTGTAGATCCTGGGCAGTGCCCCTGGGTGATGCTGGACTGTGCCTGTCCTACAGCATGGTCAGTTGCCAGACGTGTTGTGAGTTCATGCCATGGTTTAGTTGGAAGCTGCTTATCCTTTTACATCTGCTTTGTCTCTTCCTGCCCTGTGGTAATCATCTTGCACAGGCTGTTCAAGGGAGAAGACCTCCCTATGCACCAAACTATGTGTGGCTTTCAGCTGTGCTGGGTGGGAAACCTTGGTCTCAGCCATGGGGATGCTCCTAAAACACCTCCTTGCTAGTCTCTCGGGCCTCTTCGGTTCCAGCCCAGGCATAATCTTGAAGGCAAGCATAGGCTTTTCATTAAACATCCCTCTGTCTAGAAACCATCCCCACCAGGACAGCGAGTGCCTTGTGCCCCATGAGGGTTAGTGAGCCAAGCAGTTACCGCTGCCTCCCATTCTCCCACACAGTCTGTGGCAGCTTCCAGCCCCTGGTACTCCCAGCCTGACGGGAAAGGTGCTGCTTCCCCAGTGAGGCGGAAGGTAAATGAGCTGTCAGAAAGCTTCAGCCTCTTCTCTCCTTCCAGCCCCCCTCCTCTTGGCTGCTTTTCCAGGGCTGATGGTGATGGTGTCCTGCACCTGCCTTGCAGTGCCCTGATGGTAGCTGGCTTATCCTTTAGTTTCTTCTCCCTTCCAGCACCTAATGGTGGTGAGATTTTTCTTCTGGGGGTGTGGATCCGTTGGATTGCATCTCTTTTTCCCACTGTCCCTTCCCCAGGTGTTCTCCCGACGCAGCATGTCCCGATGTGATCTTGCAGCCTCACAGCCTCTCACCCACACCCCCACAAGCCATTTTTGGAAAGCTTGGATTTTGGTGGCGATGCAAGCGGCTGCTGTGGGTGGCAGGCGATATCTTTAGCTATTAGTCACCCGAGATGTCTCCGTGTGCCCAGGTGCAGCACTAGGCTTTTCACACTGCTGTGCCTTAGTTGGTTTTCTTTGCATGAGGTTCATCTGCTCCGTTTATACTATCGGAGTAGAAAAATGAATCTGGAACAAAGCAGAGGCACCTGATGTGGCACGTTGGCATCTCTGGTCTGCACCCACGCCAAAGGTCCCTCTCCTCACCCTGTGTCCCACAGGGGCTGACAGGAGGAATTTCCAAGCCAGATTCAGGACCATGATATGCCTTGGTGGGTCTCTCTTCTAAGACCCTGGCCAATCTTCCAGTGCTATCACATATCTTTCTAGCACCCATGGCTTCCTGTAGCAGGAGACCCACAGCATGACTGGGTGCTGTGCCAGGAACCCCATTCTTTGGGCATATCTCAGCCTGACCTGGGACATCCAGGACTAAGGTGCAGTGACCCCGGCCCAGCCTTTGCTAGCTTTGCAGAGAGAAGGGACTTATGGGCAAGACAATATGTGTGCAGCAAACAGCTTTTCTTCTTCTTTTTAATGTTCTAAATGAAGACTGATCTTTCTGCAGCCATTCAGCACTGGGCATCTCCCCAAACCCCTCCTTTGTTGGGAAGAGCCTGCTTTACAGCTGTCAAACTTGAGCCCAGGGTAGAACATCCAGGTGCCTGGAGATGTCTGCTAATGCTCCAGGACGTGTCTGGGTTTACTCAGGGTTGTTTGTCCTCTCTGTGAGAGGATGATCTGGAGCAAGGATGGGTGTTGTAGGATGTATCATCTCTTGGGGAGGACGCCTCATTTTGCTGTTGGACTGCAGGACTTGATCTGACATCCCTGTGCTTCCCTCCACATGTGTGTCCAGAGGGGCTGACCATGCTGTTCACCACCCGGTGCAGGCAGGAGATGGGGCTCAAGGGCAAGGTGGGGGGAGGCCAAGCCGTCTGACCATTTTTCCCTGCACCCAGGGGACATGCTGCGCCTACGCACAGTTCTGGAGGCCATCCAGAAGAACATCCACTCCTCCTCCTTGATCTTCAAGCTGGCCCAGGACGCATTCAAGATTGCCACGCCGGCCGACAGCAACTCGGACACGACGCTGCTCAATGTGGCACTGGAGCTGGGGCTCCAGGTATGGGATGGCGCTGGGGATGCTGGTGGTCCTTCTGCCCCATGCTTTGGGGCAGCAGCACTGGTGATGGTCTTCCACCAAGCAGGTGGTCCCCTGTGGAAGGAATAAATTCATCCTAGGATGGCCGTGAGCAGGGGAGCTCAGGCCTCGGAGGCCCCTGTGCCTGCTGCAGTTTGGGTGGAGGCGAGGCAGTGCCAGGGAGCCGGTAGCCAGCTGGGTCAGAGGGATTTTTGGGAGACCACCACTGTGTTGGGTGACCTTGTTGGAGCCCTGTGGGGCGGCCGGTCACCCCGAGTTTGCCTCGCAGGTGATGCGAATGACCCTCTCCACCCTCAACTGGCGGCGGCGAGAGATGGTGAGGTGGCTGGTGACGTGTGCTACCGAAGTGGGTGAGTGCCTTGCCGTGCCAGGGGGTCCGACCCGCATGTGGTGGGAGCCGGGTGGGCACAGAGATCCTAGGGTCATTCATAGCGGTGGGGACCTGAGCTCTCCTGGGTCTCCTGTTTCTTCCTGGGTAACTGGATGCACCTCAGAGCACCAGCTGGCAGGGCTGGGGTCACAGCGGTGGCTGGGTTTGGGACTGGGACAGGTCCCCTGTACCCGGGCCAGGCCAGCGGTGTTCACTGTGCCCTGCAGCATGTCAGCGCAGGGTAGCTTCTGCCTGTCCCCCTCTGCCCTGTCCCTGTGGGGCAGAGGCAGCAGCTCAGCACTGCCATGGGCTGGCTTTGCCTTGGCTTCAGGCATCTGGGGACTTGAAGGAGCCCCGTGACCTGAGCCGGGCTTCAGGGCTGTGCCATGACCCTGGTGTTTTCTTGCAGGGGTGAGGGCCCTGGTGAGCATCTTGCAGAGCTGGTACTCGCTGTTCACTCCCACGGAAGCCACCAGCATTGTGGCAGCCACAGTGATGTCCCACAACACCATCCTGCGCCTGAGCCTGGACTACCCACAGCGGGAAGAGCTGGCCAGCTGCGCCCGCACCCTGGCCCTGCAGTGTGCCATGAAGGACCCGCAGAACTGTGCCCTGTCTGCCCTGACCCTCTGTGAGAAGGACCACATCGCCTTCGAGACCGCCTACCAGATTGTCATCGACGCCGCCTCCACCGGCATGACCTACACCCAGCTCTTCACCATCGCCCGCTACATGGAGCACCGGGGCTACCCACTCCGGGCGTTCAAACTGGCTTCGTTGGCCATGACGCATCTCAACCTGGCCTACAACCAGGACACGCACCCGGCCATCAACGACGTGCTCTGGGCCTGCGCCTTGAGCCACTCTCTGGGCAAAAACGAGCTGGCGGCCATCATCCCGCTGGTGGTGAAGAGCGTGCACTGTGCCACGGTGCTCTCGGACATCCTTCGCCGCTGCACCATGACGGCCCCAGGGCTGGCCGGCATCCCCGGCCGCAGGAACTCGGGGAAGCTGATGTCCACCGACAAAGCCCCGCTGCGGCAGCTGCTGGACGCCACGATAAGCGCCTACATCAACACCACCCACTCCCGGCTCACCCACATCAGCCCCCGGCACTACGGGGAGTTCATCGAGTTCCTCAGCAAGGCCAGGGAGACCTTCCTCCTGGCGCAGGACGGGCACATACAGTTTGCCCAGTTCATTGACAATCTCAAACAAATCTACAAAGGCAAGAAAAAACTGATGCTGCTGGTGCGGGAACGGTTTGGGTGAGCCCCGGCCCCCGCCACGCTCACTGGCAGGGTCCGGCCGCAGCACGGGGACTCGGGAGAGAAGAAGGAAGGAAAGCGGAGATCACCTTCCCCCAATAGGCAGAGGC